>JASVEL010000782.1:0-339358 GCA_032618575.1 Nicotiana noctiflora | reverse complement strand
GTATATCTGCACAAAAAGCGCAGGGGAGTGGGGTGAGTATATTTCAACTCAGTGAGTAACAATAATAAATAATAACTGAAAATAAGAACTCCGGTACTATCACTAAACAGTTCTAAGGCAACCCCACAGGTAAGTCATCACTACGGTGAATACTCTCATCTCCAGTCCACATCTATCTCAACAAGGTCCCACAATGACAAAATCCTCACTCGTACCGCTACAGAGTACTGCCAACTCAGTGTATGTAAATATATACATATGTCTATAATGTATAAGTATTTAAGTACGTATATGGATATGTATAAGTATAATGCTGCGGTGTGTAGCCTGCTCCAATACATATAACGCTGCGGCGCGCAACCCGCTCCATGTAACGTCGACGACGCTCACTGGGGGTGTATACAGACTTTGGAGGGGCTCCCTAGGCCCAAGCGCTATGATACTGCAGCGTGCAGCCCGATCCATACATATGTTATTGCGGCGTGCAGTCCGATCCAATGTGTATATATATATATATATATATATATATATATATATATATATATATATATATATATATATATATATATATCTATATGCTGCGCCGTGCAGCCCGATCCTATAGTATACACCAGCGATCACTGAGAATGTGTGCAAACTCAGACTCCGAAGGGGCTCCTACACCCCAAGCGCAATAATACTGCGGCGTGCAGTCCGTTCCACATGTATATCACTGCGGCGTGCAGTCCGATCCACATATATATTACTGCGGGGTGCAGTCCGATCAACAAATATATTACTGCGGCGTGCAGTCCGATCCACAAATATATTACTGTGGCGTGCAGTCCGATCCACAAATATATTACTGCGGTGTGCAGTCCGATCCAATACATATAGTGTTGCGGCGTGCAGCCCGATCCAATATAGATATATAAATATATATATATATATATATATATATATAGTATCTCTTAGTGGGTCCTCAACCCTATCTATGTCAGTATAGACTTGGCCTCTCAGGCCCACTCAGCTAGAACAGGGAATCACACCCTAGGTAGCTTCTCTCAAGTACACATCTAGTACTGGCTCATGATATGCTATGCAGCTATAACTACGGCTGAATGTATGTATCCAGCATGATATACTATGGCTGAGAGTATGTATCCAGCATGATATACTACGGCTGAGTGCATGTATCCAGCATGATATGAGGGTCACCTAGCTCTACAGGTTTCCCTAATACTTCTACAGATCGGTACAAGGCCCCAAACATGGCTACCAGCCCAACTACACAGTTATAAGCCCACTCACAGTCATAATACACAATAAACTATCAGTCGGGAAGGACCAAGTCCAATCCCCCAGTCACAATGCCACCACGCCCGTCACATGACGCGTGTCTCATCTCTACATAACACTGTATAGTGCAAGTACGGGGTTTCAAACCCTCAGTACATTATTTACTACTTCCACTCACCTCGAACCGGTAGAAGCCTCAGACCGCCTTTCGCTTGCCTCGCAAATCAATCTCCTCGGATGCCAAATCTGCTCAAAATCATTGAGAATACATCAATATATGCTAATAACACACAACCCATTCGAAATAACTCACATTGCACCGAAACCCATGAAGTTGTCAAAACCTGACTTTTGGTACGCTTCTCAAAGAATTACAAAAGTTACAAATTCAGAATTCTCGTCTCAATATGAGTCTATGCATATAAAGTTTTCCAAAATCGGACTCATTTTACCCACTCTAATTGACATTTTACTAATGCCCTCGCTTAGGCTAAATTTCCCCATAATTTCCCCCAATTTCAGTAAAATATAGGAGGATTTCATGATAAAAACGCGTAAATGAACCATAAAACTCACCTCTGATGATAACCCGATGATCTCCCAGCAATCTCTCGTCCAAATCGCCCAATTCGCCTCTTAAAACCGAGCCCTAATGTTTTATGACTTATGAAATTTTACCCCTTCTGCTATTTTTATCACACGCGCGATTTCCGCTTCTGCGGCTCTGGACTCGCACTTGCGAGTCCGCTTCTGCGGTCGCCCTGTCGCTTCTGCGATTCCATGCCAAGCCGCCCAGTTCCGCTTCTGCGGTCCAGGTCTCGCACCTGCTAGACCGCATAAGCGGACGGGTTCCGCTTCTACGAAGCTCCCCGGCTTGGCCTCCTCTGCTCCTGCGATCATGGGCTCGCTTCTGCGAGCCCGCCCCTGCGCATCCTTGGCCGCTTCTACGGAAGTCCCCAGCTTAGCCAAATCTCGCTCCTGCGAGAATATTTCTGCCCCTACACTTCCGCTTCTGAGGTCCCCCACCCGCAGAAGCGAAAATATCAGAAGCCAAAAATCCAAACCTGTAAAATCCCTGAAATTCCTCCGTTTAACCTCCCGAAACTACCCCGGGTCCCCCGGGACTCCAACGAAAACCACAAACATACTCCACAACACTATACAAACTTTATCCAGTGATAAAAACACATCCTCAAACACGGAAAACATCGAATCCTAGCAAATTCAAGCCTAAGTTTTCATTCAAACTTTCGTAACCGACATTCGATCAAAAACCCGACCAAACGACCTCCGAATGACCTGAAATTTTGCAGACACATCCAAAATAACCTAAAGGAGTTACTGCAACTGTCGGAATTCCATTCTGACTCCCGGATCAAAATCTCACCTACCGATCGGATATCGCCAAAATTCAACTTTAGCCAATTCAAGCCTAAAACTACATCAGATCTCCAAATTCACTTTCGATCGCTCTCCCAGCTCATAAATGACCTCTTGGAGTTGACCGAATCGTCACGATTCCGAGCTCTCTAACTCACAAGTCAACATCCAATTGACTTTTCTCAACTATTTCTTCTTCTAAGAGACTATTTGTCTCAATTTCAACCAAACTCAACCCGGATTGACTCAAACTTACCCAACATGCATATTGCAACATTAACAAGCATATAACGAGGGTAACAGGGTGATAACTCACATGATGACGGGCCGGGTCATCACATTCTCCCCAACTTAAGCAAATGCTCGTCCTCGAGCGGACCAAGAGTTGTACTAGATTCAACACAATAGCTGAATGACCTCACCAAGCATATACTCGGGGTGATACCACTTCACCCTATCTTTCATAAGTCCGATAACATAGTATAGCTGAATTTCCACAGTCTATCTGAACCATAAACAACATTGCACTTTCCGAAATAATATACCAAATATGAATCCCACATCTATACTCAGAGTACACACGATCCAACTATAATAGCCAACTCGTCACTCCGGGTGAGATCACATGATGTATCAAACAACCCAATCACTCGATACGATAATCTCTAATCATGACAACTGGCCACAATAACCAAATACTAGCAGAAAGAACCTTTCTCATTAGATAGAGTCTTATTCCAACACCTTCATATCCTGCCCACGGCAACTGAAGCACGCGATATACCGAACCCATCTCTCGGGTCAACCATTCGTGAATCCATTTCCCTTTTAAAACTGATACCACAATAGGTTTCGGAGCCAAACCTCAATATTACCTTTCTAACAAGCTAAGATCAAATATGCTCGTACTCATTAATGACTCCAACGATCATTTCGATCATAACACACCACACTGGTGACATGACACCTCAGCATCGGCCTATGCCACAACGAGCACAACACAGGCGCCAATAAGAATGATCTGAACACACTCAAATCATGACAACCGACTCACACAAAAGAGCTATAATTCAAATTCCTCAATACCATCACAACACATAACTGAGACCTCGTCTCATATCATAGAATTATGGTACCTGAATCCTCCTCGAAAGGCCATAACATCACGTGGCCTTGCCACAACTCATGATTCTATCCAAACACTATTACTCATGGAGCACCTCATGTCACCATGCTCATAACAGTCAGCCACGCACATATCTAGGTCTGAACTCAAGAAATCAATCACACCTATGGTGATACAATTGATATACGCTATCAAATCCTGAAAGGACACAACTGATGTGCTATTCCCCGAGCGATACCCAATACGGACTATTCCTCAGAAGCTAGGAAGTATTGTATACAAAGTAACATATAGGAAGCTGTATTTTCCACATGACACTGTTGCGGCGTGCAACCCGTTCCAATAACATACCCGTGGCGGCGTGCCACCCGATCTAGATACCATACCCGTGGCGGCGTGCCACCCGATCCTGATACCATACATGTGGCGGCGTGTCACCCGATCTAAATACTATACCTGTGGCGGCGTGCCACCCGATCCACGAATACATCTAGCAAAGGGAATGCACATCGAGTCAAGTCGCTCATTGCAACAAACATATACATAGCCTCAAGCTCGGCCACATGAAATGCATCAGACAAAGTTCCTCAATACCGAAACTAAATCAATGGTAGATACCTCTACACCGACATCCGCCACGAAGGCCCAACTGACAAAGCAATACCTACCAGCCGTCCGCTGGCCCTAGGGTACGTATACCCTGCTGGAGCATGATCTGATGCACTCTGCCATGCAGTTGTGACATTTTCCTGACATAGTCCATATCACATTAGTCTAGACAACCTAACTTATGACAACCAGTCTGCAATCATATATCATTATTCCAATTCATCATATCAAGTAAGGAGATAACCACTAGGGATTCCAATTTCCAATAACTGTTAAACGGTGCCAATACACACGACATACCACCACTGTATAGGCGGATCACAAGAACGTCTAGTCTCTAACACATATATAACACATGAATCACTTTGCCTGATTCCACTCTCCACCGTACGAATACGTAGCACACATCAAGCATCCATTCATACCACGTACGCCATTCAGAAATTTCCCTATGCCAACAACAACTCAATCATCACTGTCAATCCAACAGGAGGATACCACAATACCACTAGATATTATCAGTTTACATCACCTTGCCCTTTTGACCATATACTCTGCCAAATCACTAGAATAGCAGTACCATTTTCCTTAATCACCAGGAAGCTTGATTCTCAAATTATCTACAGCTGCCCACGCTGCTTGGGGATTTTAATGACTTCCCATATAATATGAACAAATCTCAAAGCCTTGAATATGCCATTATCAACGTTCCATAACACATCGCATATACCATACCACACTAAGATAACATGGAAATTCATATTCCTTTCCTATGCCGCAAACATCGGCGCACTCAACTAGTCAAGAACTTTCATGATCCCATATAGAGAAAACTCATTGCCCATTCCATACTTCGCATACCGATAGGAATATACTCATTTTCAAACCATGATAAAACACATCACAAATCTTTCCTCCCATTCATTGCATAAGCTTAACTGCCAGGACTGAGTCCTTTTACCCACACCGAGCTACGCAACTGCCAGCTCATCAAGAGCTTTGTTGCACCATAACTGCAAGGCTCATTACGTCTAACACACACCAGGAGTTACTCGTGCCCTTTTCATACTGTTCCAATTTACTAACAAGTTGTTCCATTTACCCAGTTTCCTTTCTGATTCATCTTTAATTGAATATTAGCCTTTACTGTAGCACCATAATATATCAACTCATGTTACCACACGAGACTAGTACATAAGACCACACCGTCTAAGACTCACATGCCACTGAATACCCCCTCAGATGATTCCTCGATGTACCACAATCTACAACACTTTACCTTGAAGAACTTCCTGCAATTTTGAATTCGTTATCATTACTCTCCACTATAGATATATAGAATCTCATCATCCACATAACATATCGAAAGTCTCGAATTTTCTAACGAAACCACGGTCTTTAGCCACGTACACAGTCTTAAGGCACCTGACTGTTGCAAGCGTAGATCTTGAACAGCGCAAGGCTATTCTCGGGCGTCATTCACCCTCAACCAGTTATAATTTAACTGCCTTATTGAACAGAACCACTCGTGCCTTACTAGAACTCTGACACCGCAGAACATGATTACATTCAGATACAATTAGCTATCTTTCTTTTCTATACACCAAACATTCTTTACTAACATAAGTTCAAAACATCCTAGTATTTCTTCACATCTACGAAGCACCATAACCTTTATCAAAATTTCCCAACATACCCAGAGACAGGACCAACATAGCACACAACAATGCAATCCGTTAATCAATAACAACCTCCCCAACTTGGCTCGGAGCCATACATCTAAGCACTTTCAGCCACTCATAGCATTCTTACTCAAATGATGCCACAATGTTCTAGTTAGATTAAACTCAAGTCATTTACAAGCTTCAGCGGAGATTCGAATCATCACACATCTTAACTCTTTTGCAACTCTTGCATTTATACACACACCATTTAAGCCTATTCTCCAGGTGACAGAATTATTTTCTAAGCCCCAAATTTTCTAGAAATTTCGACAGAGTTTCCTTTGTAATTTGGACTATCCGCCTGCCAGCGAATCACCAAAATCATCCTAACAATACATCCGCAACTCAACAAGACATCACAATGCATATCAACAACATAAATCACAATACTACACGAATTATATCATCAACATTAGTACATGAACATGCGTTGCACCTGCTCAAATCATAACACATATACCTTTCACCATGATACACCTAACACAACCAATTTGGTCTTCCCGCGTCTGAACTCATACTACCACACGTAACGCACTTTACCTTTCCACTAAGGAACATGAACATACTCACCACGCCCATAGCTAGGGCTACGTAACGGATCACAAAAAGGATTGAATACCTTGCAGCTCACCCATTATCAAACTGCCATTTTCACAATTAAGATCAATACTGATCGCATGAATTTCATAATACCGTCTCGCGAAATTAGCACCTCGGTGCTCAAGCCATAGACAAGGATCCGGCCTCAAGTCCTCCAGACCGGCCCAACATGAACTCACAGAGATTATATCTCGTCCCTCGATTGGGGAATCATAAGCCGTCAAGGCAAATTTATCACTAAGCACTCGAGTGCGCACATCAACGTGCAGAAGGAATTTCAAGAATCATACCTCAAGCTGAATCAAGTATGCACGATAAGAATTTCAAGAATTTGAAGCTTTCCCAAAAGGTTTGCAGCCTCCCGAGGATAAGTACAGGCATTCCCGTATCGATCCACGAGACTCTACTAAATCGGCTCATGACTCGCGAGACCTGTTAACTTAGGCTTTGATACCAACTTGTCACGACCCAAACCCCGGTCGTGATGGCGCCTAACACATTGCTAGGCAAGCTCGACCATCTTATCTATTTAAACTAGCCAATTATAACTTAATACTGATTAATAGGCGTAATTAGCCTGTTTTCATAACAAATCAAGAAGTGTAGAAATGAAATACACGAATACAGTCCCAACCAAATTGTTGTGTCGCAAGTCTGAGCCTCTACAAATGAGATCTACTACACCATCAAGTCTAAGCAGAATGGAGACAATAAAATGATAAAAAGGAAGAGGTCAGGTAGACGTCGGCAGCTACCTCGAAGTCTCCACAGAATGGGGAAAATAAAGTAGTTGCGATAGCTCAACTGCCCTCCTAAACCTGTATATCTGCACAAAAAGCGCAGGGGAGTGGGGTGAGTATATTTCAACTCAGTGAGTAACAATAATAAATAATAACTGAAAATAAGAACTCCGGTACTATCACTAAACAGTTCTAAGGCAACCCCACAGGTAAGTCATCACTACGGTGAATACTCTCATCTCCAGTCCACATCTATCTCAACAAGGTCTCACACTAACCAAATCCTCACTCATACCACTACGGAGTACTGCCAACTCAATGTATGTAAATATATACATATGTCTATAATGTATAAGTATTAAAGTACGTATATGGATATGTATAAGTGTAATCCTGCGGCGTGCTGCCCGCTCCAATACGTATAATGCTGCGGCACGTAGCTCGCTCCATTTAACGTCGACGGCGCTCACTGGGGGTGTATACAGACTTTGGAGGGGCTCCTTAGGCCCAAGCGCTATGATACTGCGGCGTGCAGCCCGATCCACACATATGTTACTGCGGCGTGCAGTCCGATCCAATATATGTATATATATATATATATATATATATATATATATATATATACATATATAACTATACTGCTGCGGCGTGCAGCCCGATCCCATAGTATACACCAGCGCTCACTGAGAATGTGTGCAAACGCAGACTCCGAAGGGTTTCCTACAACCCAAGCGCAATAATACTACAGCGTGCAGTCCGTTCCACATGTATATCAATGCGGCGTGTAGTCCGATCCACATATATATTATTGCGGCGTGCAATCCGATCCACAAATATATTACTGCGGTGTGCAGTCCAATCCACAAATATATTACTGCAGCGTGCAGTCCGATCCAATACATATAGGATCGGGCTAGACGCCGCAATAGTATACATATATATATATATATATATATATATATATATATATATATATATATATATATATAGTATCTCATAGTGGGTCCTCAACCCTATCTTAGTCAGTATAGACTTGGCCTCTAAGGCCCACTCAGCTAGAACAGAGAATCCCACCCTAGGTAGCTTCTCTCAAGTACACATCTAGTATTGGCTCATGATATGCTATGCAGCTATAACTACGGCTGAGTGTATGTATCCAGCATGATATACTATGGCTTAGAGTATGTATCCAGCATGATATACTACGGTTGAGTGTATGTATCCAGCATGATATGAGGGTCATTTAGCTCTACAGGTTTCCCTAATACTTCTACAGATCGACACAAGGCCCCAAACATGGCTACCAGCCCAACTACACAGTTATAAGCCCATTCACAGTCATAATACACAATAAACTATCAGTCGGAAAGGACCAAGTCCAATCCCCCAGTCACAATGCCACCACGCCCGTCACATGACGCGTGTCTCATCTCAACATAGCACTGTATAGTGCAAGTACAGGGTTTCAAACCCTCAATACATTATTTACTACCACCACTCACCTCGAACCGGTAGAAGCTTCAGACCGCCTTGTGCTTGCCTCACATAATCTCCTCGGATGCCAAATCTTCTCAAAATCATATAGAATACATCAATATATGCTAATAACACACAACCCATTCAAAATAACTCAAATTGCACCGAAACCCACGAAGTTGTCAAAACCCGACTTTTGGTACGCTTCTTAAAAAATTACAAAAGTTAAATATTCGGAATCCTCGTCTCAATACAAGTCTATGCATATAACGTTTTCCAAAATCGGACTCCATTTGCCCACTCAAATCGACATTTTACCAATGCCCTCGCTTAGGCTAAATTTCCCCATAATTTCCCCCAATTTCAGTAAAATATAGGAGGATTTCATGATAAAAATGCGTAAATGAACCATAAAACTCACCTCCGATGATAACTCGATGATCTCCCAGCAATCTCTCGTCCAAATTGCCCAATTCGCCTCTTAAAACCGAGCCCTAATGTTTTATGACTTATGAAATTTTACCCCTTCTGCTATTTTTATCACATGCGCGATTTCCGCTTCTGCGGCTCTGGACTCGCACCTGCGAGTCCACTTCTGCGGTCGCCCTGTCGCTTCTGCGATTCCATGCCAAGCCGCCCAGTTCCACTTCTGCGGTCCAGGTCTCGCACCTGCGAGACCGCATAAGCGGACGGGGCTCCGCTTCTGCGAAGCTCCCCGACCTGGCCTCCTCCGCTCCTGCGATCATGGGCTCGCTTCTGCGAGCCCGCCCCTGCGCATCCTTGGCCGCTTCTACGGAAGTCTCCAGATTAGCCAAATCTCGCTCCTGCGAGAATATTTCCGCCCCTACGCTTCCGCTTTTGCGGTCCCCCACCCGCAGAAGCGAAAATACCAGAAGCCAAAATTCCAGACCTGCAAAATCCCTGAAATTCCTCCGTTTAACCTCCCGAAACCACCCCGGGTCCCCCGGGACTCCAACAAAAACCACAAACATACTCCACAGCACTATACGTACTTGCTCCCATGATAAAAACACATCCTCAAACACGGAAAACATCGAATCCAAGCAAATTCAAGCCTATGTTTTCATTCAAACTTTGCAACCGACATCCGATCAAAAACCCGACCAAACGACCTCCGAATGACCTGAAATTTTGCATACACATCCAAAATCACCTAACGGAGCTACTTCAACTGTCGGAATTCCATTCCGACTCCCGGATAAAAATCTCATCTACCTATCGGATATCGCCAAAATTCAACTTTAGCCAATTCAAGCCTAAAACTACATCAGACCTCCAAATTCACTTTCGATCGCTCTCCCTGCTCATAAATGACCTCTCGGAGTTGACCGAATCGTCAAAATTCGATTCCGAGCTCTCTAACTCACAAGTCAACATCCAGCTGACTTTGCTCAACTATTTGTTCTTCTAAGAGACTATTTGTCTCAATTTCAACCAAACTTAACCCGGATTGACTCAAACTTACCCAACATGCATATTGCAACATTAACAAGCATATAAGGGGGGTAACAGGGTGATAACTCACATGATGACGGGCCGGGTCATCACATTGAAATAGAAGTATTGTTACTTAAGTCCTATTAATGTTTAATTAGTGATTAGATTTCACAATTAGTATTGATAGACATGTACTCCACAACTTTATGAAATGAAAATAAATTTTGTTGATCTATTTTGTTATTCGAAGATTGATTATTTCGATTTTGTATTGAATTAACACTCTTGTTATACAATTAGTTTGTTATTTCTGGGCCTGAACGAGAACACAGGCCTAGATCCAAATAAATCCATTTGTGAATCTCTAAATAATGATACTTGTATATACTGAGTTTCAGAAGCCCAGTTACGTATAATGGACTGTTAATATAGTCCACAAGTCCAGGCCTGGAAATGGATAGTTTGCCTGGATGTAATAACAACAAATTCATAAAAATACCAAAAAACTATAACATAATTAGGAGAAAAAACAAAAATAGCAAATATAGTATTTGATAGGTTTGTACTTATAAAATAGCGGGATGAGCCTCATAAAAAAAATGAAAAAACACGCAGGGCCTCTATATGAACTTTAATAAGAATGTTAGACCCGGGAAGACCGTTTAGCGAATTTCATGGTCTTTCCTAAAGTTAATAAGGCGTAGACGTTATAGGCATGATAAAAATATACATTCCTAAATACGAGTGCACATTTATGTGTCTCAAATCTCAAATCTCGGCGAAGCTGAAACGTGTTAAAGTCAGAGGCGTACTGGTTGCGGTGTGACTCGAAATGCTTTTTTTGCAACGTCGCAAGTCGTTAAAAATATCAAAACAAAACATTCACATTTATAAAAGCATATAAAGTAACCAAATAAGTCAAGAACAACAGTTGAGCGACCGTGCTAAAACCACAGAATTCGGGAGTGCCTAACACCTTCTCCCGAGTTAATAGAATTCCTTATCCGGATTTCTAATTTCGCAGACTCTAAAAGAACAGAGTCATATTTCCTCGGATTAGGGATTAAACCGGTGACTTGGGACACCATTATCTTCCCAAGTGGCGACTCTGAAATCTAAATAAACCCCGTTCCGATTGTCGTTAACGTGGAAAAACTCCTTCCCTGTTGTTATTATTATATCCTATCCCGGGGTGTATTAGTAATTAACGGGGTATACTTTATTTTTCGGAAAAGGTAGTAAAAAAAGGGAGGTGTGATAGTATTCACATAAACAAGAAGTTCATCCCCCAATAGGTTCCATCAAAATCTTAGACAAAGAATTTAGCTACTCATGGCTATGGGAAAATAAACTAAGATATAATTCATCATAAAAATCAAAGAAAAGAAGAAATATGTTTGGAGTATTCGCTCACAATAGTTTTTCTTGCCAAAATACTCTAAAGATCAAGACATGCCTCTTTTGGGCTAAGTCTAGTGTTTAAAATAGGGTTTATGTCTAAAAATCCCATCTTTTACTCTTTAGACCTTGAATTTTACTGCGCCTGCCACGATTCTGCAGCGGCTACGGTGGAATCGCAGCCAAAGACCCTCTCTGAATCTCAAAACTTCTGCAACTGTCTTCCACTGCAGTTTTACCGCGGTTGCGGTAAAACCGCGGCCAAACATCTTCTCTGAATTTTAGGGCTAGCATGCGTGATTCCATTGGGAATTTACACAGTTTGCCTCTTTTTCTCTCTTTCTTGAGTCCAAAACTGCTCCCTACCCTTCCTTGGACATATATCACCTACAAATCATGAAAATCACTAATAAGAGCATTTTGTTATCACTTTTATCATCAAAACTGCACAAGAAGGTGATTATTTAAGGCGTGATTATAGTTAAATTCACCTATTATCAATACCCCACACTCAAAGCTTTGCTCGTCCTAGAGCAAGCTAAACCACACTTCTAGGCCTAACTATTCAATGCATTGCCCCAATTTGTATCATACCCACTATTATAAAGAATCGACCTAAGCAGTGCAACAATTATACCTCTGATGCAGACTCTCATGCCATAACACACTTGTGCTCACTCTAATTACTCTAACAGAAGTGAAGACTCATTTTTTCTTCTTGAGTCACATGCCCTCACATAAAAAATCTAAGAGAAGCTCCACACACATAAAATTCAAACAACAAGGAACCAAATATAGGAAGAATTCACTCACTCTCAGCAAAAAACATTCACATGCCACACAGACACACCATAAGCTTGCCCCAAGTGTAATACTCTACTAATCGAGCCATTCAGTCAAAGATCAAGAGGTCTTTATTGGTTTTAATGTAGACTAAGGGACTGGTATGATAGATTTGGATATAGTGACAAACCTCCCTAAGAACTTTTAATACATACTTCTTTTTATTTCAATTTCATGCTCAACCCAATCATTATTCCACTTTTTATTTGTTTCACATGTGAACCCTACTTTTCTTTAGATGCAACTGGTTTTTTTTACAATGCCAGTGCACCAATCAAAGAATTCATTCTTGATTACCCTTTTTTTGTTAACTCCCTACTACCCCACACTTTGACTTTTATATTTTCTTTAATGATTCAAGTGCTACTAGGAGGTATAGGTTCAGACGATTAAGCTATTCAAACACAGCGATTTAGATCATTATAGGGTTATCAAAGAACATGCTTCATGCTCAAAGGGGTTAACTATGGTAATATATACAGGTGGACTCAAAATTATATAATGTTGCACAAAGAAATGCCTCAATCATCTCTAAAACCAAACGACTTGTATTTCGCTTTGCAAACACACATAACAAGTTTTAGGTATCGTATGCAAGCACAGAATGCAAGTAATAACTCTCACACACTTAGCATGTAACTCATTCTGAATAAGTTCATCAACACACTCATACGGGTGTTCAAGCAACACAAGATGTGCAAAATTAAGGCATAGATTTAAGAGTCCACAAACAAGCCTAGACGTCACACTCTCAAGTTCTTTTTAGTTATTTGCAGGTCTGCACATCAGGGGTTACATTTTAGCCTTCACCCATCTAGTCCTAAAAATACAAAAGAAAAATCTTCCTAACCCGGTTCAAGAAAAACCTTTGGAAAAGAACTGTGGTCAAAGAAAAACCAAGGGGGAGGTACTACACTACCTAAAAAAGGAAAATAAAAAAAATCTACATGGACTACTTCCCTCAAGAGTACTGTCCAAGTAGTCCGTCATCAGGAAAGATCCTTTAACTTTGTTTTTGGGTTTTGTTTTTATTTTTTTAATTAATTCCAATTTTGACCCTCAAGAGACCCGTCGACAAGTGTCCATCATTAGGCCAAGTCAGCTAATCCTAATATAAGTATAGTCAAATATGTACAACACTAATGCTACAATACAACTACAACTATCTACCATACAACATACAATTAGAGCAAGTCTCCCACCCCACACTTAAAATCATGGCATGTCCCTATGCCATATCAAGAAAGTAAAAAGCATAAGGATTAGAAGACTTCCCTGAGACTCAGTTAGAGTCGGAGACAGTGCTAGGGTCGACATTGCAGGCTCTCCCCAATGCACGGAACCAGGCCATAAACTGGCTCTCAGTCTTGGACTGCCTCTGAGACATGGCAACCATCCTCGTGTGTAAGCCATCCACCGAGATGCGGAGATCTGCGACCTCTTCCTCTATGGACCGCGTCATAGGCCTGGTGGACTGTGATCTGGATAATCCAGTCCCAGAAATGGGTACATCGGGATGGTCCGGCATAGTCAGTAGACCTCCTGGATAGAGCAAGAGAGACCAGATCATCATCCTCGTTGTCAATCTCAATTGTTGTCCTTGTACCCCGGCTCACTTTGATGCCAGATTCTTTGAATGCTTCTTTGGGTGGAAAAACTCCATCAGCAGGATTGGTGGGTGTATTTCACATCAAGCACATTGTGGTCACCAAAGAAGGGAAATAGAATCCCTTTGTCAGCAGTGGTCCCCAAAAGACCATTTCATCCTCAATTATCCCGGCCGGATCAAAATCCTTCTTTGTTACAAATCACCAAGTCAATAATGCTCAATTCAAATTCACATCTATTGTATTGCTGGATGGAAGAAGCTAGTTGCTGATGATAGTCAACCAACATTTTGCCAAGTGAGGGAAAGAGCTAGAGTTGAGGGGTGATGTGGTCCTGTATACAAGTGGATCACCCCCTATGCAATGTACATCTGTCATGACTTACCTTTTGACCCCTGGCCTATCATGATAATAGTTGACGTCACTGGTGAATGGAGGCAACCGCAACACCTAGCGAATGGTTGGAACTTTGGCATTGACCACTTTACCATGTACAATCACCTCCCTACTCAAGTGCAATGGCAGTTGGCATAAAATTCTATAACCAACATCTTGTTAACTAGGGTAGGGTCATCAAATAGGAATTCCATCTCCCGCCTCCGAATTTCCTCAAACATTTGCTCCTTTTTATTCGGAGGGCTTCCCGGTCAATCGGGATCTCATGAAGGAAGCTCTTTGTAGCCTTGGCATTGAAATCATCCTCCGCCATTTCCGATTAGAACCTAGACTCATCATAAGTAGGGCGCTGGGATGGTCCGGCCGATCGCTTTTGTCTTTTAGGAGCCATATTACCTGCAAGGAATAACAAGAACCATCACATGTGCCCAAACTAGTGCCTATCAAATAGGTACTAAGACTTCACCACCCGATAGCACCAAAAACGTCCCCCCATTTTATTCATACAAATTTCCCATGCCCCCACTACGACTGTATTCAAGGATAGAAACCTCCACAATAGCCCCACAAGTTGATTACTACTTTCGGTATAATACACCCCATACTTGCTCTTTCCAGTGATACACTTGAGATATAATACTACCATACATCAACTACAACAATACCAACCATCAACTACACAGTACTAACCTTCAACTACATAATACCAACCTTCAATTACAACAACATCAACCATCAATTACAACACCACCAAACCTAGGTTAGGCTTAAAATGCCTCAATATTATACAACAAAATTCCAATTTTTCGGTCAACAATGGCCCAATACCACACTACACTACAAAAATAGTTTGTTAGGCCTCCAAGTTACCAAAACAATCCCACAATTATAGAATAATAGAGACCAACCAATTTAGCATTAAACAACCCACAAACAAATCACTAAAATACACTACTTAAAGAAGAAGAAATAGAAGGGGGAGAAGAAGAAAACTTACTTGAAAGGAGAAGTGAAGGATTTGAGTTGTGTTAATAAAGGTTTGAGAGGAAGAGGGAGGAAGATGAAGAGAGAAGGGATAGAGTTTGGGGTGATTTTTGTAGAGAGATATGAGAGAATAAAATAAGGGAAGGGGGGAGGGGGGAATTTGATGGGAAATAATGGAGGGGGGGGGGGATTTAGGTTAAAAGGGGTAAGGGAAATAAAATAAAAATATTACAGACTTACCTAGGCCCCGTCTGAGCCTGCCACAGTTTTGTCGCGGTCCCAGTAGAATCGCGATGGATGAGGTTATGAAAGGCCTTTTGACCGTGGTTTAACCGTGGTCGCGGTAGAACCACGATTGAGGCCCCTATCTGATTCTAACGCCCATTTTTTTATAGACTAAAAAGTTAGACTTACAAAACTTTTATGGGTTGCTTCCCAAGCAGCGCCTGATTTAACGTTGCGGCATGACTCAGATGAGCACATTTAAGGTTCGCTCGACCTCTGTGGTTAATTCAAGTGCAACTTAGAAATTTCCTTAGGCTCGTTCATACCCACATATAATTTCAATCGCTGACCATTAACTCTAAATGTATGAGAGTTATCTTAAGTGGCAATTTCCACAGCTCCTAATGGAAACATTTCAACCACACAAACGGTCCAGACCACCGTGACTTAAACTTACTCGGGAACAACCTCAACCTTGAGTTATAGAGCAATACCCTATCCCCATGTTTGAAATTTTGCTCAATGATGTTCTGATCGTGAAGCCTCTTCATTCTCTCCTTGTACAGCCCTGTGTTCTCAAAAGCAAGATACCGTAACTCCTCGAGCTCATGTAACTCAGTGACTCAAGACGTGGCTAGAACTTCCTAGTCTAAGTTCAGCTGTTTCAATGCCCACCATGCTTCATGCTCAAGTTATACAGGTAGGTGACAAGCCTTCCCAAACACCAACTTGTATGGTGACATACCAATTGGTGTCTTGAAAGCTGTTTTGTAAGCCCATAGTGCATCATCTAGCTTCCTCGCCTAGTCAGTTCTTGTGGCATTCACAGATTTAGTCAATACACTCTTGATCTTTCTATTGGCTACCTCAACCTATCCACTAGTCTGCGTGTGGTAAGGAGTAGCCACCTTGTGGCGCACATCATATTTAGCCAACAACTTTTCAAATGACCTATTGCAGAAGTGAGTGCCTCCATCGCTGATAATTGCACGTGGTGTCCCAAATCGGGTGAATATATTCTTCTTTAGAAACCTATCCACCACTTTAGCATCATTGGCGGGCAACGCTGCAGCTTCTACCCACTTGGACACATAGTCTACAGCACAACAATATACTTATTGCCATAAGAGCTGATGAAAGGATCCATGAAATCTATCCCCCAAACATCAAACACTTCTACCTCTTGAATTGGGTTTATGGGCATCTTGTGACGTGATCATTGCAGACTCAACCCTTAGGAAGAGTGGGCACTAACATCTTTTACCCGATAGTCATTTTTGAGGTCAATTTCCTCAAGGAGCTCGATATTGGAGTCAAGTATTTGTGAAGACTAACAAAGTGTTGTAGCTTCTAATTTGACTTCTATCATTTTTGATTTTCTTTGTTTATCAACTAAATATATTAACTACAATTACGAACTAGATTATGCTAAATTTTAATTCTAAGGTGTATGCAATAAGGAGAAACACTAGGATCGTAGCACTCCTAGGTGAATAATTAACGGGTATATAATGCTAATGCAAGGATGAAAGCTAAGGGAAATTTGGATAATTGTTGCACTCTAGTACTCACTATCACACCTCTCGGTAGAGAGAGTTATTTTGCCTAATTAACTCTCTTGAGACCAATTGGGTAGGCTAATTTTCCCAAGCAACATTAAGGTTCAAGTTGGGTAATTACTCTCTCGAGGTTTAACCCGTTACTTGGGACTATTATTCTCATGGGTCCATCCCAAATTCTTGTTGGGTTGATTGAGAGGTCATAGACTCTCTTTCTCAAGAAGAGTCAAAACCCACTAAGCTAGAATTAGTGTTTGCAACCATAAAATCTAAATTAAAACATACAATCAACCCAAAACAAACACCCAATATCATCCAAACACTTAACATAAACACCCATTAATTACCCATACTAGGGTTGAGCCACAACCCTAGCTAATGGGTTCAGCTAGACATGGAAGAAGTAGAACTTGAAGAAATAATAGAAGAAATTGGTATAATAATGAACTACAAATTTAATACATTTAATTTCACGTTCAAATATAAGGAAAATAGCCCAAAATAGGCAAATAAATGTTGCCTCGTGCTCAACTGCACATACAGTGTAAAAGAACTTAACCTAAAAAAGTAAAATATTCTATTTATACTACACAGGAAAATCCGGACAAAAATACCCCCAAGGGTTTGTCGCGGACCACATGGAAATGACACGTGGCCACATACTACTGGATCTTACAACGCGGACCGCCTAGAAATGCCACGCGACTGCGTAGGTTGAGTCACGCGGATTATGTGAAAATGATGCGCGGCCGCACAGTTGATTGTTCTCCAGTGTTGACTCTCTGATCAATCACCCACGTGGACCGCACTATTTTGGTGTGCGACAGCGTGGGATTATTCCTTTAAATTTGAGCTTCTATTTCTTCATTATTGCGGACCGCGTAGAAATGGATGCGGTCCACGTGGAATTATGTCCAATCCTGCAGGTTCTCTGATCATTACCTGTGTGCCTGTGTAGCAAAATAGTGTGGGCCGCACATGTTTCTTGAACTTGGTTATTTGCAGAATCCTCTTGTGCCGCCGCATGACAAAAGGTTGCGGTCCGCAAGGTCATTTAACTCACACTTTAGCTCATCTCTTGATGCTTCGCAGATTTCACTCCTTCCTGAGCTGATTTGTGATATTTATCATTTAGTCACTCAAACCTGCAATCAATAGCAACTTGTAAGCAATTCAGGACTTATCTATATCAATTTATGCACATATCTTAGGAAAAAAGGGGTATAAATCATGTAAAAATCACAGTTATCATGACGTCGGGAAATGTTCCCGGTGCGTTGACATTCATTACAACCTTTGACCCATAAGTGAGCATCTTTAAACACCATTGGCCAGAAAAATATGGCCTCTAGCACCTTTGCTGTTGTCCTGATTCCTCCAAAGTGACCGCCATACGTCGAAGCGTGACAAGCCTGCAAGATACAAGATTGTTCGATCTCGGGGACACATCTCCGGATCATGTTATCAAGGAATATTCTAAACCGATAGGGCTCATCCCAGTAATACAATTGGCTTTCACGAAAATATCTTTTCCTCTGGACCGATGACAGGTCGTAAGGAACAATAGTACTGGCCTGATAATTAGCATAGTCTGCATACCATGGCACTTCCTGATGAGTGGTAGCGAGCAACTGCTCATTTGGAAAAGGTTCCAGAATTTGCTCAACTTTTATTACATTTTCAGCTCCTTCAATTTTTGATAGATGATCAACGACTTGATTTTCACTGCCTTACAATCACGAATTTCAAGATCAAACTCTTGCAGTAGCAATACCCAACGAATTAGGCACGACTTAGAGTCATTCTTTTCTATTAAGTATCTAAGAGCTGCATGGTCAGTGTATATAGTTACCTTGGATCCTCTCAGATAGAACCAGAACTTTTCAAAAGCGAATACTAGAGCTAGCATCTCCTTTTTCGTCACTGCGTAGTTCAATTGGGCTCTACTTAGCGTTCTACTAGCATAGTAGATCGGGTGCATCAATTTGTCCTTCCGCTGGCCCAGCACTGCCCCCACCGCTTAGTCACTAGCATCACACATTAATTCAAATGGTTGCTCCTAGTTGGGGGCAATGATGATGGGTGTTGCGACCAGCCTCTGTTTTAACTCCTCAAAATCTACCCTACAATCATCAGAAAATACAAACGGGTGGTCTTTCTCTAATAACTTACAGAGAGGGTTGGCCATTTTGGAGACGTCTTTTATGAACCTCCAGTAGAAATCGGTATGTCCAAGAAAGCTTCTTAAGGCTTTGACTGAAGTTGCTGGAGGTAGATTTTCTATGACTTCAACCTTTGCTCTATCAACCTCTATTCACTTGCTTGACACCTGGTGCCCCAAGACTATTCGTTCTTGTACCATGAAATGGCACTTCTCCTAATTCAGAACCAAGTTAGTCTCGAT
The DNA here is from genome assembly GCA_032618575.1 of Nicotiana noctiflora. NCBI lineage: Eukaryota > Viridiplantae > Streptophyta > Magnoliopsida > Solanales > Solanaceae > Nicotiana > Nicotiana noctiflora. Next base: position 319,551 of record JASVEL010000782.1, on the reverse strand, counting down.
GCACCATTTTAGCACGCGTGTTATATTTACTAGGTATTCCTCAAATGAATTCCCAACCACTGAGAAGTCATCCACGAACACTTCCATTATATCTTCTACCATGTTAGTGAATATGGCCATCATGCATCGTGGGAATCTGGCGGGTGCATTGCATAGGCCAAAGGGCATCCTCCTGAAGGCATAAATGCCATATGGACAAGTGAAGGAGGTCTTTTCTCTATCCTCAGGTGCAATGGAGATCTGATTGTACCCTGAGTACCCATCCAGAAAACAAAAGTGTGACCTCCATGCCGATCTATCCAGTATTTGATCAATAAAGGGAAGTAGGAAGTAGTCTTTCTGGGTTGCTAGATTCAACTTTCTATAATCCATGCAAATTCTTCAGCCTGTGACGGTTCTTGTTGAGATTAGTTCGTTGTTATCATTCTTCACCACCGCCATGCCACCCTTTTTTGGAACACATTGAACTGGGCTAACCCAGCTACGGTTAGAGATTGGGAAAATGATTTCTGTATCCAACCACTTTATCACTTCCTTCTTCACCACTTCCTTCATATTTGGGTTCAGCCTCCTATGATGTTCCCTGGAAGGTTTGTGCCCCTCTTCCAACAAAATCTTATGCATGCAATAGGCGGGGTTGATCCCCTTGATGTCTGCCGTAGTCCATCCAATGGCAGTTTTGCACTCATTTAGTACCTGCAAAAGTTGTTGAACTTGCACATCTAACAAACCAGATGAGATAATCACAGGTAATATGGAGTTGGGACCTAGAAACTCATACCTGAGGTGGGCTGGCAATCTTTAGTTCCAACTTAGTAGGTTCTTCAATGGATGGTTTTGCTAGAGTGGGTCTCTCTCTTTTCTAAGTGTGAGGGCTCAAACTTCAGATTTCTGTCCCAGAACCCTCTACCTTCCAATGCTAACACCCATTCCGCCAAATCCTCCCCATTCACTTCATCTAAATTCATTAATCATTAAACTATGGGGTCTTCATCCGTCAACACCTCATCATTAGACTCTAAAATTACATCCACGACATCAATAAGAGAGCAATTGGCGAACTCACTTGGCCGCCTCATAAATTTCTGCACATTGAATATAATTTCTTCATCATTGAGCCTCATCTTGAGATCCCCAGTCTCACAATCAATCAAAGCTCTTACCGTGGCCAAGAATAGTCGTCCTAAGATTATAGGAATTTCTTCATCCACTTTGCAATCCAAGATTACAAAATCTGCAGGGAACACAAATTTCCACACCTGAATAAACACATCATCAAGGATCCCAAATGGATGTTTGACACTCCTGTCAGCTAGTTGTAGCAACATAGAGGTGGGTCTAGTTCTACCAATTCCCAACCTATTATAAATCAACAAGGGCATAAGATTGACGATGGCTCCTAAATCACAAAGTGCTTTCGCAAAGGTGAAGTTTCCTATAGTGCATGGAATTGTAAAACTACCTGGATCATATAGCTTTTAGCAACAGGTCTAGACACCACTGCACTACAGGTATGAGTAAGTGTCACCGTGGCCAAGTCTTGGAAGTCAAACTTTCGAGACATCAAATCCTTTATCATTTTAGCATATACATGCATCTCTTTTAAAGCTTCAATCAATGGAATATTTACCTGGATTTGTTTGAGCATCTCAAAGGACTTTTCATATTGCTCCTCCTTTTGGTGCTTGGCCAACATCTTTGGGAATGGTGCAAGAGGTCTTTTCTTCCCAGTCACTTCGGATTTCTCTTTCTTAGCTACTCTTTTAACTACTAGCTCTTCAACTGGCTCAGCTACTTTCTCGGTCTCCTGCTGTATATTCTTCTCTTCAGGTGTGGGTTGGACTGTTACCTCTGTCAATACCGTAGACTCATCCAGCTTAATGGGCACTGGAATGAGTATCTCATCCTGTATGTTACCTCGAGCTCTCTCTTGCTCAACATTGAGATCACTAAGATTTCGGAGACTCACTGGCAACAACTGCTTTGGGCCCCGATCTTTTTGATTGATTTAGGTATCTGCAGGTAATATCCCTTGAGGATGATTGTTCAGCTACATTGAAATCTGTCCCACTTGTACCTTAATATTTTTAAAGGCCGCATCATGTGCATCAACTCTTTCATTTATCTTGGCATTGGACCCAATAACCTGCTGCATCATTGCTTCTAGTCTTGCAAACCCATCTTCTTTTCTTCCACCATGCTGCTGCTGAGGTGGATGGTACCCTTACTGCTGAGTGTTGTACCCCTGTGGTCTAGGATATGGTGCCATATTGTTGGGGGGGGGGGGGGTCTCATACCTCCCATGTTTCCGGTGTTGTACTATGGCTGTGGTGGCCTGTAATGGTGCTGTGTATGCTGACCCCAATTCTGATTTCCTTGTCTCAAACCCCCCATAGTTAGCCACATAATTCATTTATTTAGGGTGCTGATAATGATGGTCATGCTCTGCATTCCAATGATTACCAATTGGCTGGCTAATGCAAGATGCTCATAAGCTCCCATTGGTAGTATCTACTATATGTACATGCTGCTTCTACCATGATTCCTCCAGCTTTTTGGTGAGGATGCTCATCTATCTTCAGACCTACTAACTCTTCACAACCAGCTTCCCAAATATTCAAATCTTAGTTGAATGTTTCTTTAACTACTACACTTACAAGTAACTAAAAAGCTGTAAACTAAACTAATAAGGTTGTAAACAATAATGAGAAGAATCTAAGGCAACAGTTTCCCCTATTGATGGAATCCTTTTGTTTATGTTCATACAAATTTACCAACACATCTCCATCAATCATGAACGCTCATTTTACCATAAATCTCTCCCGAGTAATCACAGTAATTTACTATTGCACTCTCCCGAGATACACTAGCTTACTTTATTTAGCACAATTCACTTTAGATTACACCCAAGTTTTTGTTATCCCTAATCTTGCCTTTAAACCCGCAATTATAGATTCCTCTTATAATCTAAGAGTGGTGTTGTTCAATAAAAACCTAAATATGCACTCTTCTCCAAGTTATGCACACTAAATAGGTACAGCTAATTGAGGATCATGTCAATTAACTAAAATATACACAAAGTTGAACAAATAAAAATTAAACTAGAAATTTGTACTCACATAAACAAGAAGTTCATCCCCGAATAGGTTCCATCAAAACCTTAGACAAAGAATTTAGCTACTCATGGCTATGGGAAAATAAACTTAGATATAATTCATTATAAAATCAAAGAAAAGAAGAAATACGTTTGGAGTATTCTCTCATAATAGTTTCCCTTGCCAAGATATTCTAAAAATCAACACATGCTTTTTTTTGGGCGAGTCTAGTGTTTAAAATAGGGTTTAGGTTTAAAAATCCCGCCTTTTACACTTTAGTCCTCAAAGTTTACTGCACCTGTCGCGGTTTTGCCATGGTCGCAGTAGAACCGCGGACAAAGACCCAATCTGAATCTCAAAACTTCTGCAGCTGCCTTCCACCGCGGTTCTGCCGCAGTTCGGTTCTAAAACTTCTGCAGCTTCCTTCCACCGCGGTTCTGCCGCGGTCGTGGTAGAACCGCGGCCAAACCTCTTCTCTGAATGTTAGGGCTGGCAGGCGTGGTTCCATTGGGAATTTACACAGTTGGCCTCTTTTTCTCCATTTTTTGACTCCAAAACTGCTCCCTAGCCTTCCTTGGACATATATCCCTTGCAAATCATGAAAAGAACTAATAAGAGCATTTTGATATCACTTTTATCATCAAAACTACACAAAAAGGTGATTATTTAAGGCGTGATTATAGTCAAATTCACCTATTATCAGAGGGTAACAGATTAGTACTAGAAACAGCTACGAAGGAGTTTTGGAAGTCCTACCAAATATTCTAAGAGGAGTATTAGTGCCACATGATGGAGCATTAGAAGTAGAAATAGAGGAAGATGTAGAAACATGAATAGCATTAGGAAGGTGAACATGGATTGGTACTTGAAATTTGAACTTCAGCTTGGCTTTCATCCTTAATCAGCATTGGATACACACTATTAATATCAGGCAAAGGCTTCATTAGAAGAATGTTTCTCCTAACCCCAATGTCATTTTCATTTAACCCTTTCAGAAATTGATGAACCTTCTGCTATTCTTCTATCTTTTGAAAGGCCTCTTTACAACCACATGTACAGTCTGGATAAGTAATTGAAGAATCCAACTCATCCCAAAGCTTTTTAATGTGACTGAAATAGAAGCAATGTTGGAAGACCCCTGGAAAATGGAAACAAGTTCTTTCCTAATTTGAAACACCTTAGTCCCGTTCGCTTTCATATTGTTGTTCGATTTCTTTCCAAAGTTTTTGAGCAGATTATGTATACATCACACTCTCCCCAATCTTAGTGTCTAGACTATTTAGTATCCATGCAGTAGTTTTCACTAGGTTTGGTATTGTCCCATTGATTATTCCCAATTTATTTTTACATGATAATCCAACTAACATGCTTCATCTCCAACCCCCGTTACCCATTCCATTAAAGGTCTTTGTGACCAAAATTTTGCCAGGAAAATAAGACAGGTACAGATATGAAGGGTGTGATGGTTCAACAAAAGAAGACATAGTTGAGATTGAAGAATTAGTGGCACTAGTAATAGTGGAGGAATCGTCAAATAGGAGCCATTGATAGAAAATTATGCAATTAAAAATTTAGGTTTGAACGAAAATTCGGGCTTTCACAAATTTGGTAATTTTCACAGAACTGGCGAGAGATATAGCTTGAAACAACAAAACAACTACCAATTGAGAATCAAAACTGAAAAAAACACTTAGCTTCAAACCTTCTGTTGAGACCTGGAAAAAATCAACAAAAATAAACAAATCTGGCTAAAAACCAATGGAATCCCGTCGGAAATGGAGCCTTCACAATGAAAGCAACAAATCTCCACCAAATGAGAAAGAATTTGATGAAATCTCAGAACATCGACATAATCAAAACCAAACTCATCAAGGGTATCAAAGATCGATGCGGAAACATAAGATCTACGAGCTCCCGTGCTCTGATACCATGAAAACAATCAAATTCCTTATGAATTCAAGCAAAGTTCATACGAGAAACCCTAAGATAAAATGTCTGTATAGAGAGAAAGAGCATGAACTGAACAGAGAAATTTTATGAATATGTAATATCTGTAAAAAATATTGCAAAACTCTATTTTATATTTTATACAGTGAACCAGGTCAAATTAAATAAAATGAACTGGGCTGCTAAGGAGGCTGCTTCAAGTGGACAGTGTCTTCGTTGGGCCTGTGTATTGTTTTATGAGCTCTAAGAAGTATTTTAATCCTTCTAAATTAATTATTTTATACATATATAATGAATTTCTTAAACAAATATATATTTGACCAAAGTTACTGAATTTCGAACTTCTAACCCACACGCTAGCTCTACCCTTGGCCGCATAGTACTGGCCTAGGTTAATAATATTTCTAAATTTTAATTATAATTAAGGGAGTAATAAAACAACAACAACATACCCAGTAAATCCCACTAGTGCGGTCTGGGGAGAGTAAAGTGTAAGCAGACCTTACCCTACCCCGAAAAAGGTAGAAATGCTATTTCCAGCAGACTCTCACCTCAACAGAAAAAATAATAATATTAAAAAAGAAATAAGACAAAAGAAATGTAACAATGAAAGATACTAGAACGAAAATAACCACAACAGATAAGTGAAAATTAAGGGAGTAATAAAAAAAAGTTAATGTCACGACCCCAAACCCGGTCGTGATGACGCCCAGCACACTGTTAGGCCAGCCCGACCAATCAACAACAATTTCGGAGCTATGAGCTCTCTTTATCCAATTTAGACATAACAATTATAAGCCAACAGTAATGAAAATATCAAACCAGGGAACCAAGTCCCCAACAGTACAACTCCCCAAAGACCGAGGGGTCAAGAGTCATGAGCCTCTATAGATAACATGAGTGTAATAATGGTTTACATGATACCAAGTGCGGAAAGAAATAGAAAATACAGAATCAAAAGACAGTAGGAAGGAATATCGGGTCCTGCGGACTCTGCAGCTACCTCGAATATCCTACAGAAGTCGCCTCGAACAGCTACCAGATCAGGATTGCTGAGAGGTACCTGGATCTGCACACAAGGTGTAGGGAGTAAAATGAGTACTGCCAGACTCAGTGGTAATAAACAGGGGTAAGACAACGTAGATAAGAAATCCACAATAAAGCACTATGTAAAGCTGTAACCAATACCCTGTAACAGTTTAATATCAACAGTAGAGGACCAACAAGTACCAACAACATAGTATAACAGCTAGCAGATGTAGCTAAATGCAATGCAATGCATGAAATGACCGCTACGGCGCGTAGCCCGATCCAATTTGGGTACCCGTGCTCACTGTGGGGGTTCAGACTCTAGAGGGGCTCCTACAGCCCAAGCACAATATCATGAATATACACTATGGCGCGCAGCCCGATCCACTACCAGTCAGCTGATATGCAAATGCAGCCTCGCAGGCTCAAAAGTAGTTTTGAAAACTCTTTTATCAATTTTTCAGTTGAAAACAGTAAATGTCAAGCTCCAGAGATTGGAAATATCATGATAACAGTAATAGCTACGGACTGGTAGTAAAACTAGCATGTCAATATCACAGGACAATGATAACGATCCTCGCAGGATCCCAATAACTGGCTCACAGCCCATAAATGTACTCAACCATCCGAGAAGGAGGTTCAATGGCTCAAGAGTAGCCAATATCACAATATAATATGCAACCGTCCGAGAAGGTGGTTCGACGGCTCAAGGATAGCCAATATCATTATACAGTATCAACAGGTCGGACTAAGCCATAGTCCCCAAATCACAATCGGCCCCGCACTCACAAAAGAGTACGTGTCTCGCCGCTATACAACGTCACAAAGTGGTGTACTGGGGTTTCGAACCCGCTGGTCATCACCCTCATCTATTACTCACCTCAATACGGCTCGACGACTAGTCTGCGATGCCCTTGCCATGAGAATCAAGCTATGCACGTGTATAATCTGATCAAATATAGTAGAAACACAACAAATTAGGCCAATGGGACGACACCAAGTCAAAACAACTCAATTTACGCCAAAATTCACAAAGTTGTCAAAACCCGACTTTCGGTACACTTCTCGAAAAATTATGAAAGTCACATATTCGGAACCCTCGTCTCAATACGAGTCTAGGCATATAAAATTTACCAAATTCGGACTCCATTTGCCCACTCAAATCCTTGTTTTTCTAAAGTTCAAGCCTAGGGCTAAAACCTCCATAAAATACCCCAAATTCCTCCATTTTCATGAGATAATTGCATAATATTATCAATACTAATCATAATTTGAGTCCATAGTTGATTACCTGATGAATTCCCTTGAATTTCTCTTCAAAATCGCCCAAATCGCCTCTTAAGCCGAGCCCCAAATGTTTTGAAATGTTTCTAAAATTTCTAACTTCTGATATAATTAACCCTCTGCAATTTCCGCTTCTGCGGATAATTTCCGTCTCTGCGGAACCGCTTCAGCGAACCCAGGCCTAACTGGCCATTTCCACCCTTGCTAGCCATGGACCGCTTCTGCGCATCCGCTCCTGCGGAATTTCCTCCGCTCCTGCGAACTTTCCGCTTTCGCGCCACAGAGTCCGCTTCTGTGGACTCGCTTAAGCGGCCAAAATTCCGCTACTGCAGATCCTTCACCCTTCGACCCAAATCCGCTTCTGCGACCAGATTCCGCACCCGCGACATCGCTTCTGCGGACAAAGGCCCTCTTTAGCGAAGACCTGCGCTTCTGCACCCCCTCGTCCGCTCCTGCGGACTCGCTCCTGTGCTCCCATTTCCGCAGGAGTGAAAACAATAGAACCAGCAAATAAAAACCTGCAATTTTCCATGTTTTCTCCTGTTTAACCATCCGAAAACACCCCGAGGCCCCCGGGACCACATCTAAACACACCAACACATCCTAATACCTTATACAAACTTGTTCCAATCCTCAAAACACGTCTAACAACATCAAAACTCGTAATTCACATCGGATTCAAGCCTAATTTCTTAAAATTTCCGAATTACATATTCGATCAAAAACCCGACCAAACGACGTCCGAATGACCTAAATATTTGCGGACATATCCAAAATCACATGACGAAGCTATAGAAATTGTCGTAATTCCATTCCGACCCCCGGATCAAAATCTCACCTACCGTTCGGATTTTGCCAAAATTGAACCTTAGCCAATTCAAGCCTATTTCTACACCGGACCTCCAAATTCAATTCCGATCGCTCCCCTAAGTCACAAATCACCTCTCGGAACTAACCAAATCATCAAAATTCGATTCCGAGCCCTCTAACTAAATATTCAACACCAGGTTGACTTTCCACATTCAAGCTTCCTTCAAAAAGGCTATATGCCTCATTTTCAACCCAAATCACTCCCAGCTCACCTGATAGACTCTAACAAGCATAAAACATATAATTACAAAATAACGGGGTGGTAATTCTCGTATCGACGGGCCGGGTCGTCACATTCTCCCCCTCTTAAGTAAATGCTCGTCCTCGAGCAGGTCAAGAAACGTACCTGAAGTCTCAAACAAGTGAGAATATTTGCTCCACATCTCCCGCTCGATCTCCCAAGTGGCCTCCTCCACGGGTCGACCTCTCCACTGAACCTTAACTGATGCAATATCCTTAGACCTCAATCTTCTCACCTGATGACCCAAAATAGCTATAGGATCCACATCATAGATCAAATCATCATCAAGCTAAATAGTGCTAAAGTCCAACACATGCGACGGGTCGCCGACATACTTCCGGAGCATGGACACGTGAAACACTGGATGAACTCCCGATAGACTGGGTGTCAAAGCAAGCATATACGCCACCTCTCCAATCCTCCTGAGGATCTCAAAAGGACCAATAAATCTTGGACTGAGCTTCTCTTTTTTCCCAAATCTCATGACGCTCTTCATCGGCAAAAACTTTAGCAAGACTTTCTCACCCACAGAGTAAGACACATCTCAAACCTTCCGGTCTGCATAACTCTTCTGGCACGACTGAGCTATGCGAAGTCTCTCCTGAATAACCTTCACTCGATCCAACGCATCCTGGACTAACTCTGTCCCATAACCTTGCCTCACCGGGCTCAAACCAACCAACTGGAGATCTACACCACCTCCCATATAAAGCCTCATACGGTGCCATCTGAATATTGGATTGGTATTTGTTGTTATAGGCAAACTCTGCGAGAGGCAAGTAATCAGCCCACGAACCACCAAAGTCAATAACACAAGCTCTCAACATATCCTCCAAAATCTGAATAGTATGCTCGGACTGTCCGTCCGTCTGAGGATGGAATGCAATACTCAACTCAACATGGGAGCCCAACTCCCCCTGAAATGTCCTCTAGAACTATGAAGTAAACTGAGTACCTTTGTCTGATATAATAGAAACTGGGACTCCATGCAATCTAACAATCTCCCGAATGAATATCTCAGCTAATCGCTCCGAGGAGTACGTAGTACACACAGGAATAAAGTGAGCTGACTTGGTCAGCCTATCCACAATCACCCAAACAGAATCAAACTTCCTCGCTGCCCGAGGGAGTCCAATAACAAAGTCCATAGTGATGCTCTCCCACTTCCACTCAGGAATATCAATGCACTGAAATACACCACCTGGCCTCTGATGCTCGTACTTAACCTGCTGATAGTTGAGGCACCGTGCTACATGTCTGACAATGTCCATCTTCATCTTTCTCCATCAATAATGTTGTTTCAAGTCTTGATACATCTTCGCGGCTCCTGGATGGATAGAATACTACGAGCTATGGGCCTCCTCCAGAATCAACTCACGAAGGCCATCAACATTGGGCACACATATCTGGCCCTGCATCCTCAATACGCCGTCACTATCAATGGTGACATCTCTAGAATCATCGTCTGAACTCTGTCCATAAGGACAGCCAAGTGCGGATCATCATATTGGCGCTCACGAATACGATCATATAAAGAAGACCGAGATACAACACAAGCCAACACCCTGCTGGGCTCTGAAATGTCTAACCTCACTAGCCGATTGGCTAGCACGTGAACATCATAAGCAAATGATCTCTCCTTAGCTGGAATATATGCCAAGGTCCCCATACTGACCGCCTTCCGGCTCAAAGCATCAGCCACCACTTTGGCCTTCCTCGGATGATATAGAATAGTAATGTCATAATCCTTGAGCAACTCAAGACATCTCTGCTGCCTCAAATTAAGATCCTTCTGTTTGAACAAGTGCTGAAGACTATGATGATAGGTATACACCTCACAGGACACACCGCACAAATAGTGCCTCCAAATCTTCAAGGCATGAACTATGGCAGCTAGCTCCAAATCATGAACAGGATAGTTCTTCTCATGTGGCTTCAACTGCCGAGAAGCATAAGCAATCACCTTACCTTCCTACATCAATACACAACCTATCCCCACTCTCGAGGCATCGCAATATACGGTATATGAACCTGAAGCTGATGGCAACGCTAATACTGGAGCTGTGGTCAAAGCTGTCTTAAGCTTCTGGAAGCTCTCCTCGCACTCATCCGACCACACGAATGGTGCACCCTTTTGAGTCAATTTAGTCAAAGAAGAAGCAATGGATGAAAATCCCTGAACAAACCGGCGATAATATCCTGCCAAGCCAAGAAAGCTCCTGATCTCTGTAGCTGAGGACGGTCTAGGCCAACTCTACACCGCCTCTATCTTCTTCAGATCAACCTAAATACCATCACGAGACACCACATGACCCAAATATGCTACTGACTTAAGACAAAACTCGCACTTGGAGAATTTAGCATATAGCTTCTCCTCCCTCAATCTCTGCAACACAATACTCAAATGTTGAGCATGCATTCCTGACTACGGGAGTAGACTAGAATCTCATCAATGAATACAATCACAAATGAATCCAAATAGGGTCTGAACACACTGTTCATCAGATGCATAAATGCTGCTGGGGCGTTGGTCAGCCCAAAAGACATCACAAGGAACTTATAATGGCCATATCTGGTCCTGAATGCAGTCTTCATAATATCAGAGTCCCTGATCTTTAGCTGATGATAGCCTGAACGAAGATCAATCTTAGAAAACACCCTCGCACCCTATAACTGATCAAACAAATCATCAATGTGCGGTAGAGGGTACTTGTTCGTCATTGTTACCTTGTTCAATTGCCTATAATCAATACACATCCGCATGGAACCATCTTTCTTCTTAACAAATAATACCGATGCACCCCACATGGACACACTAGGGCGAATGAATCCCTTATCCAAAAGCTCCTGAAGTTGTTCTTTCAATTCCTTCAACTCAGCTGGTGCCATCCGATAAGGAGGAATGAAAATGGGCTGAGTACCCGACACCAAGTCAATGCCAAAATCAATATCCTTGTCCGGCGGCATGCCCGACAGGTCTGAGGGGAATACATTTGGAAAATCCCTCATAATAGGTACATAATCAATGCTAGGAGACTCAGCTCCCACATCTCTCACAAAAGCTAAGTACGACAAACACCCTTTTTCAACCATTTTCTGAGCCTTTAAGAACGAAATAACACGTCTAGGGACGAAATCAGTCGAACCCCGCCACTCAATCCGAGAAATACCAGGAATAGCCAACGTAATTGTCTTAGCATGACAGTCCAATATAGCATGGTACGGAGACAACTAGTCCATACCCAATATCACATCAAAGTCCACCATCCCCAACAATAATAGATCTACCTGGGTCTCCAGACCCCTAATAGAAATAACACATGATCTATAGACATGATCCATAACAATCGTATCACCCATGGGGGTGTATACATGAACAGGTAAATCAAGACTACCATGAGTCGTACCCAAATGATGTGCAAAATAAGAGGACACGTATGAATATGTGGACCCTTGATCAAATAGAACAGAGGCATCTCCGTGACAGACAAAAATGATACCTGTAATCACTATATCGGAGGCAACTGCATCACGCCTATTAGGGAGTGCATAGAATCGTGCCTGACCTCCACTGACACCCTTGCAGCAAAGAAACAAACCAAGAAAATGCGAGATCAAGGAGAAAGTTCAAAAGGATCGAATCCTGAAAATCTGATGATTTTCGACCAGAAGGCTCCAGAGCTCTATGTCTCCCAGCCAAGATATATATCAGAAGAAGATACCCTATGGTCAGAATCACTAAACTCATCAGAAGACGAATCCATGGAAGATAGCTCTCAAGCAAGCAATGAATCCACAATGAACTTTTCTGAAGAAGATGATCCCCTAATATTTGTAAACCAGCCAAAAGATCCAGAAATATCTAAAGTAGATGATGAACAAGAAGGCATGATAGATGAACCAATCCCAGAAAGAAGATATGAGCCTATGGCGTCAAAACCAGTTGGAACTGGTTTCCACACTTTCACCATAGATGATGTCAAGGTTTCAAAATAGCCTCAATGGATCAAAGACTTCTATACTTGGATGGTGACTAGAAATTTGGTGGAACGAGAAAAGTATATCATCCTTTCAGAACTCACTTCATGATTCTCAGGAATCCTCTGAGACCGGTGGAATGCACTTGGAATTCAATTCAAAAATACTTTTCTTACTTCCCAGGATTTGCCTTCAACATCAGAATCCTACATGAAGTATGTTGCGGAGATGCTGTCCAAAGACAGGAGAATATTCGAAGGCAACTCTTCGAGATGAAGTGTGTGTGTCATTCGACAGAAATGACATTGATAGACATTTTCAAAAAATGGCAAAGATATACTTCGAGATTGGAGGTGATATCAATCTAAAGCAATCCTTTGTATCTTCTCTTCCAAAGATGCTGGCAAGTCGAACCATGACCATTATTGAAGAAAAGTTCCAGTCCATAACCATCGCACAAATTGGTTACATAGGGCAAGCTATTTTTGTTGCATTCGATGATATCTGTACGAAGCGCTTTGCCCTAAAACAAATTATCCAAAACAATCCAGTGCTTGACAAAGCATGCCGCAAATCTGATCTAATCACCGGATCAGGATGTTCTTGCCGCACATCTAGGCGAAGGAGAGAATTCAGAAGGTTCAAATGGCCAAGAATTCCAGATGAAAAATCAAGGTCCAAGAGATGTACAAGATATTTCAGACGGAGAAGGCCAGGAAATTTTCACAAAAAGAATAGGTGTTTTATTTGCCATAAGATTGGACATTTTGCTAAAAATTGTCCACAATCAAGAAGGTCTGTCAAACTCATTCAAGAGATTGAAGATTACACTGTATACATCTCGGAAAGGAGGAGGACCTTGAATCCATATTCTCTATGGATGATGAACCTAATGAAGAAACTTTATTCTCCCTTGATATCTATGAAGATCAAGGCAATTACCAAATCTCAAAACCAAATGATCGAGGCTAGAGAGGAGATCAATGCTCTTATCGTTGTTCCTCAAGTAGAACTCAAAATCTATTCATCCAAGTGGAACAAACCAACTCGAGTTATTGCTTTCATTGATACCGGAGCTGCTTCCTCACTTATAAATCCAACTGTTTTCCCTAAAGATCAATAGGTACCGCATTTTAAGGATTTCAACACTGCATCAAATGCGATCCTGACCACAACTGTCATTACAAAGCACCCGATCACCATTGAGTTCTTTCCAGGATTGAAGTACAGAACGAAGCTACTAGGATCTTATGTACCAGAAAAAGATCTTATTATTGGATTCGACATTTACAAACAGCTAAGAGATCAGTTCCAGATCAAGGCTAATGGGATAGCTTTTAAAAACCAGTTCAGCCTTATTCTGAGATCCCGAGGCTATTCCAAATCACTAAGGATGAACAGATCAAAGAGATTGAGCAAACTCTCATCGAACAATCATGTGCCGATTCCCACAAGGACTTCATGATGAAAGGGAAACACTCTCTATGGAAAAATGAAGAATTGTTTATCAAGCTCCCTTTCAAGAAGAATGAAAACATCAATCCAACAAAAGCCAGTCATTCAGGGATGAATCCAGATCATCTGCAACACGCAAAGAAAGAGTGTGAAGAACTTTTGGAATTTGATCTGATAGAGCCATCGGATTCACAATGGGCATGCGAAGCATTTTATGTCAACAAAAGAGCTGAACAAACAAGAGGAAAACTCAGGTTAGTCATCAACTACCAGCCACTTAACCATTTCCTCCAAGATGATAAATTCCCTATCCCAAATAAACTCACCCTTTTCTTCCACTTATCCAAGGCCAAATATTTTTCTAAGTTTGATTTAAAGTCAGGATTTTGGCAATTAGGAATCCACCCCTGAAGAAAGACCCAAAACAGGATTTTGCATCCCCGATCATCACTTCCAATGGAAAGTTATGCCCTTCGGGTTGAAAACTGCACCTTCTTTATTCCAAAAAGTCATGATAAAAATATTCCAATCCATCCTCCATACCTCTCTAGTTTACATTGATGACATCCTGTTATTTATTGAGACATTCGAAGAACATATCAACTTGCTTCGTCAGTTTGAGGAATTGGTAACACAATACGGGATCATGCTCTCAGCAAAAAAGATGGTTCTTTCTCTAAAGGAAATTGATTTTCTTGGAATGCATTTTGTCCAAGGTGAATATAGTCCAGGACCACATATATGTCAGGAACTACTCAGATTTCCGGATACCAACTTCACAACAAAGCAGATCCAACAATTTCTGGGCATAATAAATTATGTAAGAGATTTTATCCCAAATATCTCTTCATACATTTCTCCACTTACAGAGATGCTCAAGAAAAATGCTCCTCCGTGAGGAAAGAAACAAGATGAAGCAGTCAAGGAAATAAAGGAGATTTATAAAAATGTCAAGTCCCTCTATATCCCTTCGGACGATAAGAAGATATTTCATACTGACGCCAACAATGAATACTGGAGTGCTATTCTATTTGAAGAAAAAGATGGCCAGAGGAAAATATACGGATACGCCAATGGAAAGTTCAAAGACGCCGAGCAACATTATCACTCCACTTTCAAGGAAATTCTTGCACTAAAGAATGGGATCAAGAAATTCAATTTCTTCCTTAATCATACAAAATTCCCAATTGAAATGGATATGAAGGCCTTCCCGAAGATTATTCATCTAAATGCAAAAATTATTCCCAATCCTCAGATTCTCAGGTGGGCTCAGTGGTTCTCTCCATATAAGTTTCAAGTCAAGCATCTGAAAGGAAAGGATAATATTCTCGCAGATTTTCTGTCCCGACCGAAAGAATTCTCAAGGAAATTTTCCCCAGCAAAATTGAAGACAAAGGAAAAGCTAATCAGTCACATCTTTATGTTTTCTAGTTTACCAGGAACAAGTTTATTAAAGCCAACAGATCATCTGCCAGAATTCTTCAACCTCATGGATCCCTTTGATCCGTCAATTCTTATTGAAAGAAGAACTTATTATGTGCTCCAGGTTTTTTGACAACATGGAGGATCTATTCTCAATCCATACGAAGTGAATCCAGAACATTCGTTCTGCCATATATTCATAGCTCAAGCCAAGGATTTTCCACAAGAACTATTATGGTTTTTCTGGTACATATGCCATCAGTATTATATTTTCATGGAATTCAAATGCAACGTATTCAAAGATTTCGATAACATTGCACCAGCTGTAAAAATATTTTTGCAATGGTTCAAACCTAGAAGATACTGGATTAAATGTTTCAATGATTCCTACACAGCAAAAGTATTCATGTTTCATAGGCCAGTAAAGATTATTAATGGAAAAGTCCAGGCACAAGCAGAAGCATCATTTTGGTTGAAATTTCCTGTGTCCATTTTATCAATGGAAGAAGAATATAGCGAGGCACAAAGAATCCTTTTTCAGCAAAATAGATGCATTCCGAAAGAAATATGGCCAAAAGATTAGGCAAGCTAGAATTATACAAACAGTCATCCTCACTGGGAAAGAGTCCGGGCAGCAGCAAAAGAATACCAAACTCCATACGAAGTTATCCGAGAAAAGATCACTCAAGACATTTCCAGATTAAAGTTGAGGATTACATCTTTCAATCCAAAAGAGAAAGATCACAGTGAAGAAGGGTTGTCAAATTCCGGGCGTTACTACACAAGATCATTGAAAAGATGCCTAGAAGACAACCCTAGAATAATCGAAGGATAATTACCTGATTCCCTACTAATCCCACCATAATCCTAAATTATCCACCAAAAAACCCTCAAAAATATCCTACCTATGTTAAGACAAATTTTCCACATCTTTTCATACTATCTGGGCCCAGCTTCAACTTGTTTTCACATGTTTCAACATGCCTCCACATGCTTCGTCACATCCATCATCATACTTTAACATGGCGTCACATGCTCCCACGTACTTTCACATGTTACACCATGTATATTTCACTTGTTTCACATGTTTTCAGTTGTTTTTTAGTTGTTTGCCTAAAGTCCTTCACATGTTTAGAAGGACCCACTTATAATATAAGTTTTCCATGTAATATAGGTTTATTTTATATTTAAAGTTTGTCTTGTAATAACCTCCTAGCCCTATATAAAGGAGGCCTTGTAGTATTGGTAGGATAATCTAGCAATCATCTTGTAAACTTTGAAAAATCCTTTGTGAAATACTACTTATGAGTGCTTTCTAAATTTCTCTCTTGTTCTTTCTTTCGAATGGATGGAAAGGCCAGTCCATGTATGAAAAATAGAGTAAGTATAAGAAAGTTAGCTTATTGTAGTACGAAAGTTTTCTAAGTTATAAATAGCTAACGTTGGTTATAGTACAAAAGTTTTCTGAGTTGTGTAGCTTGACAAGCCGTCCCTTATGGGTTTTTGAAGCCAGCCCCTTTTGTAGGAAAACGTTTGAGACTATAAACAAATTAAATGTTTGTGTAGCTTGGCAAGCCATCCCTTATGGGTTATTGAAGCCAACCCCTTTTGTAGGGAAACTTTCGTATCTGTGGTGTAGGATGCTTTCTTGGAGTATCTTGCTATGTTCACAAATTTAAGAAAGTTTAATGGAAGGTTTGATAAAAAAAGGGGTGTGACGTCTCTGGCGACTCTGCTGGGAACATTGCTGGTTCGAGCTAGTACTTGATTTTGTTGGTTTTTAAAATATTTGGTTGAGTTTTTTATGCTTTTTCATTAGATTTACTTGATTTTTATTATGTTTTTATATTTTGTTATTTGCTAGTTGCTTATTTGTTTACAGTTTTGGCTTTATGTGTTTACTGCTTCATAACTGTCATCATTTGCATAACCTAGAGTCTTCTTTCTGCAACAAGTCTTCCGAAGTACGTTTGAGCGTACACAGTCTTTTTGTGAGTCACTCGTATCTTTAGGGGGTGGCGTGGGAGCGTGGAGTGGGCAGATAGCTAGAGCAGCCACCATCGACCACGTGCCGCCCCGAATTGCCTTGTCTAGTGAACCCCAACCGTAGGTCAGCCTTTAGGTCATACTTATGTGCATCATATCATTTAAACCTAGAATAGTTCGGTCCCAGGCACCGTGCTCCATTGTAGAAGGCCTATCCAAATTATGTCAAAATGGGCTTATGGCCCAAAAAGACATTTAATCATCCCTATGTGCTACATGTTGCATCTCTTTATAGGTAAGGGGTTATGTGGCGGACCAAGAACATTTGAGAGTGAAATATAAAATGAAGTAGGCGATTTTACATATTTCCATTATTTTTCAAAACAAAAGAGACAAAAAAATTGAAAATAAAAAACCCAAAAAGATTTTACATTTTTCATCATTTTTCAAAAAGACAAAATATAGCTTTTTTCAAATTAATTGTATTTTCCCGAACTACATGAACCTGATTCTCGCCTCTCGGGGCGAGATACGTAGGCAACCCACATAAGGTTCGGTCTTCCTAGTAAGTCCTAGTTTCTTGGCTTCACGGGGTCTTAGCCAAAACTTGCATGTTTAGCCACTTTTGGCCACATCGGCCATTCTTGCAAAATGGGGTCATTTTCGCAAAAGTTGTTCAATTACTCATATATTAAGATTTTGAGTCTACATCTAGGTGTCATATTAATTTAAGGTCCTTCCTTTTTGAGTTTGCATCTTTAGCCACTTCTAGCCATATCGGTTGTTTTTGCAAACTTGGTCTTTTTTTTTGTCGGTTGGTCTTGGGCCATGATTATTGAGATTTTGAATTTATATAAGCCTTAATGAGGTGTATTTCCATGTCTTAGAGGTCACATTTGTTGGGTTTTCATCAGTAGCCACTGTTATCCGTGTGGTTAATTTTCAAAAATAGCCCAATCATTTCTTGCATGTGTCTTGAGTCACTAACTCTATTTAATCTTATTTTTCCCATTCAGGTATGGAGCAATTATCTAGAGTTTGAGCATGATAAATACCTCATGATTTTAGTCAAGACCATTGCACACGAGCTGCTTGGGGAAACGTTTTATTTTTTTAGTCTATCTTATGTTGTCTTTAAATTTTTAGTCTTGTACAGTCGTATCGAGTCTGTCAGTCTAGTTAAGATTGTCAAGTCGTTTGTTATAGTACTTCCTGTTTTGTATTCGAAAAACCAAAAAAAAATTATAAATGAAAAAAGTCCAAAAAAGATTTTTGTTTCTTAGTTTATTGTATCCATTACTTTTCAAGAACTACGCTTGATCTGATTCATGAGGGGCATGATACGTAGGCAACTTACATAGGGTTCGATTGAATCATTTTTTCTGAAAACTAAAAAAGAAAAAAAAAGAAAAGAAAAAAAAGAGAATGAATTGTGGATGTGAGGAATGAGAGGAAAGAAAAGAGTGACAATTAAAGAGAAAAAGAAAGGAAGGAATACGAACAATCCAAGAAGTGCTGGAAAACAAAATTGGGATGATGCCAAATGACCTTTTGACCCTCGAAGCCATTTTAGAACCGTTAATTGTGAATAGGTGCATTGCATGTAATGTGATATTTCTATCTGATAAATGCTCTAACCCTAACATGTTGGCTTTGTTTTGCTCCTCTTTATTACTTTCATTATTCCCATAACAGAGGGTGGTTAGTTTGTGGTACTTTGGCGATTCATCCATACAATACAATGTCTAAAAGCAAGGAAGCTATGGCTGGCAAAGACTTGGACACATGAGTTGTTGACCCGTCGAGGGAGTTTGTGGAGTCGGAGTCTGAATTGAAAGATGAGGTCCAAAGGTTGAAACAACAGATGGCGGAAATGTATCAATCCTGGATTAAGGGACATCCTCCACCTTCATTCCCTACCAACTATACAAAAAAACACACCTCCATTCCACTACTATCACAAACCCAGGTTCCTACTTCCGTTGATCTTTCCCCACAACACGCACCAGGCTTCAACCCTTACCACAATTACCCTGGCACTTCCTCCCAAGTTTTCCATGCTCCACCAGCCAATACAACCGCATTCCTAGCTCCAGATACCCAATACTATTCCCCAGAACCCACTTTCAAAGTCCCATATCCTTACTCCTACCCTTCCCACCTTGAGCCTCATGTTGAAATTGAGAAACCACCCAAGAACGCGGAGCAAGAGGAGATATTTAGGAAGGTAAAGAGTCTGGAGCAATCATTGAGAAATATGCAGGGGTTAGGAAGCCAAGTGAGTGTGGCTTAAAAGGATTTGTGTTTGTTCCCTGATGTTCAAATTCCTGTCGGGTTCAAAATGCCCACGTTTGACTTGTATGATGGACATGGGGATCTTGTAGCCCATCTGAGAGGTTATTGTAGTAAGATGAGAGGCACTTGGGAAAAAGACAAATTACTGATGGCGTACTTCAGCCAGAGTCTGAGTGGGGGCAGCTCTAGAATGGTACATCCGCCAGGATGCTAGTAGGTGGTACACATGGGATGATATGGCTCAGGCCTTCGCCTGGCTCTTTCAGTACAATATAGACATTGTTCCAGACCGCCTATCTCTGACCAAGGTGGAAAAGAAACCCATTGAAAGCTTTAGAGAATATGGGTTCCGACGGAGGGAAGTAGCTGCACGAGTCAACCCTCCGATGGAAGAAGACGAGATGGTTAAATACTTTCTTCAAGCTCTGAAGCTCACTTACTATGGCCACTTGATCTCAGCCATTGGCAAGCTTTTCAATGATGTGGTAAAGATAGGAGAAATTGTGGAAGAGGGACTGAAGTCAAGCAAGATCATGAGCTATTATGCCTTAAAAGCCACAACACAGTCAATTCAGAACAACACAGGAAGCTTTCCGGGTCAAAAGAAACATGATGATGTTGCCATGGCTCTATCAGGATCGCGACATGGCCCAACAGGTCCGCATCACCAATATACTCAACCTCGACCCCGACCCCAACTCCAAACCTATCCTCGGGCTCCATATAATCCACCTCAGTACTATTCTCCAAACACCGCCCAGTCATTTGCTCAACCAATGGGTCACTCCTTATGGCGAGCACCAGCAGCGCAATATACTTTTTTACCTTCACAACATTTTCAAGCACCCAAAAACCGTAGGGAGCAAGGGCATAGAGTGCAACAAAGGAAAAGTAACTGCTTTACGCCAATCGGAGATCCTACACAAGCTCGTTTGAAAATTTAAAACAGTCTGGCCTAATTGAGCCACTCTTTGGCTATACTCCAGACCCATATGCAAAAGGTTTTGATCCTACTGTGTGGTGCATTTACCACTTTAATTGTGACGACCCAAAGGGTCATCACTTATTTTATTAATCATTTCGAGCTTCTGAGGCCTTGAAAACCTCATTCTATGTTGCCTCGATTTACGTGCACAATCCGAGCATGTAGCCGGAAAGATTCTGTGATAGAAAATATGAATTCTATGAGAAATTTGGATAAAAATGATATTAATATTGATATGGTTGACTTTGGTCAACATTTTTGGTAAACGGACCCGGACCTGAGATTGGATGGTCCCGAGAGGTCCGTAGGAAAATATGGGACTTGGACATGCGTCCGGAGTCGAATTCCGAGGCCTAGAGCCCAAGTTATGAATTTTTATGTGAAATTGTTTTTGATGTAATTGTTAAAGGAAAATGAATTAATTGACCTTGGTATCGGGCTCGTATTTTGGTTCCGACGCCCGGTACAAGTCTTAAATATTATATATGTGATTTCTGTAAAGTTTGGTGACATTCGGATGTCGTTTGAGATGTTTTGGACCTTGAGTTTCAAGTTAGGAAGTTTTGAAAACCAAAAGTATGAAAATCATGAGTTTGAGGCTTGATTTGATTAAAACGAAGTGATATTGGCGATGTGATCGCACGAACAAGTTCATAATGTGTTTTTGAGGTTATGTACATGTTTGGTTTGGAGCCCGGGGCGCTCGGGTAAAGATTTGATAGGCCGTTGGATGAAATTCTGAATTTTTGAACTGCTAGTTTTTCACCCAGCTGTTGGCTTCGCAATTGCGAAGTATTTCTCGCAATTGCGAAGGGGCAAGTACAAGGCAGGGCTCGCAAATGCGAACCCTGATCGCAAATGCGAAGCCCCATTGACCCAGCCTTGTTCGCAAATGCGAACAATTGTTTGCATTTGCGAAGGTCCCCAGTGCCTGTCTATGTTCGCAAATGCGAACAAAAGTTCGCAAATGCGAACATTCCCTATACTGCCTTGGTTTGCAAATGCGAACCATTGTTCGCAAATGCGAACACTGCCTTAAACAGCCTATGTTCGCAAATGCGAACTTAGTTCGCAATTGCGAACAGTCCCTTTTTCTACCAGGTGTTCGCAAATGCGAACAAATGTTCGCAAATGCGAACTTCCCAGCCTTAGCTTATTTTTCAAACTCCAGAAATTGGTCGGGGTTCGCAATTGCGAACCCATGTTCGCAAATGCGAACACGGAGACCTGTAAATCACGATTTTCAGTCATTTCTTCACTTTTTACAAAACAAAAACACCCATTTGCGATTCTTCACGGGTTTCTTCTTCATCAAAACGATTGTAAGTCACTTTTTACTTAATTCTTTCAATTCCTAACATCATTAAACATGTTTTTCATAAGAAATCAAACATTTTCATGGTAGAATTCTTGTTTTTGTTAGAAAATAGGGTTTTTCATAAATTGGGGAATTGGACCTCGAATTGAGGTCCGATTTTGAAACAAATCATATACATGAACTCGTGGGGGATGGGTAACCGGATTTTGGTCCTAACCCCGAGTTCCGACCATGTGGGCCCGGGGTTGAAATTCACTATTCCGGGCAGAATGTTGTAAAAGTTGTATTTGGTCTTAAGAATTAGCTTGAGTAGTATTGATGATATTAAATCAATTGTGTATAGATACGATTGGATTGGAGCCAAATTTGAAAGAAAAAGACATTTCCACGGATTGAATTGTTCATAAACACTCGAGGTAAGTGTTTGTTCTATCCTAGCTTGAGGGAATAGGATTATGTGCTATGTGTTATGTGATCGAGTGCGGTGTATGGGCTCTGTGGTGACGAGCATCCATACACTGGCGTCTAGTATGACCGTGAGTCGTTGAAAAATGATTATTTGGAGATATATTAGAGATGAATTGTTATTGTTCTCCCCTGTTGGGACTTGTTGTGAAGATAATTATTGATTGCCCTTGATGGGATGGTTTATGAATTACCGTTTCTTTCTTTGCCCTTAACTGTGATTGTTATTTGGGTGAGGAAGAGTGATAATGCACGAAGGGTGATGCCGTGCCATGTTTATTTATTTATGCACGATGGTTAATGTCGTTCCATGTTTATTTATTGATTATGCACGAAGGATCATGCCGTGCCCTGTTATTGAACCATGTACGAAGGATCATGCCGTACTATGGATGTGAGGATAAGAGTAAAAGCACGAAGGGTGATGCCGTGTACTTTATTTGTTTATTTGGTGAGGATGAGAGTAAAAGCACGAAGGGTGATGTCGTGCAACTGCTTGCTATTTCTTGAATTGATATTACTTGTGTTTACATTATACTTTGTTTTTCCTTGTGAATTTATTAACTGTAGTTAATTGTTGAATTATTTAAGATATTCCTTATTGTGTTAATACTTGATTATTTCTTGTTATTTTGCGGTACACATATACATATTGAATTGCACAGGTTTATGTGAGTGTTTGGTCCTAGGCTTGTCACTACTTCGCCGGGATAGGCCAGGCACTTACCAGCACACGGGGTCGGTTGTGCTGATACTACACTTCTGTGCGTTTTTGCACAGGTCCAGGTTACGATCAGGAGCAACAGCAGCAGTAAATCGATTGCGTGGGAGTTGATCATATTTGAGACCGTGGTAGCTTGCAGACGTCCGCAGGCCCGGCGTCTCTCTTTCTTTATTTATGTTATTAGCTGTAGTCTCTTTGTTCCGAGACAAACAGAATTATGTTATATTTCCTTCAGACTTTTATGTGTAGTATTCCATAGTAGTTCGTGAGTTGGTGACTCCACGTCTTGGGTAGAGGATTTCAGTATGATTTTCACCTTGTAATTTGTTATTTCCATTTCGATAAAGCATTCCGCATTTATTTAATTAAAATTGTGTTAAAAACAGGATAGTATGAATACAGTGGCTTGCCTAGCTACCACGAGTAGGCGCCATCACGATCCCGATGTTGGGGGAAAATCCGGGTCGTGACAAGTTGGTATCAGAGCTCTAGGTTACATAGGTCTCACCACTCACGAACAAGCTTAGTAGAGTTTGAGAGGTAGGTACGGAGACGTCCGTACTTGTCCTTCAGAGTCTATTGAGTTAGGAAAAAGTCTCTCATTTGTTCTTTCTTGTCGTGCGACTTGTTCCTCAATTACTGATTGAATTTCTATTCTGTCCTTTCGCGGATGGTGAGGACACGCGCTTCTTCATCCGCTGACCAGCAGCCCGAGCCCCAGGCAGCTCCCGTGAGGGGCAGGGGCCAAGGCCGTATCGGAGGCCATGGTAGGGGTAGAGCTCAGCCCCAGGCAGCTACCCCAGAGGTGGAGCCTCATATTGAAATTGACGAGGAGGTTCCAGTCCCAGCAGCTCCAGTGGGCCCAGCTCAGGTCCCAGGAGAGGCTTTATTTACCCCGAATCTTCGGGATGCTTTGGTCAGAATAGCGGGATTTATGGACAGCATTGCCAGAGCGGGTTTATTATCAGTTGCCCCAGCCACTTCTCAGGCTGGAGGAGGGGCCCAGACTCCTATTGCTCATACTCCGGAGCCGGTAGCTCCTCAGCCTCAGGCACCAGTAATTCAGCCAGCTGTGGCCACTCAGTCAGGTACCACAGCTCATGCCGGTGATGGAGCGGCCATGACTTCTGATTCGTTATGGAGGCTTGATCGGTTCTCCAAGCTATTTACCACTACATTCGGTGGAGCCGCATCAGAGGATCCTCAGGACTTTTTATTCAGTTGCCATGAGATTCTCAAGACTATGGGGATCGTGGAGACAAATGGAGTTGACTTCTGTACATTCAGGCTTGCAGGATCCGCCAAGACTTGGTGGAGAGATTATTGCTTGACTCGACCAGCGGGGTCCCCAGCTTTATCATGGGATCAGTTTGCGGAACTATTTATGGAGAAGTTTCTCCCTGCTACTCGGCGGGATGTACTTCGGAGGCAGTTTGAGCGCCTCCATCAGGGCACTATGACGATTACACAGTATGAGACGAGATTTGTCGATTTGGCTCGTCATGCAGTGGTGATACTTACCACAGAGCGGGAGAGGGTCCGCAGGATTTATAGATGGGCTTAATCAGCCGATTAGACTCCAGATGGCTATGGGCGTGGGGAGTGACATATCATTTCAGGAGGCAGCCAATGCAGCACGCAGAGTTGAGATGGCTCTTGCTAGGGGAGGCGGTTATTCTTCGGATAAGAGGCCTCGTCATTCAGGTAGGTTTGGTGGTTCTTCCTCTGGTGGCAGAGAATCCTTTGATAGAGGCCAGTCCTCCAGGCCTTTTCATTCCGCTCTTCAGGCTTCACAGGGTGGACCAGATGATCGCGGCTTTCGTGGGCACTATTCAGACCAGCCTCCTATTAATGCTCAGCCTCTTCAGAGTGTTCGTGGAGGCCATTCAGGGCGTCAGGGCCAGAGTTGCTACGGTTGTGGTGACCCAGGTCATTGGTGACCCGGGTCATTTTATCAGGTATTGCCCTCGAGCAGCGGGCAACTCTCAGCAGCGGGGTCCTCGTCCTATGATTCAGGCCCCAGCTGACCCTCAGCCTGCCCAGCCAGCCAGAGGCGGGGGTAGAGATTATAGAGGTGGAGGTCGAGACCGTAGAGGTGGAGACCGTCCAGCGAGAGGTAGAGGTCAGCCAGTTGATGGTCGTCCTAGAGACGCAGCTCAGAGGGGAGGTGAAGATCCCCGATTCTATGCTTTACCAGCCGGGTGAGAGGTAGAGGCATCAGATGCCGTGATTACAGGTACTATTCTTGTGTGTGGCAGAGGTGCTTCAGTATTATTTGACCCTGGATCTACATATTCCTATGTGTCTTCCTACTTTGCACCGTATTTGGCCGTGCCCAGCTATGCTCTAGATATTCCGGTTTATGTGGCTACACCGGTGGGTGACTCCATTGTAGTCGATCGAGTGCATCGTTCGTGCGTAGTTATATTTGGGGGTCTTGAGACTCGTGTTGATCTGTTGCTTTTGGATATGGTAGATTTTGATGTCATATTGGGGATGGACTGGTTGTCCCCATACCATGCTATTCTTGATTGCCATGCTAAGATGGTGACCTTAGCCTTGCCAGAATCACCCCGACTTAGAGTGGAAAGGTACCTCAAGCCACTCCGTTCGCACCGTTATTTCCTATATTAAGGCTCGACGTATGGTCGAGAAGGGGTGTCTAGCTTATTTGGCTTATGTTCGTGATTCCAGCGCAGATGTTCCTTCCATTGAGTCGGTCCCTATTGCACGGGAGTTTCCGGAGGTTTTTCCTTCAGACCTGCCGGGCATGCCACCCGACAGGGATATTGATTTCTGTATTGATTTGGCACCGGGCACTCAGCCCATCTCTATTTCATCCTATCGTATGGCTCCGCCAGAGCTAAAAGAGTTGAAAGATCAGTTGCAGGACCTTCTTGAGAAGGGCTTTATCAGGCCCAGTGTTTCCCCCTGGGGAGCACCTGTATTATTTGTAAAGAAGAAGGATGGCTCGATGCGGATGTGTATTGATTATCGGCAGTTAAACACGGTGAATATCAAAAATAAATATCCACTGCCGAGGATTGATGATTTGTTTGACCAGCTCCAGGGAGCGAGGGTATTCTCTAAGATAGACTTGAGGTCGGGCTACCATCAGCTGAAGATCAGGGCGGCTGACATTCCTAAGACAGCCTTTCGCTCTAGATATGGGCATTATGAGTTCTTGGTCATGTCCTTCGGGTTGACCAATGCCCCAGCAGCATTCATGGAGTTGATGAATCGGGTATTCAAGCCTTACTTAGATCCGTTCGTGATAGTCTTCATAGATGACATCCTGGTGTACTCCCGCAGCCAGGAAGAGCACGAGCAGCACCTCAGAGTGGTTCTTCAGACTCTGAAAGATAACCAGCTATATGCCAAATTTTCTAAATGTGAGTGCTGGCTGAGTTCGGTAGCATTTCTGGGTCACATTGTATCAGTGGAAGGTATTCAGGTAGACCCAAAGAAGATTGAGGCAGTCCAGAATTGGCCTCGACCAGCTTCAGTGACTGAGATCCGGAGTTTCTTGGGATTAGCAGGTTACTACCGTCGATTTGTAGAGGGGTTTTCTTCTATTGCGGCCCCGATGACCAGGTTGACCCAGAAGGGTGTCCAGTTTGTGTGGTTCGAGGAGTGTGAGGCGAGCTTTCGAAGCTCAAGACGGCCTTGACCACCGCACCGGTGTTGATACTACCTACGGGTACAGTGCCTTATACGGTTTATTGTGACGCATCTCGTACAGGGGCTTGGAGCGGTATCGATGTAGGATGGTAAGGTTATCGCTTATGCTTCGAGGCGATTAAAGATACATGAGAAGAATTATCCAGTTCATGATCTTGAGTTAGCAGCAGTGGTTCATGCCTTAAAGATCCGGAGGCATTATCTATATGGTGTGACATGTGAGGTGTACACTGATCACAAAAGCCTACAGTACTTGTTCAAGCCGAAGGAGTTGAATCTACGACAGCGGAGATGGTTAGAGTTGCTAAAAGACTATGATGTTACTATCTTATATCACCCAGGTAAGGCCAATGTGGTGGCCGATGCATTGAGTAGAAAGTATGCCAGCATGGGTAGTCTTGCATACATTCCGGTCAGTCAGAGACCATTAGCTCTAGATGTTCAGGCCTTAGCCAACCGGTTCGTGAGATTAGACATTTCTGAGCCTAGCAGGGTGTTAGCCCGCACGGTCGCTCGTTCTTCTTTATTAGAGCGTATCCGTGAGAGGCAATTTGATGATCCTCATTTGCGTGAGTTGAGAGATACAGTACAGCGGGGAGGTGCCACACATGTAAATCTAGATGATGATGGGGTATTGAAATTGCAGGGTCGAGTTTGTGTGCCCAATGTCGAAGGGATTCGAGAGTTGATCTTAGCGGAGGCCTACAGTTCGCGGTATTCTATTCACCCAGGCGCCGCGAAGATGTACCAGGACTTACGGCAACACTATTGGTGGCGCAG
Source organism: Nicotiana noctiflora (assembly GCA_032618575.1). Lineage (NCBI taxonomy): Eukaryota > Viridiplantae > Streptophyta > Magnoliopsida > Solanales > Solanaceae > Nicotiana > Nicotiana noctiflora. The sequence continues at coordinate 291,996 of JASVEL010000782.1, read as the reverse complement.
AATGAAGAAAGATATCGTTGCGTATGTCGCTCGGTGTCTAAACTGTCAGCAGGTGAAATATGAGCACCAGAGACCTGGTGGTGTATTCCAGAAGATTGAAATTCCCGAGTGGAAATGGGAGCGGATCACTATGGACTTCGTTACTGGACTTCCTTTGACTCGGAGGAAATTTGATGCTATTTGGGTCATTGTTGATAGGCTGACCAAGTCAGCACACTTTATTCCAGTATCTGTCTCCTACTCATCGGAGAGGTTAGCGGAGGTTTACATTAGGGAGATTGTTCGTCTCCATGGAGTGCCGGTATCTATTATCTCTGATCGGGGTACGCAGTTTACCTCGCGGTTCTGGAGAGCGGTCCAGCAGGAGTTAGGCACCCAGGTTCAGTTGAGTACAGCATTTCATCCTCAAACGGATGGCCAGTCCGAGAGGACTATTCAGATTCTAGAGGACATGCTTTGAGCCTGTGTTATTAATTTCGGAGGCTCGTGGGACCGGTTTCTGCCATTAGCAGAGTTCGCCTACAATAACAGTTAGCAGTCTAGCATCCAGATGGCTCCGTATGAGGCGTTATATGGTAGGCGATATCGATCACCAGTTGGATGGTTTGAACCGGGAGAGGCTCGGTCGTTAGGTACAGACTTAGTCCATGAGGCCTTGGATAAGGTCAAGACTATTCAGGAGAGATTGCGTTCAGCTCAGTCCAGGTAGAAGACTTATGCGGATCGTAAGGTTCGAAATGTAGATTTCATGGTTGGTGAACGAGTATTGCTCCGAGTGTCGCCTATGAAGGGCGTGATGAGGTTCGGAAAGAAGGGCAAGCTCAGCCCTAGGTATATTGGTCCATTTGAGATTTTAGACAGAGTGGGAGGGGTGGCTTACAGATTAGCTTTGCCGCCTAGCTTATCAGCCGTGCATCCAGTTTTTCACGTTTCTATGCTTCGGAGATACCACGACGATCCCACACATGTGTTAGACTTCAGTAGTACTGTCCAATTGGACAATGATCTATCTTACGAGGAGGAGCCGGTGGCTATTCTAGACCGGCAGGTTCGACAGCTGAGGTCGAAGAGTTATCCTTCTGTGCGTGTTCAGTGGAGAGGTCAGCCTCCTGAGGCATCGACCTGGGAGTCCGAGTCTGATATGCGGAGCCGTTACCCACACTTGTTTCCTGACTCGGTACTTCTTTCTTTTGTCCGTTCGAGGACGAACGGTTGTTTTAGAGGTGGAGATTGTGACGACCCAAAGGGTCATCACTTATTTTATTAATCATTTCGAGCTTCGGAGGCCTTGAAAACCTTATTCTATGTTGCCTCGATTTACGTGCACGATCCAAGAATGTAGCCGAAAAGATTTTGTGATAGAAAATATGAATTCTATGAGAAATTTGGATAAAAATGATATTAATATTGATATAGTTGACTTCGGTCAACATTTTTGGTAAACGGACCCGGACCCGAGATTGGATGGTCCCGAGAGGTCCGTAGGAAAATATGGGACTTGGACATGCGTCCGGAGTCGAATTCCGAGGCCTAGAGCCCAAGTTATGAATTTTTATGTGAAATTGTTTTTGATGTAATTGTTAAAGGAAAATGAATTAATTGACCTTGGTATCGGGCTCGTATTTTGGTTCCGACGCCCGGTACAAGTCTTAAATATTATATATGTGATTTCTATAAAGTTTGGTGACATTCGGATGTCGTTTGAGATGTTTTGGACCTTGAGTTCCAAGTTAGGAAGTTTTGAAAACCAAAAGTATGAAAATCATGAGTTTGAGGCTTGATTTGATTAAAACGAAGTGATATTGGCGATGTGATCGCACGAACAAGTTCATAATGTGTTTTTGAGGTTATGTACATGTTTGGTTTGGAGCCCGGGGGCTCGGGTAAAGATTTGATAGGCCGTTGGATGAAATTCTGAATTTTTGCACTGCTGGTTTTTCACCCAGCTGTTGGCTTCGCAATTGCGAAGTATTTCTCGCAATTGCGAAGGGCACAGTGTAAGGCAAGGCTCGCAAATGCGAACCTTGATCGCAAATGCGAAGCCCCGTTGACCTAGCCTTGTTCGCAAATGCGAACAATTGTTCGCATTTGCGAAGGTCCCCAGTGCTTGCCTATGTTCGCAAATGCGAACAAAAGTTCGCAAATGCGAACATTCCCTATACTGCCTTGGTTCGCAAATGCGAACCATTGTTCGCAAATGCAAACACTGCCTTAAACAGCCTATGTTCGCAAATCCGAACTTAGTTCGCAATTGCGAACAGTCCCTTTTTCTACCAGTGTTCGCAAATGCGAACAAATGTTCGCAAATGCGAACTTCCCAGCCTTAGCTTATTTTTCAAACTCCAGAAATTGGTCGGGGTTCGCAATTGCGAACCCATGTTCGCAAATGCGAACACAGAGACCTGTAAAACACGAATTTCAGTCATTTCTTCACTTTTTACAAAACAAAAACACCCATTTGCGATTCTTCACGGATTTCTTCTTCATCAAAACGATTGTAAGTCACTTTTTACTTAATTCTTTCAATTCCTAACATCATTAAACATGTTTTTCATAAGAAATCAAAGATTTTCATGAAAGAATTCTTGTTTTTGTTAGAAAATAGGGTTTTTCATAAATTGGGGAATTGGACCTCGAATTGAGGTCCGATTTTGAAACAAATCATATACATGAACTCGTGGGGGGATGGGTAACTGGATTTTGGTCCTAACCTCGAGTTCCGACCATGTGGGCCCGGGGTTGAAATTCACTATTCCGGGCAGAATGTTGTAAAAGTTGTATTTGGTCTTAAGAATTAGCTTGAGTAGTATTGATGATATTAAATCAATTGTGTATAGATACGATTGGATTGGAGCCAAATTTGAAAGAAAAAGACATTTTCACGGATTGAATTGTTCATAAACACTCGAGGTAAGTGTTTGTTCTATCCTAGCTTGAGGGAATAGGATTATGTGCTATGTGTTATGTGATCGAGTGCGGTGTATGGGCTGTGGTGACGAGCATCCATACACTGGCGTCTAGTATGACCGTGAGTCATTGAAAAATGACTATTTGGAGATATATTACAGATGAATTGTTATTGTTCTCCCCTGTTGGGACTTGTTGTGAAGATAATTATTGATTGCCCTTGATGGGATGGTTTATGAATTACCGTTTCTTTCTTTGACCTTAACTGTGATTGTTATTTGGGTGAGGAAGAGTGATAATACACGAAGGGTGATGCCGTGCCATGTTTATTTATTTATGCATGAAGGTTAATGCCGTGCCATGTTTATTTATTGATTATGCACGAAGGATCATGCCGTGCCCTCTGTTATTGAACCATGTACGAAGGATCATGCCGTATTATGGATGTGAGGATGAGAGTAAAAGCACGAAGGGTGATGCCGTGTACTTTATTTGTTTATTTGGTGAGGATGAGAGTAAAAGCACGAAGGGTGATGCCGTGCAACTGCTTGCTATTTCTTGAATTGATATTATTTGTGTTTACATTATACTTTGTTTTTCCTTGTGAATTTGTTAACTTTAGTTAATTGTTGAATTCTTTAAGATATTCCTTATTGTGTTAATACTTGATTATTTCTTGTTATTTTGTGGTATACATATACATATTGAATTGCACAGGTTTATGTGAGTGTCTAGTCCTAGGCTTGTCACTACTTCGCCGGGATAGGCCAGGCACTTACCAGCACATGGGGTCGGTTATGCTGATACTACACTTCTGTGCGTTTTTGCACAGGTCCAGGTTACGATCAGGAGCAACAGCAGCAGTAAATCGATTGCATGGGAGTTGATTATATTTGAGACCGAGGTAGCTTGCAGACGTCCGCAGGCCCGGCGTCTCTCTTTCTTTATTTATGTTATTAGCTGTAGTCTCTTTGTTCCGAGACAAATAGAATTATGTTATATTTCCTTCAGAATTTTATGTGTAGTATTCCATAGTAGTTCGTGAGTTGGTGACTCCACGTCTTGGGTAGAGGATTTCAGTATGATTTTCACCTTGTAATTTGTTATTTCCATTTCGATAAAGCATTCCGTATTTATTTAATTAAAATTGTGTTAAAAACAGGATAGTATGAATATAGTGGCTTGCCTAGCTACCACGAGTAGGCGCCATCACGATCCCGATGTTGGGGGAAATCCGGGTCGTGACATTAATGTCCAAGGGCATAGCATTGAAGATTATCGTGCTTTGAAAAGGGAGCTAGAAAGAATGACTCTAGAAGGGATAATTGTGGTCCGAGACAGTGACACCCAAGACATTGCACAGAATCCTTTACCTGCACATGATGATGAAAGCTTTGTGGGAAATATGCATGGTGACATGGGGTATGAGAATCCTCTTGGGAAGTTGCTGATTGAAGTTAATGATATTGAAATTGGTGAAGGTCCCGGTAATTTTGATGTGCAATCTAGTGGCTAATATGTTGAGCTTGGTAGTTGGAAAGACACACCATTCTTGGTTGGTCGGGGAGGAGTTTTGGTGGTTTATTTTATTGCCATTTCTCCTTGTCTGGGTTACTTCAGGGTTGTCATCCGGATATTATCTTGCGGCTCAAACTCTTATTCTTCTCATTTTGTCTAGTTTGATTAGTTGTAGTACCTCGTCTAATGTTATTTAGAATTGTTCCAGGGTTGCAACCCATGTCTGTTTTGCTTGTTTTGTTCAAACCTTATTCACCATCCGTCTAATACAATCTCATATTTTCTGTTAATCCTAGTCCGTTTTGTTAGATCACTTTTCCTTTTATAGTTCTTTCCATGCCTCCTCTAGTGACATGACATGCACGCATAATTTTCAGCCTAATCTTGAAAGTTAGTCTAATCATGAAGCAATGGCATAGTTTTGAGAACATGACAAAAGAGGCATTTGAGGAAACAAGTAAAGATTCACGCATTCTGAGACAAACTAAAGTTTGAATTGAGTGAAACTAAGGCAGTAAGTCTGGAAATCAAGAGTTTGATAAGAGCATACAACAAGGAAATGTTTCTTAAGCAGTTTGAGTCAGTCAGTGCTGAAATACTTTCTTCCACGTCAAGGTAAGGTTGAATCAAGTTTTCTCTGAATTGGCAAGGATCATTCATTGGACAAAGGTATTGCCTGTCGGCACTTTTTGTTTGTGATGATGCCATCAGTAGATATTTTGCATGATTTATTTGCTTATCTTCAATTGCACGCTTGTACTTGGCATTCTCAAAGTTTGGTATGACGATGGCTTTTTATTCTCCTACCCAAACACTTTTATCCTTTGCTATCCATTTTGAGCCCTAATTTTTGGTTTCGTACCCCTCTTTTGGAATCAGAAATAGAGTCAGGACCTAGAAAATAAAAAGAAAAAGAGAAAAAAAAGGAAAAAAAGGAAAAGAGAAAAAAAAAGACAAAAAAGAAGAAGAAGAAAAAGAGAGAAAAAGAAATAGTAACAAAAAGTAGTCCTTTGAACTACATTCGAACTGATTCTTATCACCACAAGATACATAGGCAGCCTTACGATTTGGTCGTACCAAATAAAATATTTCATAATCCCCTGAAATCAATACTGGGGCAGATTTTCTAAGAAATCCCATCAAAGAAAAAACATCCAAAAAATAATTCCCCAAACTTCATGAAACTGGGGCAGAAGTTTTAATTTTGCCAAAAGACCTGATTCCAAAAGTTGTAATTTTGAACCCTTTCAGCTTAAATTATTTTGATTCTCCATGATATCCTTTCCTTCTAACACTGTCCAAAAGCCTACATTATGGTCCAAAGAAAGAACTTCCGACAAATAATTGAGGATGCCATATCAAGTGTTGGTGAAAGTATGATCTCCCTGCATCATAGGTAATACCTTCGTTCTCAGAACAATAAGAGGATAAAATGAGGGAGTCTTATCGGTGAAAACCCTCAGGGGTACCGTAAGGCGACGGTGAGTTGATAAAAAGAGCAAAATGAGATAGGCTTGATGGTGAAAACCCTTCAGGGCACTACAAGTCGACTGAGGATTGTGGATCAAATGGGACAATTGATGCGCTAAAGTCCAGTTTCACAGCGAAAAGGTACAACAAGAGTTGAATATTAGACTTCCTTGAGAAATTAGGCCACTTAGTCCAAAGGTGCATGTCATGGTCATTAGAGTTGGTATCCACATCTGATAAGTTTCTACTTCGTAATTTTCTTGTTAAGTATCATCTATTTCCCTTGTCCCTTATTTTGTTCCTCTCATTTTGTTTGAGTCCCTTCTTGAGTCTATTTGGTCAGAACAAATGAGAAATGACTTTAAAATTTGCCACCAGCTTTTGAATTGCACAAAGCGGGCAGTTGAGTGGATCTTGAATTTTGAGAAAATACAAAGATTCAGCAAATCTCATAATAAAAAACACAATGCAACAAGTGATATGAGAGATTCAAGTCAAAAGTTTTGTGGTCTAATTCTAATCAAAGGGTCAAACAACTCCTTGCTAGCCTGAAGCAGCTAATCAAGATGAAGCATGGCAGTGGCGAAAGCAGACACTCAGCAATGATGCCACAAACTAAACACCACGTTCCCAAACTAACAAGATTTTATTTGTCTGAAGCAGGGAAAAGAAATTTTTAAATCTGCAGGGACCTCCCATGGAAAAGCATGGTTCAGGGAGCAAAAATTCTATTCAGAATCCTCAAATATGGAAGCGTGGCTCAGGTAAGCTCATTCTCAGCTCTTAGGACCCTCCTAGATAATGGGATTTAATTTAGAATTCTCAGGACCCTCCTGGATAATGGGATTTAATTTTTAAAAGTGCTTAAGACCCTACTGGATAATGGGATTTAATCTAGAACTCTCAGGACCCTCCTGGATAATAGGATTTAATTTTTAAAACTTCTTAGGACCCTCCTGGATAATGGGATTTAATTTAGAGTTCGCAGGACCCCCCTGGATAATGGGATTTAATTTTAAAAGTTCTCAGAACCCTCCTGATTAATGGGATTTAGTTTAGAGTTCTGAGGACCCTCCTGGATAATGAGATTTAATTTAGAAATCTCAGGACCCTCCTAGATAATGGGATTTAATTTTAAAAGTTCATAGGACCCTCCTGGATAATGGGATTTAGTTTAGAGTTCTTAGGACCCTCCTGGATAATGGGATTTAATTTAGAATTCTCAGGACCCTCCTGGATAATGGGATTTAATTTTAAAAGTTCTCAGGACCCTTCTGGATAATGGGATTTAGTTCAGAATTCTCAGGACCTTCCTGGATAATGGAATTTAAAGTTCTCAGGACCCTCCTCGATAATGGGATTTAGTTTAGAGTTCTCAGGACCCTCCTAGATAATGGGATTTAATTTAGAATTCTCAAGACCCTCCTGGATAATGGCATTTAATTTTAAAAGTTCTCGGGACCCTCCTGGATAATGGGAATTAATTTAGAATTCTCAGGACCTTCTTGAATAATGGGATTTAATTTAGAATTCTCAGGACCCTCATGGATTATGGGATTTAATTTTAAAAGTTCTCAGGACCCTCCTGGATAATGGGATTTAGTTTAGAGTTCTCAGTACCCTCATGGATAATGGGATTTAGTTTAAAATTCTCAGGACCCTCCTGGATAATGGGATTTAATTTAGGATTCTCATGACCCTCCTGGATAATGGGATTTAATTTTAAAAGTTCTCAGGACCCTCCTAGATAATGGGATTTAATTTAGAATTCTCAGGACCCTCCTGGATAATTGGGCTTAATTTTAAAAGTTCTCAGGACTCTCCTGGATGATGGGATTTAATTTAGAATTCTCAGGACCCTCCTGGATAATGGGATCTTACTTTTAAATTCTTAGAGCTCTGTAGGTAACATGATCCGATTAACATTCACAAATATGCCCGAATCCCAAACTAGGGCAGAAAAATTTCTTTTGTTTTCTTTGTTTTGTTGTAATATCAGGCGCCCACCTGGATAACAGGGGAATACATTTCTTGTTTCTGCAATCAGGCGCCCACCTGGATAACAAAGGAATACATTTCAAGTTTCTACAATCAGGCGCCCACCTGGATAACAAGGGAATACATTTCAAATTTCTGCAATCAGGCGCCCACCTAGATAACAAGGCAATATATTTCAAGTTTCTGCAATTAGGCACCCACCTGGATAACAAGGGAATACATTTCAAGTTTCTGCAATCAGGCGCCCACTTGGATAATAAGGGAATACATTTCTAGTTTCTGCAATCAGGCGGCCACCTGGATAATAAGGGAATACATTTCACGTTTCTGCAATCAGGCGCCCACCTGGATAACAAGGGAATACATTTCAAATTTCTGCAATCAGGTGCCCACATAGATAACAAGGGAATACATTTCTAGTTTCTGCAATCAGGCGCTCGCCTGGATAACAAGGGAATACATTTCAAGTTTCTGCAATCAGGCGCCCACCTGGATAACAAGGGAATACATTTCAAATTTCTGCAATCAGGCGCCCACCTGGATAATAAGGGAATACATTTAAAGTTTCTGCAATCAGGCGCCACCAGGATAACAAGGGAATATATTTCAAGTTTCTGCAATCAGGCGCCCACCTGGGTAACAAGGGAATACACTTCAAGTTTCTGCAATCATGCGCCCACCTGGATAACAAGGGAATACACTTCAAGTTTCTGCAATCAGGCGCCCACCTGGATAACAAGGGAATACATTTCAAGTTTCTGCAATCAGGCGCCCACCTGGATAACAAGGGAATACATTTCAAGTTTCTGCAATCAGGCGCCTACCTGGATAACGAGCCAATTCATTTTAGAGTTACTTTCAATTCACAAATTCGAGAAGCGTCAGGAGCCCGCCGGAAGAATAGGGTCCACTCTTTAGTCTCATATTGAAGATGAAGTAGAGATTCAAGGAAGATTCAAGACAAGAAGTAGATAGGATCTTGTATTTTTCGTTTATTGTCGTTGTAGCCTTTTTTCTTTACTTTTTTATGTAATGGCAGGAACCGCGGACTAGAACCCCGACGGCACTCGACTCGACTCTTCACCTCGGTACACTCTATCGCTCTTCTTACTCTGAACTACATGTGGCCTGATTCCTTTATAGCCGAGGATATGTAGGCAGCTCAGATACAAGAGCTCGGTCACTTTCTCTTTTCTTTTAGTTTGTCTCTCCAAATAAGGGTCAGGTCAAAAACATGTCTTGTTGTTCTTTGTCTGAAAACACGCTGTGTTTCCCGTCAAAGGGGGGAAGTTGTAGACATGTAATTTTTGACCCTCCCCCAAATTTAACCCATTTTAGCGTAAAATATTTAATTTAGGCTTAATATAGTTATTTTAACTAATTTTGACTTTTTAGATTATTTTAAGAACAAAAATTGAAAATTATAAAAAATAGTTTCATATTTCTTTACTTAATTCACATTAGATATTTTATAGGAGGATATATTACTTTGACCTATTTTTTGTTTTAATATAATCCTTGAAAATACCAAAATTGTCCCAACCTTAATTTTTAGTTTTATCTTTAATACTAATAGTTTATCAAAATTAATTTTAGACATTTTATAGGTATTTAACTTAAATTTTCAGACAATTTTAGCCCAAATTGAATTCCAAAATTATTAGCCCATACCTCATTAACCATAATATACAAGACCTAACCCTAGTCTTCTTCTTCATAACCTTGGACATCTACACAACCTTAGACAACACTAGGAGAAACCCTAGAAAGAGAACACAAGCAGAACCCTAGAATCCTCTCCAGCCGCCGCCCCTTCACCTCCTTCATCAACTCACCTGAATCAGCCACGAAAATCAACCAAAAACCAGCCATCTTCTCCATATTCTTAAACACCTTGAAGCCTCCATTAAATATCAGCAAAAAATCAGTCTAAAAAGAAGAAAATAGCCCAAAATATGAGCAGAAAACCTCCATCAAACAGTTCCGAAAACACTCACGAAACACCCCAGTAATAGCCTTGTCTCCGTCGTAGTTATTCAATCTCCAACGAGCTCCTTTTCCTCCAATAAACAGCTGCAAAACCATCTTGAAATAAGCCCCAACACAGCTAAAGAATAATCCCAAACACCATTAGAAACACCCGACGAAGCTACTACTTCAGTTTCTTCTGAGATTCGCAGCACTACGATATTTCCGGTGAGGTATCCCGTTCGAGGTTTTTTGGTCAAGCTCGAGTCCCTACTCAATTTCATACATTGTTGTTGTAATTGAAGAGATATCTACTCATTGAGGTCAATTTCTCACTTTGTTTGTTGTATTTAATGGACCATGCCTAATTTTATTCTACATGTTTATGTGGTGATATACGTTTAATGTGCATTTGAGAATTTATGTAAGGTTATTTGATTATTTGCATCTGATTCTCGTTAGATTGAACTAATTTTCCCTTTTGCTATTGTTGATTTAAAAATGGAGATATATAAGGAAAGAGAAGTCAGGCAGGGATGATTAGTTGAAAATGTATCGTGGGGAATCGAAATACTGAAGAAATCAATTTGGACTAAAGAAAGAAACATGTATCTCTTGCATTATTCCCTTTTGATTATTAGAATTACAATTGAGGTTGTTAACATATGAACATGAATTGAATTTTTATTTTTATTTAGTTCTATTTTATTTTGGGTTATTTTTATTGTCCGCTAGGAGCATGTTAGGCGAACCACACTTGGGTAGGCAAGCCGTAGGATTTTTCTATTTGCATGTTTTAATTTCGATGTGAGAGGTCGTTTCCCTAGTTTAATTTATCCGGGGAATTCCCCGAAGAGTTTGTAAATATTTTATTTCGAGGAATGCCCCGAAAAACTTTGTAAATATTTTGGAAGCCCTGACGAGCATTGAGAAAGCGCATATAGGTTTAAAGTATTTTATTTTACTTCATTTCATTTATTAGGTGGGGACGACCTCGAGCCTCGTGTATTTATTTTATATGTTTATTTTTACTTCAATTTGAATATTCTAAGAGCCAACTTGATCCAATACGCAACCGTGACTTTCACGGGACTTGGGGAGTGCCTAACACCTTCTCCCCGAGTCAAATGAACCCCCTTACCCGAATCTCTAGTGCAGACTTAGTTTTGGAGTCTCAAGTGTTTTGAAAGGAAAATCATCTTTAAAACGGTGACCTGGCACACCGAAACCAATGTCAGGTGGCGACTCTGAGTTAATCCTTTTGAAACACAACTTTTGTCACTTTTCTAACTGAAAATCCTTTTCAAGATTTTTACTAAATTCTTTTTTATTAATTTAAGAAAGTTTAATGGGAGGTTTGATAAAAAAAGGGGTGTGACACATGTTACTCTTGTTAAACTTTGCTATGTTTCCTCTACTTTTTACTACGTGTGTTTACTATTAAGTCATTTGATACTGGACTTTGTTCATGTTCTTACATGATTTATCTACTTTTGTTCACATATGTATTATCTCCTTCTTCTAAACTTGTTTAGGTTCCGAGTTTTCTCAAAATATGTTCTTCATGATTATTTTTCCTTTGTCATAAACATGATATTGTATCTTTCTTGTTGAGACTCTGGAGCAAATGGCTTGCTTTCTCACTTCCATGTATGATTCAATTTTGAAACCCTGGGATTTGGGGGTTTCCTTTGATGATTTTGATTTCTTGTGTTCAGGTGAAGGCTCCACTTTGGGACCCCGGACTCTTAGACTCACTAAGAGTGCAAATTGAACTTGTATCTCTTTGCTTATGATTCTGAGCTTTTATGATTGTGAACTCCTCACTCTTTTACATAACTCGACAGTCTCTTCTTGATTCATATATTTGTGTACTTTATATATGAGAACTCTTCTTTCAAAAGGTTTGCCGACTACTAATTGATTCTAAATCCCATAGATGGTGTTTACTTGATTGTTCTTGATTTTCCCTAGGTGAACATTTCTTTACCTTTTTCTCTCGACCTGATTCATCGGAATAAGCATGAAATTTTGGTTTTACTGATTGATTCACTTTCCTTTTTTTACAAGTCGTGTACTATTGATTCATTTCCTTAAATAGCTTCTATGTACTTACCCTTTATTATACTGCTGGGAAAATATTTTTTCAAAATCCCTTCCCTTAATTATTTTACCCATTTGAATTTAAATCCTTTAATTAAATGGAGTCCTATATGGTAGATTGAAAATCAGACTTTAATTATTTTCTTACCTTATTTCTCACAACTTTCACACTATAAATACTCTCCTCCCTTCTCTTTGAACACACGAACACAAAATACAATCTGAGTTCACAATTCACTCTCAATTAAAACTCTCTCTCTTTTTGATACTTGTGCTGCTGTGGATTGTATTTACTCTACTTTCTTCTACCCTTTTTTTTACTTCTCTACTGGTATGTCTCAATTAGGTTACATGCCTCAACAATAATGTGCTTAATTATGCCTTCTTCTTTTAGTTGACATTTGTTTCTAGCATATTGTCACATGTTTCCCCTTTCCTTTATAGTTCAGTATTTAAATTGTGTATGCAATCAGTTGTTTGTCATGATTTTGATACTTTATGAATTCCATTACCCTTTACCCTTTGCATGTGAGTTATGGTTCATGTCTTAACAACACTCCAATATTACTGTCTATGATTCTGAACTGGGTTCTTTGAATCCCTAACTCAATCAATTCCTATTCCTTTTCCCCTTTAAGTGTCTGAGCCCTGGACTTGGGTCTGATAGTGTCCTAATCACTATCTAGACCTTGGTCTAACCTTCAAGGGTCTGCTCCTAACTTATTCAACCAAACAAGTGGTTAGGGGTGTGCCAGCCTACTTTGTGGCTAGGTATGACCACCACCTGTCATGGCTCCCCAATTTCCCCTTTCACTTTGCACTTACTCTTAGCTATAAGTTCTACCCCTCTCTTGCAAGCCATGCTTTGTGACCCATGAGCTCCCCTTGAACTTCGATGCCTGTGATCTGGCTCTTCCACACTGCACTATTCTAATTTTAATGGTGTACTGGTTGTAAGCAATGCCGAGAATCCATGAGATTCCTTGGAACTTTAAATCACCCTGGATAAAGAGAAGGCTTTGGAAATCTTGATCCCGGAAGTGGCTCAATCGCATATTATTAGACATTAAGATTGAGTTAGGCTGCTCGGATCTAGCTGTTAGCTCTTGATATACTTTTATTTTCCAGTTTTATCTATTGGGTTGTAATAACTTGTATGAAACTCGGGGAGTATAGTAAAAGGGTATGGGAGGGTGTTTTACTTGTCTTGCATCCAAGGGGTAGAAATCATGATTTAGGATTTTATTTTTAATCAAACTAGAAATTCTGCCTATAGGGTCCTTAATACAAATTCAATCACATAGAAACCATGCCTATAGGATTTAACGCTTAACTTTTCCGCAAAATCATCTAGAAAGCATGTCTATAGGATTTAACACTCATGTTCTGTAATTACACATATAGAGATCATGTATATAGGCTGCTGCATTTCTTCACATACAACTGTCATTAGGCCAACTGTTTGTAGGTTTAATAATAAGGTTGCATATAGACATTATATGTTTAAGACTTCTATTAATGTCAGGAAAGGTTATTAAAATCAGTAAACGTGTAGAAAGTATGCCTATAGGAAATCTTGATTTTTTAACAGCCTCATTCGTTTCTAAAATAGTACAATCGCCAGAACTCGTGTTTATTTTACTAAAACTGTTAATTTTCTATCTCTTTTCTGAAACCCACTAAAATCGGTAAACCTTTTCTAATAATCAATCTGCTCTTTCCTGAAACTCACAAACCTTTTAATAAGTCTGCATCTTTTCTGAAACAACTGATAACTCTTTTTCTAAAACCAATTTGCATCTTGTCTGAAATTCATTTCTTTCTGTTAAACTAGTAACCCTTTTGCATCTTTTCTCGAAATTAATAGATCATATGCCTAGTCCTTTTTAACACATAGACAAAAGATTGGCTAATTAATCATTGGGCCAGCCCCTCACAACTGTATCCGGGTTTCCTAATGAAAACGTTTTGTCTAAGCTGCTTAATTTTAATTTAAGACCAAATCAGTATTTGACAAGGCATGCTAAACTATATGATTATTTGACTTCTGGGTTAATTTGAGCTTTGTTTGCTTGTTTGTTCCACCCTTTACTTGATACTTGTTTTGAATGTCGAGCTAGAATTTTATCCTTTAAACTCCACAAAGGCCTCTATACCTTTCTTTCCCTTTAGGATTAGAAGTCCTAATACCCCGGGACTGAAAGGATTGGGACGGGTAGTAGCATGCAATAAGTAAATGATATTGTTCCACGCTTTAATACCTTAACGTGGTGGGAATGGTAGACATGGTGATGATCATTACACGATAACACTCAGCATATAATTGGGTACCAGTGTTGTGCGAATAATCCATGTAATGTAGAAACCTAGGACCCCTTTCTCCTTCTTTATTAGTTTAACAATTTTCTGAATCTTAAAAGTTGTTACACTTTAAATTTCTGTTTCTCACATAATTTTTGGATTATATGCACTAAGTACTTGACTTCTTCCCTCTACTTGCATATTTTTTACAAAATTGCTCTTTCAAAATTCAGCACTTCATTTAACCTTTTGTGCTTCTTGTACTTGTTTATTTACACTTGCATTTAAAGTCACAATTGTAACATGGCCGAGAACCGCACTAGTGGATCTTAAGGGGTGCCTAACACCTTCCCCTCGAGATAATTTCAAGCCCTTACCCAAAACTCTGGTCTGCATCTTTAATTTTTCTAGAGGTGTCCCAGTGCACTATAATAATTAGGTGGTGACTCTCCAAACTCCAAAACCCAATTCCTAAAGTGGGAAAAGAGTTGTCTTCCTGAATGTCGTGAACCTAATTCCGCAAGGAAAAAGGGGGCGTCGACACCTACCGGACCACATACAAGACCACAATTGGTATGTCTCTGTACCGGTTGGTATTTGGGAAAACATGTCACCTACCAGTGTAATTGGAGCACAAAGCCATGTGGGCCTTGATAAAGTTGAACTTGGAATGGGATGTTGTGGCGAATCTTCGTGTTGAGCAACTTAATGAGCTTGATTAGTTTAGATTTCATGCCTACTCTAGCTCGTCCTTGTATAAGGACAAGATGAAGTATATTCACATCAAATATGCTTGGGTAAAAGAATTCAAAGTTTGTGATTTGGTCCTCTTGTTCAACTCCCGTCTGAGGTTTTTTCCCGGAAAGCTGAAATCAAAGTGGACTGGACCATTTGAAGTTATATGTGTAACCCCTTTTGGTGCTCTTGATCTAAGGAACAAGAATGGTGAAATATTCAGAGTCAATGGCCACCGTGAAAAGCATTATCTTGGGAATATTGATGATAGCCATGTGATGGCTATAGTTCATTTCAAATTATATGTTGGGAACCCGTATTGTGCCTCAACATTAAATCTGGCGCTTCTTGGGAGGCAACCCATGGCTGTTTCTTTCCCTTTGATTTTATTTGTAGTTTAGGATTTTTGTGCTAATTGGTTGTGAAATGTTGCAGGGATTGTGTTGATACAGTGCAAAACAAGTTGGAAAAAAATTGCATAGTCTCTAAAGTTTTCCAGTTAGTGCGGTCCGCGGTGGACCTTCGCGGTTGCGGTCTACTTTTATGTGGTCCACGGAGGTTGCGTACTAAAACTTTATTTGGTGAAATCCAGTGCACTCCGCTGTCTGTTTTGCGCAGCCGCACTGGTAGGTGAGTATGGGGCCCACATCATTTTTTATAAATTGAGCCTTAGGGTCTCAGTGTACCCTTTTTGAACTTTGAAAACTCTGAGCCCTAAATCTAATGTTCATCCCTTTCTGAGACCGTAACTCTTGCTTGCTTGGACTAATTACATTAAATCTTCACAAACCTAGTAACGTTTCATGCATTTGTGATTAAGTAAACTCATATTTTCATTTTAATTGTTTGCCTAGTAGTTTTAGCTTCTTCTTTCGTCTTCTAGCTTCTTCTTCATTTA
This sequence comes from Nicotiana noctiflora, assembly GCA_032618575.1. Classification (NCBI taxonomy): domain Eukaryota; kingdom Viridiplantae; phylum Streptophyta; class Magnoliopsida; order Solanales; family Solanaceae; genus Nicotiana; species Nicotiana noctiflora. Next base: position 276,098 of record JASVEL010000782.1, on the reverse strand, counting down.
ATTGTTAGTTTAAGATAGTTTAAAACCTAGGTTATGTACTAAATATGTCCAATGATTGGGCAAGTGAGTAGGGACAAAGTAGGTGTAAAAATTTGAACAAAAATGCCAAAAATGCAACCTTAATATAGTGCCCATAAAACCTAGTCTCCGCGGCCCGCGATCGCCTCAGTGCGGTCCTTGTTGCTTTTCTGTGTGGACCGCAGTGTTATTGACTACAAGTTGACTTATACCAAAGCAAACTCTCGAGGAAGTGCATACCAAAGGATTTGAACTTTTTGCAAAAATTGAAAAGGTGAAGGTTTGGAAAAAGAGGTAGTTGCATTGCTCTCTACTAATGAAGATTCTGTCAGTGGTTCCGAGAGTGGGGAAGATGGAGATGAAGTCTCCGAGGAGGAAAAGCCCCCGAAGATCAGGTACCGAAGGTCAGACCACCGAAGATGTAGTTCCGGTGGATGCTGCCTCCGAGCAAGTGATCCCGACAATAGACTAGGTCCTCTTTAATTTCTTTATTTTATGTAAAGGCTCCATGGGGGAGTTTTGTAAATGTTCTTTGTGAATACAATGGGACTATTTTTTCGACCTTGGTTTGTGACAAATCTTATTTTCCTTTATTTATGGAAAATTTGCTTTTACAACCTAAATTATGAGCCTAAATATTGGTTCGAACTTAGAGCGCAATGAAACCTTAGTTCTTTATTGATTAACATGATGCCTCTTAAGGTCTTAGGTAACTCTTGAACTTAGATTGAGTTTGTAACGATGCAACCCTCGGGCCCGAGTTGAATAAGAACGAGGTCATGTGTGATAACCCAAGGGGTCATCTTTTTTTAGAATCTAAATCTGGGTTTCGATCCTTGAAAACCTTATTTTCTTTCTCCTCAATTTCGCATGCACATTCCGGATATGTTTCCGGAAAGCCTTTATGTGAAATCTAAGAAAAATATTGAATTTTGCCTTTTAAATTGATCAAATTTGAGTTCAGTCAACATTTTTGGTAAACGGAGCTAGACCCATGATTTGACGAGCCCGTAAGGTCCGTAGTAAAATATGGGACTTGAGCGTATACCCAGAATCAAATTCCGAACTCTCTAGCCTAAGAAGTGAATTTTGGAAGAAAACTGTTTGTTGGAAAATCTAATAATTTTTAGAAATGGAATAGTGTGTGACCTCATTGGTATCTGGCCTGCATTTTGGTTAAGTAGACACACACATGTTTGATATAATATTTAGGTCGTGTCTGTAAAATTTGGTGAGAAACGGAATTGGTTTGACATGATTTGGACGTCTAGTTGTTAAAATAGAGACAAGTGTTCTTAAGAAAATCATGAGTTTAGGTGTTAAATTCATCGTTTGAAATGTTATTTTGGCGATTTGTTCACACGACCAACTTCGCATGATACTTTTAGACTTAAATGAATGTTTGGTTTACAACCCCGAGGACTCGTGGTGAGTTTTAGATAGGTCACGAAGTGAGTTTGGGCTTAGAAAATCTGCTGTTGCGTTTGGTATTTGTTGCAGGCCTCTGATCTCGCAATTGCGAGATCAGGCTTCGCATTTGTGAGCTTCACAGGCATGGCAATTTCAAATCGCAATTGCGAAGAAGCCTTAGGTCAACATAATTCGCATTTGCGAACATATCTTTGGAAGTGAAAAACAAAGGAAAGGTGGTATTTGTGGCTTGCGTTTGATCATGGAATCGAGATAAATGTTTGGTCTAACCTTAGCTTGAGTGAATAGGTGTTGTTGTCTTATTTTGCTACGTGTTAGTGTTGAGTACGACGTATAGGTGTGGTGACGAGTATCTATACGTTGATGTTGAGCATGCAATTGAGTCTTATACTTTGACCGTAGTGTCTCTTATTACATATTGTTCATGCCTAAACTGATGATTCTCCATATTGAACAAGGATTATGATATTTTCTTGGTATTGGATAATTGTTGAGTACTGACTCAAGTTGAGACTTAAATTGTGAAGTTAACTGTTGAAATGAGATTGGTTATTATTGATTCCCTTGCCGGGATGTTATTATTTGGGTGAGGAATAGTGTAAAGTACGAAGGGTGATGTAGTGCACAATATTGTGAGTAAATGCTAATGCATGAAGGGCGATGTCATGTCGTATTTGTGAGTGTTAATGCACGAAGGGTGATGTCGTGCCATGATTTAAGTGTTAATGCATGAAGGGTGATATTGTGCCATGATTATGAGAGTTAAAGCATGAAGCGTGATGTTGTGTCATTCTATTGTTTCTTATGGTGAGGACGAGAATAAAAGCACGAAGGGTGATGTCGTGCACGTGTTACTATATCATTATTCATGTTGGTTCAAATATGGTGTTCACTTTGCTTCTCTATTGAATTACTGTCAGAATCTGATATTCCCCCATAGCATGTTTCCCCTTCTCGTCTTTATCTGTGAATTTTTTTTTATTATTGTTTTCTTGTATATTAACTGCACAGGTTTATATTGATGTCGTGTCCTAGCTTCGTCACTACTTAGCCGAGGTTAGGCTCGACACTTACCAGTACATGGAGTTGGTTGTACTGATACTACACTCTACACTATTCGTATAGATTTCAGTGATGGACCTCATGAGTAGAGTTTGGGTTGTTGCCTTCAGTCCACGGGAGACCCAAGATAGATCTGCCAGCATTTGCAGACACTGGAGTCCCCCTTCCCTCTACTTTAGATTTTCTATCTCTCTCTATTTCGAGAACAATTGTAACTCTTTTAAACAAGTATTTGTACAACTTCTTAGACGTTTGTGAATTGTGACACCAGATCATTCGGGTAGAAGTGTATTGAAGTTTTTGAACTGTTATAACACTTTCACAATTTTATATCTGTTTAGCTTTAGTTATTATTTATTCCTGTTGAGTTAATTATTAATGTGTTAGAACTGTAATTCTTGGCTTGCCTAGCATTCAAGAGTTAGGCACCATCATGATCCTGATGGTGAGAAATCCGGATTGAGACAAGTTGGTATCAGAGCACAAGATTTCATAGGTCTCACCATTCGCAAACAAGGTAGGTAGAGTCTGAAGGATCAGCATAGAGACATCTCTGCTTATCCTTAGAGGCTACAAACTTTAGGAAAACATCACATCTATTCTTTTATATCATGTGATTTGATTTCTCAATGATAATTGAACTTTCACTCTGTTCTTTCATAGATGGCGAGAACACGTACTACTTCATCAACATACCAGTAGCTTGAGCCCTAATGGCAGCTCCTACGAGGGGTAGAGGACGAGGACGAGGCCGTGCTAGAGGCTGAGGCAGGGGGAAGGGCTCAACCCAGAGCTTAAGCATCAGCACAATCGATAGAGCCTTAGGTAGGGTTTGACGATGAGGTTCCGGCCTAGATCATTCCAGCAGGCCCAGCCCAGGTTATGAAGGGGTTCATAGCTACCCCGGTAATTTAGGATGTTGGTCCATCTAGTGGGCCTTATAGAGACCGTAGCTCAGACTGGCACATTCCTTGTATCACCAGCCATCTTTCAGGCTGGGGGAGGAGCTCAGACTCCCGCTACCCATACTTTGGAGCAGATAGCTCCTCAGTTTCAGATACAAATAGCTCAGCTAGTGGGAGTAGCTTAGCCAGTTGTTGCAGCTCAGGCTGTTGGTGGCTCATCTATGTCTTCTAAGGCTTTGTTGAAGTTAGATAAGTTTACTAAGCTTTTCCCGGATCATTGCAGTGGGGCAGCTTCTGAGGACCCCCAAAATTATCTTGACTGCTACCATGAGGTGTTGCAAAACATGGGGATAGTAGATACCAATAGGGTCAACTTTTCCGGATTCCAGATGATAGGGTCCGCAAAGATATGGTGGAATGATTTTATGCTGACTGGACGAATTAGTTCTCCTACCTTGACTTGGGACCAGTTATCTCACTTTTTTCTCAAGAAGTTTCTCACTATCACTCAGAGAGAGGACTATCACAGGCAGTTCGAGCATCTTCAGCAGGATTCTATGACTGTCACCCAATACGAGACTAGGTTTGTTGATTTGTCTAGCCATGCTCTTCGTATACTCCCCACCGAGAGAGGGAGAGTGGGGAATTTCATTGAGGGACTCGCTCAACCTATCAGATTGCAGATGGCTAAGGAGACAAGTAGTGAGATTTCTTTCCAAGATACGACAAATATGGCCAGGTGGGTTGAGATGATTCTAGCTTAGGGGAGTGGTCAGGGATCTGACAAGAGGCCTCGTTATTCTGGTATATTCAGTGGTGCCTCGTCTAGAGGCAGGGATTCTTTTGGTAAGGGCCATCCTCCTAAGTCGTTTCATTTAGCACTTCAGGCTTCTCACGGTGCTTCAGGTGGCGTGGTTCACATATGCAGAATTATGATCAGCTACCTAACAGTGCATCACTAGCTCCTTTCAGTGCACCTCTAATTCAGAGTATAGGTGTTAATCGGGTGGGCTGGGACGGGCCAGACCTATGTATTTTGGACTCGTACAGGTTGTGGTCCAGGCCAGTTCCGGGTTAATTCTTAACGGGTTTAACGGGTTCGGGTTTATCCGGGTAAAAATTGAACCGTAAAGGTTACGAGTCGAGGGGGCCAGACCAGGCCGGGTTTAGTTTTTTTTTTAATTTTTTTATAAATATTTTGTATAACTATTGTAAGTTATATTAGTACTTTGTATTAATACAAAGAATACAAGAAAGGCGGAGAATAATTGCACTTATAAATTGCAAGTGCTACATTTATTTCAAAATTACAAAATTAAAGTTTGCATTTAAAAAGTAAATTAACAAAAAAATAGCAAAACAAAATTTTCATGCATAATAAATTAATAATACTTTAAATTAATCTAACAAATTAAAACATTAAGCATAAATACGTCTAATAATTTAAAATAACACAAATTGTCTTAAAATCTTAAACTAACATATATATATATATATATAGCATATTTTAAAAATAATATGTTACTATCATATTCTATGATTTTAACATTTATAGTTTTATACCCTAAATATATACACTATATGTTAAATTTCAATAATTTAAAACTATGTTAATTAGTATGCAATAATTGGTATATTCATGGTATATGCATAGTATATTTATGGTATATTCATGGTATATTTATGGTTTGGACCGGTTCGGGCCGGGTCGGTTAAACCGGTATTGTCTACTATTTATCTGGAATAGATTAACCAGGTTCGGTTAACAGTATACACATTTAAACGGAACAAACCCCATTAGCCCCCCAACCCAACCCACCCAGTCCCACATAAACCGGGCCAGTCCAGTTCTGATTTTAACCGAATGGGCAGGTCGGGTTCCGGGTTAACTCGGCTTGTTCACCTATACTCCAGAGATTTTAGGGTGGTTACTTAGGCCGTTAAGGTCAGTTTCATGATCGGCAGTCCCAGCATCCGAGGACTATACCTATGGCAATCTGAGGCATATTTCTGGATTTAGCCCTCACATATTAAACAGATATCAGCATCACGGTTCTCATGCCATGGTTCAGGCACTGGGTGTTCCACCACCCACCCAGCCAGTTAGGGGCAAAGGTCAGGCAGCTAGAGGTGGAGGTCAGATTGCTAGAGGTGAAGGCCAGCCAGAGGGATGTCGTCCCTAGGATGTAGTTAGAGTGGTGGGGCCCAGCCCCAATGTTATGCTATTCTAGCTTGGTTTGAGGTTGAGGCCTCCGATATAGTTATCACAAGTATGGTTTGGAGTAGAGATGCTTTCGTTCTATTTGATCAAGGGTCTACATACTCCTATGTGTCATCTTACTTTGCCCCATATCTGGTTATGACTTGTGTATGAGTCCGTGCCATTAAGGGATTCTATTATTGTAGAATGTTTCTATTGTTCGTGTATGGTTGTTATTGGGGGTCTTGAGAGTAGTGTAGACCTCTTACTTCTCGATATGGTTGATTTCGATGTTATTTTGGATATGGATTGGTTGTCACCTTATCATTATATATTAGACTTTCATGCCAAGACTGTGACATTAGCTTTGCCAGGGTTTCCTTGATTAGAGTGGAGAGAGACTCCTAGTTATTTTGTCAGCATGGTTATTTTTTATATAAAGGCTCAGTGTATGGTCGACAAGGGGTGTTTGCTTATTTGGCATACATTCGGGGTTTTGATGTTTAGGTTCCTTCTATGGATTTCATGCCAATTGTTTGGGAGTTTTCAAAGGTATTCCCTGCATACCTACTGGGTATGCCACCCAATAGGAATATCGACTTTTGCATTGATTTGTCTTCGGGAACTCAGCCTATTTCTATTCTGCCATATCGTATGGCCCCGCCACAGTTGAAAGAATTGAAAGAACAATTGCAAGACTTGCTTGATAAAGGATTTATTAGACCTAGTGTCTCGCCCTAGGGTGCACTGGTGTTGTTTGTTAAGAAGAAAGATGGATCAATAAGGATGTGTAAAGTTTATCGCCAGTTGAACAAAGTCACCATCAAGAACAAGTATCCATCACCGAGGATTGATGATTTGTTTGATTAGCTTCAGGGTGCCAAGGTCTTTTCGAAGATTGATTAGAGATCTGGCTACCATCAGTTGACGATTAGGACATCCGATGTCTCTAAGACAACTTTTTGCACGCGGTACGGGCATTATGAGTTTCTAGTGATTTGATTTGGATTAACAAATGCCCTATCATCATTTATGGATTTGATTAATTAGGTGTTCAAGTACTATCTAGTTTCCTTTGTGATTATTTTCATTGATAATATTTTGAACTATTCCTGCAATCGAGAGGAGAATGAGTAGCACCTTCGAGTCATTCTTTAGACTCTGAGAGACAGTCAGTTATATGCTAAGGTCTCGAAATATGAGTTTTGGTTGAGTTTAGTTGCTTTCTTGGGTCACGTCATATCAGTTGACGGTATTCAGGTAGATCCTAAGAAGATTGAGGCAGTCAAGAACTAGACTAGACCCACATCAGCTACAGAGATCCTAAGTTTCTTGGGTTTGGCGGTTTATTATCGTCGAATTATGGAGGCGTTTTCATCTATTGCAGACTCGATAACTAGGTTAACCCAGAAAAGTGCCTCATTCAGGTGGTCGGACGAGTGTGTGGAGAGGTTTCAGAAGCTCAAGACAGATTTAACTATGGCGCCGGTATTGGTTTTTCCCATGAGTTTAAGGCTATATACAGTATATTATGATGCATCTCGTATTGGACTTGGTACGGTATTGATGCAGATTGGCAAGGTTATTGCATATGCTTCACGGCAGTTGAAGATTAACGAGAAGAATTATCCAGTTCATGATTTGGAGCTAGCAGCCATTGTTCAAGCGCTAAAAATTTGGAGGCATTATTTATATGGTGTGTCATGTAAGGTGTTCACGGATCACAAAAGTCTACAGTATTTGTTCAAGCAGAAGGATCTAAATTTGAGGTAGATGAGGTGGTTGGAACTATTGAAAGACTATGATATCACCATCATCTTAGGAAAGCCAATATGGTGGCCGATGCTTTGAGTAGGAAGTCGGCTAGTATGGGTAGCCTTGCATATATTTCAGTCGGTGAGACACCACTTGCTTTGGATGTTCATGCGTTGGCCAATCAATTCGTGAGGTTGCATGTCTCTGAGCCCAGCCATGTTCTAGCTTGTACAGTCGCTCGGTATTTATTATTTGAGTGTTTCGGGGATTGGCAGTATGATAATCCTCATTTGCTTGTCCTTAGAAATACAGTATGGAACGGTGGTGCCAAGCAGGTCAGAGTTGGAGATGACAGAGTTTTGAGGATGCAGGTTCGAGTTTATGTGCATAATGTAGATGGACTACATGAGTTGATTCTGGAGGAGACCCATAGTTCCCAGTATTCTATCCAGCAGGGCACCGCCAAGATGTATCAGGACTTGTGGAAACATTACTGATGGAGGAGGATGAAGAAGGATATTGTTGCGTATGTAGCTTGGTGTTTAAATTTTCAGCAGGTAAAGTACGAGCATTAGAGACCTGACGGTTTGTTCCAGAAGATTGAGATTCCTAAGTACAAGTGGGATTATATCACTATGAACTTTGTTTTTGGAAGCCTACAGACTCAGAGAAAGTTTGATGCGGTATGGGTTATTGTTGATAGGCTGACTAAGTTAGTGCATTTCATTCCTGTGGTAGTTTCCTATTCTTCAGAGTGGTTAGTTGAGATCAACATCTGGGAGATTGTTTGACTCTATGGTGTTCCCGTGTCTATCATTTCGGATCGGGTACGTAGCTTACCTTGCATTTCTAGAGGGCAGTTCAGCATGAGTTGGGTACGCGGGTCAAGTTAAGCATAACAATTCATCCCAAATGGATGGTTAGTTTGGGATAGTTTGGGATATAGTTCATGTGGATATGCTCTGGTCTTGTATTATTGATTTCGGTGGTTCTTGGAATCAGTTTTTGCCATTAGCGGAGTTTGCCTACAATAACAGCAACTAGTCGAGCATCCAAATGTCCCCTTATGAGGCATTATATAGTAGACGTTGTCGATCACTAGTTAGGTGGTTTGAGTCGGGGGAGGCTCGATTGTTGGGTACATATTTGGTGTAGGATGCGTTGGACAAGGTTAAGATCATTTAGGATAGGCTTCGTACAGCTCAATCCAGGCAAAAACATTATGCCGAAAATAAGGTTCGTGATGTGGCATTTTTCATGGTCGAAGAGCGAGTGTTACTTCCGCCTATGTAGGGCGTGATAAGATGTGGAATAAAATGAAAGCTAAGCCCTAGGTCCATTGGACATTTTGAGATCCTTGATCGAGTGAGAAAGGTGGCCTACAGAATTGCATTGCCACTGGGTTTATCAGTTGCACGTCTAGTGTTTCATGTGTCCATGCTTCAAAAGTATCACGGCGATCCATCCCACGTGTTAGACTTTAGCACTATCCAGTGGACAGGGATTTGATCTATTGGGAAGAGCCGATAGCTATCCTAGAGTTGAGTCAAAAAGTTACCCTTCGGATCGTATTTAGTGGAGAGGCCAGCCTGTAGAGGTAGCTACCTGGGAGTCCAAGTCCGATATGCAGAGCCGATATCCCCATCTTTTCACAGACTCGGGTACTTTTCCATGTCCGTTCGGGGACGAACAATTATTTTAGAGGTGGAGAATATTATGACCCAAGGGGTCATCTTTTGTTTTAGAATCTGAATCTGGATTCTAAGGCTTTACAACCTCATTTTTTGTCTTCTCAATTTGCGTGCGCAATCTGGGCGCATATTCAAAAACCCTTTATGTGAAATCTAAGAAATATATTGAATTTTGCCTTTTAAATTAATCAAAATTGATTTCGGTCAACATTTTGAAAAATGTACCCAGTCCAAAACCCATAATTTAATGGTCACGTAATGTCCGTAATAAAATATGGGAGTTGGGCATATGCGTGGAATCAAATTCCGAGGTCCCTAGCCCAAGAAGTAAATTTTTGAAGAAAATTATTTGCTGGAAAATATAAGGATGTTTAGAAATGGAATAGTGTGTGATCTCATTGGTATCGGGCCCGTATTTTGGTTCAAGATTCTGGTACATATTTTATATAATATATAGGTCGTTTCTATGAAATTTGATAAGAAATGGAACTGGTTTAATATGATTTGGACGCCCGGTTGTGAAAATAGAGATTTCAAGTGTTCTTAAAAAAATAATGAGTTTTTGTGTTAAATTCGTTGTTTGAAATGTTATTTTGGCTATTTGATCGCACGAGCAAGTCTGTATGATCTTTTAAACTTGTATGCATGTTTGGTTTAGAACCTCGAGGGCTCAGGTGAGTTTTAGATAGGCCATGGAATGAGTTTGGACTTAGAAAATATACTGTTGCATCTAGTATTTGTTGCAGGCCTCTGATATGGTGATTGCTAGATCAGGCTTTACATTTGGGAGTTTCATAGGCTTGGCAATTGCGAGGGTTTTATCACAATTGCGATGAAGCCATGGGCCAACATAGTTCGCATTTGCGAACATACCTTCGCATTTACGAAGTCATCAGAGAGGGATGTTATAACACTTTCGCATTAGAGCAGACATGTATTGGAGTTTTTGAACTGTGACAACACTTTTGCATTTTTATATCTGTTTGGCTTTAGTTATTATTTATTTCTGTTGATTTAATTATTAATGTGATAGAACCGTAATTGTTGGCTTGCCTAGCATTCAAGAGTTAGGCGCCATCACGATCCCGACGGTGGAAAATCTGGGTCATGACATCTAGGATATAACATAAAGTTATCTCTTAGACTTCGTGGATAGTCACCGATTGAAAATTTTCTCGAGCCCAGGTAGTCCATGGGCTTGGTGGTTGAGTGATTACTTGCTCGAACTTGAAAAAAAGTTAGCCCTTATGCTTCGTGGATAGTCCCCGAGTGAGAATTTTCTCGAACTCGGGTAGCCCTTGGGCTTGGTGGTCGAGTGGGTACTTGGTCGAACTCAAAATAAAGTTATACCTTACGTTATTTTACATTGGCCCTTAGGCTCTTTAATTTGGGGCGATTTGCCTCCAAAAAGGCTATAATTGTTTTCTCTTTTCGGCTAAAAGACTTAGTGAAAATTTTGTATGCCTTAGCATGTGTTTTTGTACCCGTTTAGGTTTTTTGAAGGTTCGTTTGATTGGACCTCGTTTGTAATTTTATATGCAATGTTAATTAAATACCTCTTGAGGTTTCTTTGTAGGCTGATGTTATCAAAGCCTTTGCATTATTCGAGGGCTGATTATATCGAAGGCCCTTATAATTTGTTTTTGCCGAGGGTAGCCTGATTTAACCGATTTTTTCAAAGTATATGAAGGCCTTTTAGTTTTATGGCGAAAGTCGGACATTTTCGAGCAGCATTATTTTGGTCGTAGCCTTTTCATGTGACCGTAGTCTTTTATATGGCCGTAGCCTTTAATTCCCGAGTGTGATGGCATTGGCCTTAATATCGAGGGGATGCCTCTTTGAGGTCTTGTGAGCTCAAGTGTGCCTCTTTGAGGTCTTATAAGTCCGAGTGTTCAATGACTCGCTATGTCAATTATTAATGATAGTCCCCGAGTATTTGGGTGCATTCAGGGTTTTGGCCCTTGAGCCGTTAAATGTGAAAAGAGTAGACTTCTTTGAGACACAAAGTGTTTTGATATAATAAGAATGCTTCTTTAAATAATTTATACATGCGTACATGTTTTGCCGCTGGGGGTTTGACTATTTTACATGGACACGGTTCATTTGACCGTTTGGCCTATTACAACATTCTCTTATCAAGGCCCTTCTTGGCATGAATTTCTTTCTTCGAGAATGCGTCCTCCAAGTGTGATGACCCCAATGTTCGAGGTTGATTGAATAGAATCCTTGAATACTTTGTTGAATATTCCTTAGGTAGCATATATGTGTTGCCTCATTAGAAACCTTGCCGGTAAAACCCATTTGGGGTAAAACCCGATCTAAGGGAAAAAGAGCATAATGCATACTTTAAAACCCAAGGTCTTCGAACTGAAAGGTGCCTCGATATTTCAAATCGAACATCTACAAGGAGTTAGTTTTAAATACAAATGGAAAAAAGGGAGAAGGTCATACCTTAACACTAATAGTGTTTGAGCAATGATACATTCCAATTGTTTGGTAGTTGCTCACCTTCTATTGTTCTAAGTTTGTAGGATCATTTCCCTACGACTCCGAGGTTATAGTACGGTCATTTCTAATTGGGGCCTAGTTTCCCTTTGTTTAGGTCTCGAGTGTTAAGAGTGACTTTCCTTAGGACTAAGTCCCTAACTCCAAAATATCGAAGGTTGTTCTTCTGTTGTAATACCTTTTAATCCTTTGTATTTGTGTGTCCATTATAATTAATGCGGCCTCACGTTTCTCATCTAGTAACTCGAGAGGACTGTTGATGGCTTCGTGGTTTGAGTCCTCGGTGGTATGCTGAAACTTGATGCTAAGTTCCCCGACTTCTACTGGTCAATGCTTTGGACCCGTATACTAAGGAAAAAGGCGTCTCCCTTATTGACTTTGACGTCGTTCGATATGCCCATAGCACACCGGGCAATACTTCTCTTCATTTCCCCTTTGCATCATCTAACCTTTTCTTTAGGTTTTGAATGATGGTTTTGTTTATGGACTTGGCCTAACCATTTTCACTTGGGTGGTAAGGCGCTGATAAAATCCTTTTGATTTTGTGGTCCTCGAGGAATTTGGTTACTTTGCTGCCGATAAATTGTTTCCCATTGTCACATACTATTTTGGAAGGTATATCAAACTGACATATGATGTGGTCCCATATGAAGTCGATGACTTCTTATTCTCTTATCTTCTCTAATTCTACACTTCTACCCATTTTGAGAAGTAGTCAGTCATAAACAAAATAAATTTACCTTTACCTTGCACTGTTGGTTTGGCGTCGACGATATCCATACCCTATTTCATGAATGGCCACGGGGATATGACCGAATAGAGTTGTTCACCGAGTTGATAGATCATCGGTGCAAATCGTTGGCATTTATCACACCTTTTGAACGAAGTCCTTGGTATCATTTTCCATGCTATCCTAATAATACCCTATTTTGATCACCTTGCAAACCAAGGAGTCAACACCAAAATGTTTCCCACAAATGCCCTCATGGATTTCTTGTAATACATAATCGGTGTGTCGGGGTCCAAACCACACTGCCAGTGGTCCGTAGAAGGTTCTTCTATAAAACATTCCATTTTCATCAAGTGAGAATCGAGTTGTTTTGGCTCGAAGTATTCTCGACTCTTTTGGGTCCGTGGGGAGCTTCCCATGCTTCAAGTAGTCGATGTACTTATTCCTCCAATCCCACGTTAAACTTATAAATTAATTTTTGCATGGACTTCTTCGACCATGATCCCGATTGTTGTACGACAGTCCCCATGACGATATCATATTCTTCAATCGATGACCCCAAGTTTGCAAGTGCATCGGCCTCGCTATTTTGTTCTCGGGGTACATGGTCAACTGTCCATTCCTTGAAATATTGCAATGTCATTTGAAGTTTGTCCCGTTTACTTGATTTACCATCAAAAGGGAGTCAAACTTTACCTCAATGACCTCTGCTCTAAGGCCCTTGGCTAGTTTGAGACCTACAATTATGGCCTCAAACTCGACCTCATTGTTAGTCAATTTAAAAGTTTTGATAGATTGCCTAATGACACTGCCCATAGGTGGTTTTTAAACAACGTCGAGCCTGAATCCTTTCACATTCGAGGTAGCATCTGTGAAGAGAGTCCATACCCCCGATGATGTACCCATTTTTAGCAAGAGTTCCCTTTCTAATTCGGGTAGGCGCAAAATCTGCCACAAAGTCTGCCAAAATTTGAGACTTGATAGCTGTTCGAGGCTAATATTCAATACCATACCTCCCAAGTTTGATAACCCATTTGGCCAATCTGCCGATAATTTGGGCTTATGCAAGACATTTCAAAGTGGATACGTAGTAAATACACATATAGAGTAGCATTGAAAATATGTTTTTAATTTCCTAGATGCACTTATTAATGCAAGATCTACCTTTTCCAAATGTGGTTACCTGGTTTCAGCATCTCCTAGGGCCCGACTCACATAATAGACAGAAAATTATGTACCTTGCTCTTCCAGAACCAACACACAAATTACCACCACCTGGGACACGGATAAATACAAGTAGAGTGTTTTATCTTCCTTTAGAGTATGGAGCAAGGGTGGGCTCGAGAGATACCATTTTAATTCTTTCAAGGCTTGTTGGAACTCCGGAGGCCATGCTGAAGTTCTTCTTCTTCTTGATTAGAGAAAATAAATTATGGCTCCGATATGATGACCTCGGGATAAATCGAACTAGGGCAGCTATCCGTTAGGTCAGCCATTGTACAGCTTTCACATTGTTCACTATGGTGATTTTCTCGATGGCTTTAATGTTATCGGGGTTGATCTCGATACCCTTGTTTGACACCATGAAGCCCAAGAACTTGCCCGAGTTGACTCTAAAAGCACATTTCTCGGGGTTGAGCTTCATGTTGTACTTCATTAGGATATCGAACATCACCTGCAAAAGGGTCAAATGGTCCTCTGAGCACAGGGACTTAACTAGAATGTCATCAATATAAATTTCCATGGATTTTCCCATTTGATGTTCAAACATCTTATTAATTAGGCGTTAATTTGTGGCTCCTGCATTTTTCCTCCCGGAGGGCCTTACATTATAAAAACATGTACCATACTTCATGATTAACGAAGTATTTTCCTGGTCCTCTGGGTTCATTTGAATTTGGTTGTACCCGGAGTAGGCATCGAGAAAAGTAAGGATCTCATGACCAGTCGTAGCATCGATCAAACGATCTATGTTGGGCAATGGGAAATAATCTTTAGAGCATGCTTTGTTAAAATATTTGTAGTTTACACTCATTTAAAGTTTGTTCCCCTTTTTAGGGACTACCACTATGTTAGCTAGCCATTCGGGATACTTTACTTCCCTAATGGATCCTATTTTGAGAAGTTTGGTTACCTCTTCTTTGATGAATGCATGCTTTACCTCAGACTGAGGTCTCCTCTTTTGCTTCATCGGTTTAAGTTTGGGATTGATACTTAGTTGATGGGTATTTATCTCCAATGGGATCCTTGTCATATCTAAGTGGGAACAAGCGAAGCAATCAATGTTATCAATAAGAAATTGAATGAGTTTTTTCCTGAGTTTAGGGGTTAACCCCGTCCCTAGGTATACCTTTCATTTTGGAAGATGCTCGATCAATATGTCCTGCTCGTATTCTTCGATCATGGATTTCATAGCATCTAATTCCTCAGGGGTAACGAAGGCTCGGGGGATGAGTAAATCTTCTTCTTTGTCCTTGACCACCTGTTTATCGATCATATGTCCCTCGGGCTCAATTAAGGGTATGAGCTGTGATTGCTATATGGCCATCCATTTATCATTTGACTTTTCCGATATGGATAGTATCGATACTAGTGCCAAGTTATGTAATGCAAACATCTTCTTATGTTTCTCTCCATATACTGTTTTCGCGCCATCCTTTGTTGGGAACTTCATCATTTGATAAAGGTTCGATGGCACCACCCTCATGCTATGGATCCACGACCTTCCAAGCAAAGCATTATACCTCATGTCACATTCATATGAAATATGGTGTCTTGTGTAGTTCTGGTCACGTTGACTGGGAGGATGATTTCTCCCTTCATTGTTTCACCTATCATATTGAAGCCATTCAAGACTCGAGATGTTGGTATGATTTGACCGGGCAACCCGAGCTGCTCCACGACTGTGATAACCCGGCCCGTCGTCACGGGAATTACCACCCCGTTATGTTGTAATTACAAAATTCATGCTTTTATATCAGTGTTAAAGTCTATCGGGGAAGTTAGGAGTGAATTGAATTGAAAATGAGGCATATAGCCTTTTTAAAAGAAACTTGAATAAGGAAAGTCAACCTGGAGTTGACTATTTAGTTAGAGAGCTCAGAATCGAATTCCGATGATTCGGTCAGCTCCGGGAGGTCATTTGTGAGCTAGGAGAGCGATCGGAATTGAATTTGGAGGTCCGGTGTAGAAATAGGCTTGAATTGGCTAAGGTTGAATTTTGGCGAAATCCGAACGGTAGGTGAGATTTTGATCCGGGGGTCGGAATGGAATTCCGACAGTTACAGTAGCTCCGTTAGGTGATTTTGGATATGTCCGCAAAATTTCAGGTCATTCGAACGTCATTTGGTCGGGTTTTTGATTGATTATGTAATTCGGAATGTTTTAAGGAACTTAGGCTTGAATCCGTGTGTAATTGATGATTTTGATGTTTGAGATGGTGTTATTATGCTTGGAGCAAGTTCGTATGGTGCTATGGAGTATGTTTGTGGTTTTCGTTGGGGTCCCGGGGGACCCGGGGTGTTTTCGGATGGTTAATCGGGAGAAAAACATGGAAATTGCAGGTTTGAAGAGTTCTGGTTCTGTTGTTTTCGCTCCTGCGGAAATGGGGGCGCAGAAGCGAGCCCGCAGGAGCGGAAAATGAGCGCAGAAGCGCTGGGGTTCGCTGAGGCGGATCCTGGTCCGCAAGGGCGGCACCGCAGGTGAGGAAGGAAAGACCGCAGAAGCGGTCTGGGCTCGTTATGGGAGGATCCGCAGAAGCGGAAGACTTGTCGCCTAAGCGAGTCCGTAGGAGCGGACTCTGATGCGCAGAAGCGGTAAGGCTTGCAGGAGTGGAAGGGGATTCACATGAGCGAGACTTGGGCCGTAGAAGCGGAGCTGGGCGGCTAAGAGTGTTTTCGCAGAAGCGACCATTTGGTCGCAGAGGCGGATTTTGGTCCGCAGAAGCGGAAATCGCGCCTGTGTTAAAAATAACAGAAGGGTTAAAATTTCATAAGTTGCAAAACATTTGGGGCTCGGTTCTTGAAGGCGAATTGGGCGATTTGGGCGAGTTATTGCTCGGAGAACATCGGGTTATCGTTGGAGGTAAGTTTTGTGGCTTAATTACATCATTTTAACATGAAATCCTTGGTTAAATCCCTGTAAATGGAAGATTAAAGGTAGGTTTGAGCCCTAGGCCTAAATTAAAGAAAAACACTGATTTGAGTGGGCAAATGGAGTCCGATTTTGGTAAATTTTATATGCCTAGACTCATATCGAGATGAGGATTCCGAATATGTGATTTTTGTAATTTTTCGATAAGTGTACCAAAAGTCGGATTTTGACAACTTGTGGGTTTTGATATAATTTGGGTTATTTCGAATGAATTGCGTGAAATTAGCATATATTGATGCATTCTCTATGATTTTGAGCAGATTTGGCATCCGAGGAGGTTAATTTGCGAGGCAAGCGTAAGGCGGATTGAAGCCTCTACCGGTTCGAGGTGAGTGGTAGTAGTAAACAATGTACTGAGGGTTTGAAACCCCGTACTAGCACTTCACAGTGCTATATTGAGATGAGACACGCGTTCTATGACGAGCGTGGTGACATTGTGATTGGGGGTTCGGACTTATTCCTTCCCGGCTAATAGAATATTGTGTTGTTTGACTGTTACTGAGATTATAACTGTACAATTGGGCTAATAGCCATGTTTGGGGCCTTGTGCCGATCTGTAGAGCATTAGGGAACCTATAGAGCTAGGTGACCCTTATATCATGTTGGAAACATACACTCAGCCGTAGCTCTAGCTGTATAGCATAATATGAGCCCGTACTAGATGTGTACATTGAGAGAGATTATCTAAGGTGGAATTCCCTGTTCTAGCTGAGTGGGCCTGAAGGGCCAAGTCTATACCGATTGAGATGAGATAGGGTCAAGGACCCACTATGAGATGTTATATTGGGCCTGAAAGGCCAAGTCTATATTGACTGAGGTAGGGTCAAAGACCCACTGTGATATATATTATATTAGGCTTGAGAGGCCAAGTACATACTGACTAGATAGGGTCGAGGACCCATTATGAGGTATTATATATATATACCTACATTGGATCAGGCTGCACGCCGCAGCAGTATATATATTGGATCGGACTGCACGCCGCAGTAATATACATGTAATATACATGTAATATACATGTGGGACGGACCGCACGCCGCAGTATTATTGCGCTTGGGCTGTAGGAGCCCCTTCGGAGTCTGAGTCTGCACACATTCTCAGTGAGCACTGGTGTATATTATGGGATCGGGCTGCGTGCCGCAGCAGTATAAATATATATACATATAAATATTGGATCGGACTGCACGCCGCAGTAATACATGTGTGGATCGGGCTGCACGCCGCGGTATAATAGTGCTTGGGCCTAGGGAGCCCCTCCGAAGTCTGTATACACCCCCAGTGAGCGCCGTCGACGTTAAATGGAGCGGGCTGCGCGCCGCAACGGTATATGTATTGGAGCGGGCTGCACGCCGCAGCATTATACTTAATCATATCCTATTATCTACTTAAATACTTATACATTATACATAGGTATGTGTCTTTATATGTTGAGATGGCCGTACACCGTAGGAGTACGAGTGAGGGTTGGATCAGTGTAGAATCTTGTAGAGATAAACGTGGATTGGAGATTTGAGTATTTCTATAGAGATGACGTACCTGTGAGGGTTGCCTTAGAACTGCTAAGTGATAGCACAGGAGTTCTTACCTTCGGTTATTATTTATTATTGTTACTCACTGAGTTGAAATATACTCACCCCACTCCCCTGCACTTTCTGTGCAGATCCACAGGTGCCCGAGAGCAGTTGAGACATTGCAGCTGCTGATCCTTGTCTATTTTTGCGGAGATTACGAGGTAGCTGCCAGCGTCCGCAGAGCTTGTTTCTCCTTCTTTATCATCTTGTTGATTTCCTATTTGCCTAGACTTGGTTGTATTAGGATGCTATTCTGTAGAGGCTCGGTCTCGTGACACCACGATATGGTTGGGACCGTATTTTGTATGTTTTACATTTCGTTTATCACCTGATATGAGCATTTACTGTTTAAGTTTAATTTGATTAATAACTGGCTGGTTTAAGGGATAATATGGTCGGGCTTGCCTAGCATTGTGTTGGGCGCCATCACGACCAGGGTTTCGGTCGTGACAAGTTGGTATCAGAGCATAGGTTAACAGGTCTCGCGAGTCATGAGCCGGTTGGTAGAGTCTCGTGGATCGGTGCGGGGACGCCCGTACTTATCCTCGGGAGGCTGCAAACCTTTTTAGGAAAAGTTTCAATTCTTGGAATTCTTGTCGTGCCATTACTTTTGACTTGATCTGAACTTTGACATTCTATTCTCTCGGAGATGGCGAGAACTCGATCATCCGGACGTGGAGGACGACCACCACTACCACCTGCTAGAGGCCGTGGACGCGGCCGTGGTCGTGGCGGAGTTAGGGCAGCCGAGCGCAGTGCCGGCCGACCCACGGCCCCCGATTGCGAGAGGTGCCGGGAGCACCGGATCGGGCACCAGCCGTGCCCATTGTCATTCCGGGTCTACGGGAGACCCTAGCTCAGATATTAACAGGCTGCACTGGCCTAGCACGGGCGGTTTCGGTTACTAACTACGAGCTGCATCGGGGATCGGGGGTGGTCATCGGACCCCCGCGGTACGCACTCCAGAGCCGGCAGTGCAGGGCATACGGACACCAGAGGCTCCTCCAGTTCAGCCTGTGGTACCGGTTCAGCCAGCAGATCAGATTCAGGGGGACAGGGTCCTAGCTATGACAGACGATGAGCAGCGTCGTCTCGAGAGGTTCACCAGGTTATCTCTTCCAGTGTTCACTGGTGCTCCAGGGGAGGACGCCCAAGGTTTTCAAGATAAGTGCCGTCGGATGCTTCGTACGGCAGGGATCTTGGAGTCCAGTGGGGTATCATTCACTGCCTTTCAGTTTCAGGGGCCAGCCTTCGCTTGGTGGGAGGCTTATGAGCGCCGCAGGCCGGCAGGGGAAGCACCACTATCATGGCCGGAGTTCTCCACTATGTTCTTGGAGAAATGGGTGCCTCGATCTCAGAGAGAGGAGATGCGTAGGCAGTTTGAGGGTTTCCGTCAGGGGGACATGTCAGTGTCAGAGTATGAGATCAGGTTTGAAGAGTTGTCCAGATATGCACCGTGGTTGGTTCATTCCGACAGAGAGAGGATTGGGCGCTTCGTGGACGGCCTCATTTATCCCATTCGTATTCTGATGACTCGGGAGAGGGTTTTGAGTCGTACATGTGAGGATGCTGTGGATATTGCTCGCGACATAGAGACAGATCGTCGCAGAGAGCGGGATGAGAGGGAGGCCAAGAGGCCTCGAGGAGCAGCTAGTTCCAGTGGCACTCAGACCAGAGGCCAGAGTCAGCAAAGCCGAGGTCGCTCTTTCAGGTCTTCGCAGTCGGGTCACTCAGATCGTCGCAGATGGTCACCTAGACAGGGTTATCAGGGTTCGCACCAGAGCCAGCCATCTCCCAGTGCCATGCCAGCTCAGAGTTCTTCACAGGCCCCATCCGCTCAGGGTTCATCTCGGCCTAGTTCATCAGCTGGTCACTCCAGCGCCAGAGGTCCTTATCAGTCTCAATACCCAGCACCGGGGAGTTGCTATGAGTGCGGAGAGTTTAGGCACCACCGTAGGGAGTGTCCCCGTCTTGTTTCCAGATCTTATCAGCAGAGGGGGCAGCCCTCGTCATCTGGTCCTTCTACTTCAGCACCCGCCCCGCCAGCTAGGGGTGAGGGTCAGACAGCTAGGGGTCGCTCTCGAGGGGGAGGCCGATCAGGCGGACAGGCTAGATGCTATGCTTTTCAGGGCCGATCTGAGGCTGTTACTTCTGATGCTGTCATTACAGGTATTATTTCAATCTGCCACGGAGATGCCTCGGTATTGTTTGATCCCGGTTCTACTTATTCTTATGTGTCTACATATTTTGCTCCTCATTTGGGCACGACCCGAGGGAGTCTTGAGCTGCCAGTGCACGTATCTACCCCGGTAGGGGATACTATTGTTGTGGACCACGTATACCGGTCCTGTCTGGTCACTATTGGAGGTCTGGAGACCCGAGTAGACCTGTTGCTTCTCAGCATGATTGATTTTGATGTTATATTGGGCATGGACTGGCTATCTCCATGTCATGCTATTCCGGACTGTCATGCTAAGACAGTCACTTTGGCTATGCCGGGCATTCAGAGGATCGAGTGGCGAGGCACGAATGAGTATGTACCTAGCAGGGTAATATCTTTCCTCAAAGCCCAACGAATGGTTGGGAAGGGATGTCTCGCTTATTTAGCATTTGTGCGGGAGGTCAAGGCCCAGACTCCCAGTATTGATTCTGTTCCCATTGTGTGAGACTTTCCTGATGTGTTTCCCTCAGACCTGCCGGGCATGCCGCCGGACAGGGATATTGACTTTGGTATCGATTTGGTGCCGGGCACTCAGCCTATTTCTATTCCTCCGTATCGGATGGCACCAGCTGAGTTGAAGGAATTGAAGGAGCAGCTCCAAGAACTCCTAGATAAGGGGTTCATTCGGCCGAGTGTGTCGCCGTGGGGTGCACCGGTCCTGTTTGTTAAGAAGAAGGACGGATCCATGAGGATGTGTATTGACTACAGGGCAGCTAAACAAAGTAACAGTGAAGAATAAGTATCCTCTGCCTCGTATTGATGATTTATTTGATCAGCTCCGGGGAGCTAGGGTGTTCTCGAAGATTGATCTTCGTTCAGGCTACCATCAGCTGAAGATTAGAGAGTCTGACATTATGAAGACTGCATTCCGGACCAGATATGGTCACTATGAGTTCCTTGTGATGTCTTTTGGGCTGACCAACGCCCCAGCAGCATTTATGCATCTGATGAACAGTGTATTCAGGCCGTATCTTGATTCATTTGTGATCGTATTCATTGATGACATACTAGTCTACTCTCGTAGCCAGGAGGAGCATGCTTGGCACTTGAGCATTGTGTTGCAGAGATTGAGAGAGGAGAAGTTGTATGCCAAGTTCTCCAAATGTGAGTTCTAGCTTGAGTCCGTGGCATTCTTAGGGCACGTGGTGTCCTGTGATGGTATTCAGGTAGATCCGAGGAAGGTCGAGGCAGTGCAGAGTTGGCCCAGACCGACCTCAGTTACTGAGATCCGTAGCTTTCTGGGATTGGCAGGGTATTATCGTCGATTCGTTCAGGGGTTCTCTTCTATTGCTTCACCCTTGACTAGATTGACTCAGAAGGGTTTTCCTTTCTTATGGTCCGAGGAGTGCGAGGAGAGCTTTCAGAAGCTCAAGACAGCACTGACCACAGCACTAGTCTTGATTCTACCGACAGCTTCAGATTCTTATACTGTATATTGTGATGCCTCATGAGTTGGCATTGGTTGTGTGTTGATGCAGGAGGGTAGGGTCATTGCTTATGCTTCTCGTTAGTTGAAGCCCCACGAGAAGAACTACCCTGTTCATGATTTGGAGCTAGCAGCCATAGTTCATGCTTTGAAGATTTGGAGGCATTACCTGTATGGTGTCTCCTGTGAGGTGTTCACGGATCATCGCAGCCTTCAGCACTTATTCAGACAGAAGGACCTTAATTTGAGACAGCGGAGGTGGTTGGAATTGCTTAAAGACTATGATATCACTATTTTATATCATCCGGGGAAGGCCAATGTGGTGGCCGATGCCTTGAGTAGGAAGGCGGTTAGCATGGGCAGCTTAGCTTTCATCCCAGTTGGGGAGAGGCCATTTGCTTATGATGTTCAGGCTCCAGCCAATCGGCTAGTGAGATTAGATATTTCGGAGCCGAGTCGGGTGTTGGCTTGTGTTGTTTCTCTATCTTCCTTATATGATCGCATCAGGGAGCGACAGTATGATGACCCACATTTGCTTGTCCTTAAGGACAGAGTGCAGCATAATGATGTTAGAGATGTGACTATCGACAGTGATGGTGTTCTGAGGATGCAGGGCCGTATATGCGTGCCCAATGTTGATGGTTTGCGGGAGTTGATACTTGAGGAGGCACACGGTTCGCGGTACTCTATTCACCCAGGTGCCGCAAAGATGTACCAAGACTTGAGACAGCACTACTGGTGGAGGAGAATGAAGATGGATATTGTTAGGCATGTAGCTAAGTGCCTCAATTGCCAGCAGGTCAAATATGAGCATCAGAGACCGGGCGGTGTTCTTCAGCGTATGGTTATTCCCGAGTGGAAATGGGAAAGGATCACCATGGATTTTGTTACTGGGCTTCCTCGGACAGCGAGGAAGTTTGATTCTGTATGGGTGATTGTTGATCGGCTGACTAAGTCCGCACATTTCATCCCAGTTAGTACTACTTACTTATCGGAGCGGTTGGCAGCGATCTTTATTCGGGAGATTGTCAGGTTGCATGGGGTCCCAGTGTCTATTATATCTGACAGAGGCACTCAGTTCACTTCTCAATTTTGGAGAGAATTTCAGCGAGAGATGGGTACGAGGGTTGAGTTGAGCACAGCATTTCACCCCCAGACAGACGGGCAGTCTGAGCGTACTATTCAGATACTGGAGGATATGTTGCGAGCATGTGTGATTGACTTTGGTGTTTCGTGGGATGAGTTCTTACCACTTGCTGAGTTTGCCTACAACAACAGCTACCAGTCGAGTATTCAGATAGCCCCGTACGAGGGATTGTATGGCAGACGGTGTAGATCTCCCGTCGGATGGTTTGAGCCTGGTGAGGATAGATTGATAGGGACTGAGTTAGTTCAGGATGCTCTGGATAGAGCAAAGTTGATCCGGGAGAGGCTTCGCACAGCACAGTCTCGCCAGAAGAGTTATGCAGACCATAGGGTTCGAGAGTTGTCTTTCATGGTTGGTGATAGAGTATTGCTGAAGGTTTCACCCATGAAGGGTGTCATGAGGTTCGGGAGGAAAGGGAAGTTGAGTCCCGGGTACATTGGTCCCTTTGAGATACTCAGGAGAGTTGGAGAGGTGGCATATGAGTTAGCCTTCCACCCAGCTTATCCAGCGTTCATCCAGTATTCCATGTGTCTATGCTCCGGAAGTACATCGGAGATCCGTCCCATGTATTAGACTTCAGTACCATTCGGCTTGATGGTGATCTATCCTATGATGTGGAGCCTATTGCTATTTTGGGTCGCCAAGTAAGGAAGTTGAGGTCGAAGGAGATTGCATCGGTTAAGGTTCAGTGGAGAGGTCGACCCGTAGAGGAGGCTACTTGGGAGGTTGAGCAGGAGATGCGGAGCAGATACCCTCAGCTATTTGAGACTTCGGGTATGTTTCTTGACCCGCTCGAGGACGAGCGTTTGCTTAAGAGGGGGAGAATGTGACGACCCGGCCCGTCGTCACAGGAATTACCACCCCGTTATGTTGTAATTACATAATTCATGCTTTTATATCGGTGTTAAAGTCTATCGGGGAAGTTAGGAGTGAATTGAATTGAAAATGAGGCATATAGCCTTTTTGAAAGAAACTTGAATAAGGAAAGTCAACCCGGAGTTGACTATTTAGTTAGAGAGCTCGGAATCGAATTCTGATGATTCGGTCAGCTCCAGGAGGTCATTTGTGAGCTAGGAGAGCGATCGGAATTGAATTTGGAGGTCCGGTGTAGAAATAGGCTTGAATTGGCTAAGGTTGAATTTTGGCAAAATCCGAACGGTAGGTGAGATTTTGATCCGGGGGTCGGAATGGGATTCCGACAGTTGCAGTAGCTTCGTTAGGTGATTTTGGATATGTCCGCAAAATTTCAGGTTATTCGGACGTCGTTTGGTCGGGTTTTTGATTGATTGTGTAATTCGGAATGTTTTAAGGAACTTAGGCTTGAATTCGTGTGTAATTGATGATTTTGATGTTTGAGATGGTGTTATTATGCTTGGAGCAAGTTCGTATGGTGCTATGGAGTATGTTTGTGGTTTTCGTTGGGGTCCCGGGGGACCCGGGGTGTTTTCGGATGGTTAATCGGGAGAAAAACATGGAAATTGCAGGTTTGAAGAGTTCTGGTTCTGTTGTTTTCGCTCCTGCGGAAATGGGGGCGCAGGAGCGAGCCCGCAGGAGCGGAAAATGAGCGCAGAAGCGCTGGGGTTCGCCGAGGCGGATCCTGGTCCGCAAGGGCGGCACCGCAGGTGCGGAAGGAAAGACCGCAGAAGCGGTCTGGGCTCGTTATGGGAGGATCCGCAGAAGCGGAAGACTTGTCGCCTAAGCGAGTCCGCAGGAGCGGACTCTGATGCGCAGAAGCGGTAAGGCTCGCAGGAGCGGAAGGGGATTCACAGGAGCGGTCTCGCGGGAGCGAGACATGGGCCGCAGAAGCGGAGCTGGCTAGGAGTGTTTTCGCATAAGCGACCATTTGGTCGCAGAGGCGGCCTCGCAGAGGCGGATTTTGGTCCGCAGAAGCGGAAATCGCGCCTGTGTTAAAAATAACGAAGGGTTAAAATTTCATAAGTTGCAAAACATTTGGGGCTCGGTTCTTGAAGGCGAATTGGGCGATTTGGGCGAGTTATTGCTGGGAGAACATCGGGTTATCGTTGGAGGTAAGTTTTGTGGCTTAATTACATCATTTTAACATGAAATCCTTGGATAAATCCCTGTAAATGGAAGATTAAAGGTGGGTTTGAGCCCTAGGCCTAAATTAAAGAAAAACACTGATTTGAGTGGGCAAATGGAGTCCGATTTTGGTAAATTTTATATGCCTAGACTCGTATCGAGATGAGGATTCCGAATACGTGATTTTTGTAATTTTTCGATAAGTGTACCAAAAGTCGGGTTTTGACAACTTGTGGGTTTTGATATAATTTGGGTTATTTCGAATGAATTGCGTGAAATTAGCATATATTGATGCATTCTCTATGATTTTGAGCAGATTTGGCATCCGAGGAGGTTGATTTGTGAGGCAAGCGTAAGGCGGATTGAAGTCTCTACCGGTTCGAGGTGAGTGGTAGTAGTAAACAATGTACTGAGGGTTTGAAACCCCGTACTAGCACTTCACAGTGCTATATTGAGATGAGACACGCGTTCTATGACGGGCGTGGTGACATTGTGATTGGGGGTTCGTACTTAGTCCTTCCCGGCTAATAGAATATTGTGTTGTATGACTGTTACTGAGATTATAACTGTACAATTGGGCTAATAGCCATGTTTGGGGCCTTGTGCCGATCCGTAGAGCATTAGGGAACCTATAGAGCTAGGTGACCCTTATATCATGTTGGAAACATACACTCAGCCGTAGCTCTAACTGTATAGCATAAAATATGAGCCTGTACTAGATGTGTACATTGAGAGAGATTATCTAGGGTGAGATTCCCTGTTCTAGCTGAGTGGGCCTGAAAGGCCAAGTCTATATTGACTGAGACAGGGTCCAGGACCCACTGTGATATATTATATTGGGTCTGAGAGGCCAAGTACATACTGACTGGGATAGGGTCGAGGACCCATTATGGGGTATTATATATATATATATACCTATATTGGATCGGGCTGCATGCCGCAGCAGTATATATATTGGATCGGACTGCACGCCGCAGTAATATACATGTAATATACATGTGGGACGGACTGCACGCCGCAGTATTATTGCGCTTGGGCTGCACGCCGCAGTAATATACATGTAATATACATGTGGGACGGACTGCACGCCGCAGTATTATTGCGCTTGGGCTGTAGGAGCCCCTTCGGAGTCTCAGTCTGCACACATTCTCAGTGAGCACTGGTGTATATTATGGGATCGGGTTGCGCGCCGCAGCAGTATAAATATATATACATATAAATATTGGATCGGGTTGCGCGCCGCAGCAGTATAAATATATATACATATAAATATTGGATCGGACTGCACGCCGCAGTAATACATGTGTGGATCGGGCCGCACGCCGCAGTATAATAGTGCTTGGGCTTAGGGAGCCCCTCCGAAGTCTGTATACACCCCCAGTGAGCGCCGTCGACGTTAAGTGGAGCGGGCTGCGCGCCGCAGCGGTATATGTATTGGAGCGGGCTGCACGCCGCAGCATTATACTTAATCATATCCTATTATCTACTTAAATACTTATACATTATAGACATAGGTATGTGTCTTTATATGTTGAGATGGCCGTACACCGTAGGAGTACGAGTGAGGGTTGGATCAGTGTAGAATCTTGTAGAGATAAACGTGGATTGGAGATTTGAGTATTTCTATAGAGATGACGTACCTGTGAGGGTTGCCTTAGAACTGCTAAGTGATAGCACATGAGTTCTTACCTTCAGTTATTATTTATTATTGTTACTCACTGAGTTGAAATATACTCACCCCACTCCCCTGCACTTTCTGTGCAGATCCACAGGTGCCCGAGAGCAGTTGAGACATTGTAGCTGCTGATCCTTGTCTATTTTTGCGGAGATTACGAGGTAGCCGCCAGCGTCCGCAGAGCTTGTTTCTCCTTCTTTATCATCTTGTTGATTTCCTATTTGCCTAGACTTGGTTGTATTAGGATGCTATTCTGTAGAGGCTCAGTCTCGTGACACCACGATATGGTTGGGACCGTATTTTGTATGTTTTACATTTCGTTTATCACCCGATATGAGCATATACTGTTTAAGTTTAATTTGATTAATAACTGGCTGGTTTAAGGGATAATATGGTCGGGCTTGCCTAGCATTGTGTTGGGTGCCATCACGACCAGGGTTTGGGTCGTGACAACGACCCTTGACCTGATTATATTTGTCGAACTACCTAGATCCACGAGAACACGTTTAACTTGAATTTTATTTAAAATGATACAAATTACCAATGCATCGGTGTGAGTTTGAGATAAGTCCTTGATGTCTTTCTCACTGAATGTGAGGGTATCGTCAGGCATGTAGTCCCGAGTCCGTTCCTCCTTTGTGATGGATACATTGGTACGTCTGAATATCTATCCTTATGGGATGCCGACTCCATCAATGATCATGTGAATGACATGTTGAGGTTCTTCGGGTTCATTCTTCCTGTTTGCATCTCTTTCTCATAAATGGTTCTTGGCCCGTTCACTGAGATTTTATGAATATGCCCCTCGTTGTACAACCGAGCTACCTCATCTCTAAGCTACCTACAATCCTCAGTCCTATGCCCGTGAGTACCATGATACTTGCACATCAAGTTTGGGTTCCTCTAAGAAGGATCGGTTTGTATAGGCTTGGGACATCTAGTGTCTCTAATTTTTACAATGGCTGAGACGATACCTGAGGCATCAACGCCGATGTTGTACTCCAATAATAGGGTGCCTCAGCCGGTCCAAAGTGCCTATCAAACCTGGTTTTGCTTATGAGTCCTCGGTAACTTTGACCTCGATCTGCTTTTCAATTATTTTGAGGTATGTTACGCCTTGAAATGTTCCTTAAATCATCGACGTATGGCTCATACCCCCTGTCTACATTTCCTTACTCCTTTGCTAGTAACCTGCTTGGATAAACTGATCCCGGGGAGGCTCCCAACTGATCATCCTCAACCCTAATTTTTAATTGGTACTTGTTATGCACATCCACCCAAGTCATGATGGGATACTCAATCAAGTTATGTTTCAGCTGCATCGAAGCTATCGAACTTCATTCATTTAGCCTCTGAGTGAAGGCTTGTATGGCCCAATCATCGAAGACCGATGGTAACTCTATTTGTTCTGACTTGAAGCGGGAAATAAATTTCCCCACCATCTCGTTCTCCCTTTTCTTTATTGTGAATACATCGGACTTCCTTGTTACGTCTTTTATGGCACCGGCATGTGCCTTTACAAATGAGTCTGCCAATATGGAAAACAAATCAATAGAGTTCGGGGGTAAGTTATGGTACCAAACTATGGCACCCTTAGACAAATTTTCCCAAAATGTTTTAGCAAAACAGACTCAATCTCATCGTCTTCCAAATCATTTCCTTTTATGCCACAAGTATATGTGGTGATGTGCTCGATGAGATTAGTGGTCCTGTTGTATTTTGGGATGTTTGGCATCCGAAACTTCTTTGGGATGGGCTTTGAAGGCGCGCTCTAGGGGAATGGTTTTTGCACGAACTTCTTCGAGTCCAGTCCTTTCAAAATCGGAGGTGCTCTCGGTAATTGTTCGACCCTTGAGTTGTATATTTCCACCTTTTTGTCGTTGTCCTCAATCCTTTTTCTCCTGAGTCGATCCTCTTCGTGAGTTCCTCGAACATTTTTATGACGATAGGGTAAGTTATCGAGTCGTTGTTGCTTGATTTCTTCGGGTTTGGCTCAACACGATGAGCGGTTTCTAGCCCAGCCACGCTCGGAGTCTTTTGTTGACTCTGTAACTAGGCGATAGCAACTTGTTGTGCTTGCAACATCTCAAAAATTACATGTATACTAACTTCTCTTTCTCTTTGAGCCTGTGTCCTTTGAGCGTCAGGTTGAACCCATTCACGTACACTTCCTTCGACATCAGTGTCCAAATCGACGTTCACAATAATGTGTGAACCAACATCAACTGGGTTTGGCATTTGTGCTACCCCAGGGTTTAGCGCTGGCACACCGGTCCCTACAGTTGTTGCATTGTTTTCTCCGTGGGAACCGAGACCGTCATTTTCATGCACGAGTGCGTTTGTTAAGCTAGACATATCTTAGCCTGAGATCAAAGAATCTTTGACAAGAAAAAGTATGAAGAATAACGTGTGTTATCAGAAAACTAGCCATAAAATAATTACTATTATCTTTAGCTCCACATTGGGCACCAAACTGTTTACCTCGAAAAATATGAGTAATAATTAAAGGTGATTTGTGATTTTAAGGATATGTGATTTATTCCAATATTAGTGAATATACAAGTAATATTAGGTTTAAGTAAGAAGAATTGATGAACCAAAAAAATATTGTTAGAGCAACGGGGACCTCAAGCTCAATTATCTCGGGGGCCTCGAGGTGAGTTAAGAGAAAATAAATTATGAACAAGTAAAAACAAGCTGAAGAATAATTGTGGAGCACAATAAACGAGAAAAGCATAATAGAATGTTCTATTATAGTAAATGAGATATGTCTTTACAAAATGATGGGGGGGGGGGGGGCTTTATATAAGAGGGAAAACCCCTAATATGGTACATTCTCAATTATGTTGAAGAATTCTATTGGTACAGCTGTATAACAACGGACTCGTACTATTTCGTACAAATCTTATCCCGTAATTTATGCCCGATCCACGTGTCCTTGAGAATTTTTTGCTCTTTCTCGAGTGTTGTCGAAAATGTATTACCCTCGAGGTAGATCATGACGGGTCTCCAATTTGCTCCCCCAAGGTATTCATTTTCCAGTCAAATCTGGTCTTTATTTTGTGCTACCCGAACTCGAGTCCGGGGGTACCATTAAGTCCTCAAAATCGAGCTCTCCGATTTCAACCGTATATAATTATTGAATATTTTAGTATAATTCCATGACACATCTCATATTTTATATTATTTTTTTGAAAAATACCTTGTATAGTTGTATCTTACGAGGATTAAAGAACTATTTTGAGTACAAGTAATATATTTTTGCTACGAAGATTTTATCGAAAAAACCCCCGAATAATTTGAAAAATCGAGATTTAAAAATCCGAGTTTTATTTGTTTGGTTTGATCTTTAAATTTAATAACCCGACACAATTGATTTGGTTTGATAATTGTAAAATCCAACCAACCCGACCTATCTACATCCCTGTTAAGAGGATATTTGGCTAAGCTTATAAGCTGGTCAAATTCATTTATACACGCATTTTGACTTATATATACATTTGATAATAGCATAAGTGCTTATAACCTAAAATGAGCCAACAACTTGATTTGACCAAAATTTTTACTATTTTATCCTAAATAGTTTTTTACTTCTCAAATGTTTTCCAAGAACAAATATTCCTAACTTATTCTCTCCATATATGCCATTTCTCTTTTTTCTTACAAATATGCTTTTTGATTTATAGTTTTGTTAAAATAATTTAAGGATATTTAAGTCATTTTATCGTAAGAACGGTATATTAACATCTCTTTATCAAACATATCAATTGCTTATGCACTATTATCCAAACAAATAAATATTTATTTATAATATAAGTTTCAACACTAAGAAATGTTCTTAGGGTCTATTCAGGGACGGAGCCAAAGTGTGAGATATCAGTTTGGTTGGTGAACCCAATAGCTTTGTTCAATCTCTATATTTATAGTAAGAAATCTATTAAATAAATACAAGTTATAAATTTGGCGTACTTCACAAAGGAATCACTTAAGGATGCGCATATATTTACCACTTAGACTAAGCCACATATCTTATCCATTATTCTTTCCCAAACCAATATATATATATATACATAAAAATTGTCTCACCAAAATTAGAGAAGAATACAGGAACAAGAAAAAGGAGCAGAGTTTAGAAAATTCAGCTCATCGTCAGAGCTGACTCCACCAAAACTCTATCCTTTTCACTTGATCCCCCACACGTTATTTTTTAATTCTGATTTGATTTTGTTATTACATTGGCACTAACGATTCCCTTCTATTTTTTGCTCCCAATATTTTTCCTTTTGAATTCTTGAAAATTTCAAGAAGATGTCGAATTGTGATGGTGATTTGGTTGATGGATTGGTGAATCCAAACAATAATTCTTTTGCTAAGCAACGTGAAAAGATCATCATTGACACTGATCCTGGCATTGGTAAAAATTTCAGCCTTTTTTTTTAGTTTCTTGAATTTGGGTGTTATGAATGAGTTTAAAGTTGAGATTTTTAGTAATTTTCAGCTAAAATTTTTTATTATGTTCTAATTGGGTTTTGATTTTCTGAGACAAATAGATGACTTTTTGTTAAAATTTTGTACCCTTTTGTTTAAAGTTGCGATCTTTAGCAAATTTCAGCATTCTTTCCAGTTTCTTGAATTTGGGTTGTGCTAATTTTTTATTAATGTTTCAGCTAGATTTTTATTTGATTGTAATTGGGTTTTGATTTTCTTAGACAAATAGATGTCTTATTGGTGAAATTTTCTACCCTTTTGTTTAAAGTTGGAAACTTTACCAAATTTCAGCATTTTTTTAGTTTCTTGAATTTGGCTATTGCTAATTTTTTTGTTCATGAATGAGTTTGAAGTTGGGTTTAGTAAGTTTTCAGCTGAATTTTTATTTGATTGTAATTGGGTTTTGATTTTCTTTGACAAATAGATGACTTTTTAAGAAATTTTGTTAAAAGTGCTAAAGGGAGGGAAGATGATCTCTTTCTTTCTGGAATTTGTGAATTTTGGGATTCTTTCAGTTTGTTTAAGTGAAGAGAATCTGGAGATAAAGCTTCTCTTTGTCATCCTAAATTAGCTGTACTTTTATTTATGAAAGTAGGCAATTGACTTTATCTATGATCTTTTCTAATCCTTCATTAATTCTGAGACTTCTTTTAGGGAAGGAATGTGTGTTACTTTCAACTATGTTGCTCGGACTCTTCGAAAATGTCATCGGTGCGTGTCGGATCGGCCAAAAATACTCCATTTTTGGAGGATGCGATACGGGTGCGGCATCATTATAGAGAGTCCGCACCACATAGACTTTCACTATAAGTAAAAAAAGGAAGGGGGGGGGGGGGATATTGCTATCACATAGGCACCTATGATTCTGACAAATTTCACAAGCTCACATTTGTGATTTCTTTAATTCTGTTTATCATTTCTTTGGGAAAATAATTTTCCTAATGAAAGAGGAAGTTTTTAAAGAGCACATCTTGTAGTGAGAAGCTTTTCTTATTGAGGCGAACAACACGCCTTGGCGTAGTTGTGCGTCCTTCAAGTAGAAAACCGCTGTGCTCTAAGTAATATGATACTTAGTGACTCATCAACCAAGAAAAATATAATATAATACTTAGTGATGCCTGAAATCTTTTCAAGAAACGCTTTCCATTTCTATCGTTCAAATCATGGGCGGAGCCATGGGCGAAAAGGGGTCGCCTGAAAGTTACACTATGTATACTAGATCAAATTTTTTTGTTTTGTATATATAGTAGATGTTTACTTTTTTATATTTTCAACCCCCTTACTGAAATTCTTGGCTCCGCCGTTATATTAATTATGGGTATAAATTGTGCCAGTGAATGAAAACAAAACACCTATGTCTCTCTCATAACAAGTTTTTAACAGGCTGAGCTGTGTTATGTAATGAGCTTCAAATACCGCGTGGTTTCCATTTGTCATGTTGTAGCTAATTTTAGCTTTTGTTGATATAGATGACAGTATGGCGATACTAATGGCATTTCAGACGCCCGAAGTTGATATCATAGGCTTGACTACAATATTTGGCAACGTTACTACAAAAGATGCTACACGTAATGCATTACTTTTGGTATGTCTTTATTATTTTTTTTAATATTTTTATTTATCTAGTACTACCTTTATTGTAAATTTCTTTCCTTTTATTGTGTTTACAATTTCCATCTATTAGATGTTTCTGGATCAAGTTCTTGATCAATTACTTCTTTAATTTAATTTGCAAAAGGATAGTGTGAAGCTGCAGGATATCCGGATGTTCCTGTCGCCGAGGGCAGCCCTGAACCTCTGAAGGTAATTTGTTTTTTACTTTTGACAGACATTCCTTCTAAAAGTAACAATTTATTACTCAAAACTCTTTTTACTTTATGCTTAACTCCTTTCTCCGTTGTAGCTTCTCAACGTATTTGTAACCTAACTTTGATCGTATTTTTCGCTATAGAGAGGGGAACCACGTGTTGCAGACTTTGTTCATGGTTCAGATGGATTAGGCAACTTATTCTTACCTTCTCCAAATTCTAAGAAAAATGACAAATCTGCATCTGAATTCTTGGTGGAAAAAGTTTCTGAATATCCTGGCGAAGTGTCTATACTTGCACTAGGACCATTGACAAATTTGGCTTTGGTACGTTGTATCTTAAAACTTTCAATTTTCAACTTTCTGACTTGGCCTTACATTTACAAAAAATTTCGTTGTTGCTAAGGCTGTCAAGAGGGACTCAACCTTTGCAAGCAAGGTGAAGAGAGTGGTCGTACTTGGTGGTTCCTTCTTCGCTTTAGGAAATGTCAATCCTGCCGCAGAAGCAAATGTGGGTGAATTTTTTCCCATTGGTTTTCAAATACTATAATATTCACAATGTTTTACAACTTAGAAGCATTTTTGAATAGTTGTTTGACCCCATAATGTCTGTGCATAAACTTCTTACTTTGATATCCATAGTGTACAACGATATGGAAATGTTTAATAGTTATTTGCAGAGGCGGAGCTAGAAGCCCGAGTACGGGTTCGGCCGAATCCAGTAGCTTTTGCTCAAACAGTTTATTTGTGTTAAGAAATAAGCTGTTATTAGTCTTGAAGTTGTACCAAGAAACACAGTTATTGGTACTTGAAGTCAGTCATTCGATAATGCAGAACCCATACAATATGGGTCCCTTCTGGCATTACCTTTGCGGAAATACTATAAATTGTTTGTGTTGTGGATTGTTGGTGCTTTCTTCTTTAGTGTATTATACATCATTTCAAATGTTGTCAGTGTGACTTTTCCCTGTCAACTTTTGTCAAGTTTATAAGATCAACGCCTTTTGCATGTAGTATTCAGTCTTCAATTTGTTACTATTATCTCATTTACATAGTTATTCCGACGATGCAGATATATGGGGACCCAGAGGCTGCAGATATTGTATTTACTTCGGGGGCAAATATTGATATTGTGGGCATCAATATTACAACACAAGTCAAATTGAAAGGTGGTTTGTTCACGTCTCAAATATGTCGAAGGCTTCTACTTTTTGAACCTTTAATTGTTTAAATATTGTTTATTTCTCAATAAATTGTATATTTCCCTGGTTTTAGATGCTGATCTTGAAGAACTAAGGCAATCCGAAGGAAAACATGCTAAATTTTTATGCAACATGTGCAAATTCTACCGTGATTGGCATGTGAAATCGGACGGTGTCTATGGTAATAGCTTCTGTTCTTATATCGTTTTTGGATTACCTACATTGCTTCTTAAACTAGTTCAGCGATAATTATTCACTTGTCCTCTTTTCAGGAATTTTCCTACATGACCCTGTTAGTTTTGTGGCATTGGTTCGACCCGAACTCTTCACATTCAAGAAGGGAGTTGTGAGGGTTGAGACACAGGGCATCTGCGTCGGGCATACCTTGTTGGACCAAGGGCTAAAAAAGTAAGTATTTGAACTGATTTTTCTTCCGAAAGTTACACATTCGGCCGCTCGACCAAAAATATTTATCTTTCCTAGCCATTATACATTAAAAAAGGGCAACCTAGTATACTAAGCTCCCGCTATGTGTGGGCTCCAAGAAAAGCCCAGACCACAAGAGTTCATTGAACGCATCCTTACCCTGCATTTCTGCAAGAGGCTGTTTCCACGGCTAGAATCCGTGACCTGCTGGTCACATGACAGCAACTTTACCAGTTACGCCATGACTTCCCTTCAACCGATATTATTAAATTATACACTAGTTACACACATATTATACATCTATCATTTAATTTTTTCTTTGGTTGGGCGGTTATATAGTGTAACCCCCCTTCTCTTCTGCAAAATCTCAGCCTCGGGCTCCATCCTATGGATTAAAACTAACAAATCGTTATATTAGGTGGAATACGAGCAACCCTTGGACGGATTATTCCCCGGTTTCAGTTGCATGGACAGTTGATGTAGATGAAGTTCTGAACTACATAAAGAAAATGTTGATGAAACCTTGAATACCATTGAATCTCTCGGGTCTCTGCCTCGCGTAAATCCTCTACTCTGGAAGAACGGTGTTTTCTCACAATATCCATTACAGCAATTGTTTTTACTGTTCTTTCCCTCCCTCACTTGCAACTAAATAAATCCCAGTTCTGGGAAATGTAAAGGGCTTATAAATGGAGGGTGGGCAATGCATTTTCATCGTTCATTTCAGGTCTGTATTACTGTATTTTCGCCTCGTCTTATTGGTGCAATGGCTTATTCATAGTAATAGTCATGTCTTTATACTGTTTTTAAGATTTGTGGAGTTTCTTAAATTCACTATCCAAAGCTGTCATTTGTTTTTCATAAAATACATCACTATACTTGACCAGATTTCACTTTGTGAGACTATACTGGGTAGTTATTGTTGTACATCGGTATACTTGAAGGGGAAGCTTGTAGCAACATTAAAGCTGTTTCTATGTGACTTATAGGTCACGAGTTTGAGTAGTTGAAGCAGCCACTAATACTTGTATATGGTAGGTTGTTTATATCACACTCCTTAGGATGCCATCTTTCCCTAGCTCCTGTGTGAATACGGGTTGCCTTATGCACTGGGCTGCCTTTTTTATTTACGTCGGTATACTTGAAATTAGAGGTGTACATAGGCCGGGTTGGTTCGGATTTTTCTATTACCAAACCAAACCAATAGTGTCGGATTTTTTAATCAATAAACCAAACCAAACCAACGAAATCGGGTTTTTCAATCTCGGGCTTTCTCGATTGTTTTGGGTTTTTTCGGATTTTCGGATTTTTTTTTTCCGATAAGTTTTTATAGCACAAATATATAACTTGTGATCCACATACTTCTCTAATCTTATAAGGATACAACTATATAATGTATTTTTCAAGAAAATAATACAATACTATAAGATGCGTCATAACATTGTACTAAAATATTCAAGAACAAAAATACTAAATCCATAAAGAAAATACTACTAATTAATAAGCCATAATAAATATTAACATAATCTAAAAGTACTATATAAGTCATGCTTAAATAAGTACAACTATAAGTATATTAGTTACACAACTAAGCACTAAAAAGATAAACTAAGTTATGCATTTTCAATATAAATGCAAAACTAAAAAATAGATATCCACACTATTATCATTTCTAGTATTTTGAATTGAATTTTCTTAGTTAGCGTTAGTATTGATGTGAAGTTTGTCACACCTCCTTTTGTTCACATACATATGTAATGATGTGCCGAAGGAGTTTTTCCACTTAAAGGACAGTCGGAACGTGATCAATTTATTTAATATTTCAGAGTCGTCACTTGGGAAAATAATGGTGTCCCAAGTCACCGGTTTTAATCCAGAACCGAGGAAATTATGACTCTGTTACAGTCCGCGAATCAGAAATTCGGATAAGGAATTCTGTTAACTCGGAGAAGGTGTTAGGCACTCCCGGATTCCGTGGTTTTAGCACGGTCGCTCAACTGCGATTTTGTTTTTATCTGATTTCTTTATATATTTTAGTTATGTGCTTTTAAGTTCCACTTTTTAATTTTAGAAGAATTGCGACGTCACGAAAACACATTTCGAGTCACACCGCAACCAGTACGTCTGTGACTTTAATGCGTTTCAGTTTCGCCGGGAGTAAGATTTGGGTCACATAAATGCACACCCGTATTTATGAAAGTAATTTTATTAACTAACGTGCCTAAAGTAATTCCACATTTGTAATTTGCGAGGGCCATGAAATTTAGCTAAATGGCACGCCTCGGAATCTAAGGATCAATTCAATATTAATTAAAAAAAACGAGGGCTATGCAATTATCACCAAGGCATATGATGAATAATTTCATATCAAGTCTTCTATCCGTTTTCAAATAATATCCTTTTTGAAAGAAAATCTTGATCTTTGTTCTTCAACAGGTGAACCAAAAGGTTGTAATAATTGATGAATACCGAGATGTTTCACAGGAGGAAAGTGCCCTTCTTTGTGCTGTTGCTCAACAGCCTGTTAGTGTGGGCATCGGTGGGTCGAGTGCTGATTTTCAATTATACAGAGGGGTAACTCTTATGCCTTACACACCTTTTTTACATAACTCTGCTATTTCTTCTCTCAAGAATCCAAAATAACGTGAACTTTGTTTATTTTATACATTATGGGACCAATGCAGGGAATAACAACAGAATGTGAATCTAGTTCAAACCAAAGGAAATGAATTTTTCAAAGAAGCAAACACCTGAATATTAACTCACAAGCGGACTATAACAATTACTACTAAACAATTCTCATGTTGAATCTTGTGCGAAAGGTTCACTGACAGAGATGGCAAGCTGAGAAAACAAGAACAATCCTTGATCCTTTCGACCATAGTAAGCCACAGAGGTCAAATGTTGTCAAGAATAACTTCAGCTACTTCGAGCCAACAGAAAGCATTAAAATAGTCGTGAAATCAGGGAACAGAACACTTTATTGATTCATGACTCGTTTAGCAGCTTTACGACTAACTAACTCAAACCAAACATGCCGAAACTAAACAATTAGAGCGAGCAGACTAATCTGAACATCTGAATATTTTGCGTCTAGCAACAACACACAAGGAACTCAATTTGTGAAGTGGATAATCCTTAACCAAAAGAATCAGGAATTCATTGATCAACAAAGTTCTTAAAGTCAATTATTCTAGTTAAAATGCGTCAAACTCAATCAGCAGGTTCAAAAATCCTAACATATGTGCAACCACAAGCATATCATTCCAACTTAAACACTATCTAATGTAGACAAATTCCAACAAATGTCATGGTTATGAGTTAAGGATCAACAGGAGTGGGCTAGTTAGACTTGTAATCCTGTTTGAAATTTGATAGGCCATTTGATTTCCTGAAAACAAAAACTGGTTTGTTACAAGAGGTGTGTTAAGAACTGAAGCTATCCCAATCTTATCCAAGGGTGAAAACCAATCACTGGCAATGTCAACAAACAGATAGAAAATTCAAGCTTAGTGGAGTACAAACGACAAGATAGTCACTCATTCTAAGGCGTTAAGGCCTAAACGAAAACTATGCGTAACTTGACTGATTTGCAAATAGCACATGAGTAGGCATGGAATTTCAGAAAAATACACTAGTTGTTCGACTTATTCAATTAGTAACAGCAAACCAGCTTCGCCAGCTCATGATAACAGAACACCAAGCAAAATTAACCTTCAGACAATTTAGGAACCAATTCTCCAAATGTTTTCTGGATTAACTACAATCGAACAGTGATAGACAAGGCAGACGAACACACAAATCACACGTTAAATGAATTTTAACAGTAATCTAACATGTCTCACCCATTCACATAATCACACGATCAAATGAGCCTCGATTAACCATGTCGAAGTTGAACAGATTTCATATAGACGTCCAAATACCAAAAGAAACTGAAGATACTCAAAACATCACACCACTAAGAATGAACTTCGATCATAGAACTATTCGAGGCAGAAATACATAGTTCAAAGCATTGAGACGAAACAGAATTGCAAGAGCAGAGAGATTAAGATTGAACCTGAAATTCCGATCTTCTTTTGATAACAGAATCGAAGGTAATTACACAGTTTCGACTCAAAAGCTCGATAGCAATAATACAACTTGAACTTAACAAAATGGATTCAGATATGGGAGAGTGAAGCTCAACGTGCTCAAACAGAATACTCAACAACAGCTCGAACTCAATCGAATTCCATAACAAATGGAAGAAGAACAAACAATGAACAAAAATCGAAGACGAAATCTAAAGAACTTAAGAACCCTAGAATCTAATTTTTAAACTCTGAAATTTTCCTCTGAAATTTTCTGCTGGAATCTTTCTAAGATGTGTGCGTTTTTTCTCCTATCAATTTTCTCTGAATTTTCTCCCTCGTCCCCTCTGAAAATCTCTCTCAAAATCCCTTTCAATCTTCTCTCCCCGAAAATCTCTTTAATTTCTGATTAACTCCGATGTCTCTGAAAAATTCCCTCCGAAATCTCTGAATTTTTCTCTGCTAAATAACCTTAGTGCTTGGCTCAATGAAGGAGATAGAGACACGGTATTTTCGTGTCTCTATTTTGATGAGGCTAAGGTGATGGGTTGGACCCGGGCAGTGTGTGGGTTGGGCGTGGGTTTTGGTGAATTTGGGCCATTGGGTGTGGGTAGATTGGGCCGCCGATGGTTTTATCCGTTTGGCCCAAATTTATCCTTCTTTTTCTCTTGTTTTGTATTTTGCATTTTATTCTTTTTGTATTATTATATGAATTTTCATGCAACTAATTAATACACAAATTGTAAAAATAAGGAAAAATTATTTATTTTGAATTTTATGGGAATAACTCATATGTAGGGTAAAAATCACGTGCTCACAGCTGCCCCTCTTTGCTAAGAAACACGAAGAGTTT
Source organism: Nicotiana noctiflora (assembly GCA_032618575.1). Taxonomy (NCBI): domain Eukaryota; kingdom Viridiplantae; phylum Streptophyta; class Magnoliopsida; order Solanales; family Solanaceae; genus Nicotiana; species Nicotiana noctiflora. The sequence goes on along the minus strand of JASVEL010000782.1, from coordinate 236,717 downwards.
CCGTGCAAAGATAAGTGAGCAACTATGAACGATTTTTACCCGTTCGAGTATTCCGTTGTGAAGCATTTTGAAAAGCTTTGACCGCACCCCGCTTCAGAGGTTGCCTACATATCCTGGGCTAAACAGGAATCAGGTCAGTGTAGTTCGGGAGTGATGGAGTATCGAGGTTGAGAGTCGAGGTTCCGTCCGAGGCTCCGGTCCGCTGTCTCGTTATTACATCAAAATTGAGAAAGACTAACTAAACATATCAGCTACGAGTTACAAAATTCCTATCTATGAGTCTTCTGAAGCTTGATCTTGAGTTGGTTGGTGCTTCATGCGGACCCTGATCTGAATCTTGATGCTTGTTAGCCGCAGGTGTTGGTTCAATATTCTTCAGCTTTTGGATCAAGTCCGGACATATAGTGCCCATGATTTCAGGTGGGCTCCTAGTTGCTGATGCTTGAAAATTATTCTACCAACGGTATTCTTGTTGTTGCCTTAAACTTGTTCAACTGCTCCGATTTTAAAATATTCGTCCATTCTCCAGGTGGACCCCTGCTTGTGACAAAAATAAACAACCAAAGAAAGATTTTTCTGCCCCAGTATGGTTACTGGGCATATCATGTTATTGAATGTCAGAATTTTATTTTTTTTGTTTTTTTTTTTTGAAAAAAATTTAAAAATGCAGAAATGTATTTCCTTGTTAGATAGGTGGGCGCCTGGACAGAAATTAAAAATGCATGAAATGCAGTGCAGAAAAGTATTCCCTTGTTAGATAGGTGGGCGCCTGGACAAAAATTAAAAATGCATGAAATGCAGTGCAGAAAAGTATTCCCTTGTTAGATAGGTGGGCGCCTGGATAGAAATTAAACATGCATGAAATCCAGTGCAGAAAAGTATTCTCTTGTTAGATAGGTGGGCGCCTGGACAGAAATTAAACGTGCATGAGATGCAATGCGGAAAAGTATTCCCTTGTTAGATAGGTGGGCGCCTGGACAGAAATTAAACATGCATGAGATGCAATGCAGAAAAGTATTCCCTTGTTAGATAGGTGGGCGCCTGGACAAAAATTAAAAATGCATGAAATGCAGTGCAGAAAAGTATTCCCTTGTTAGATAGGTGGGCGCCTGGACAGAAATTAATTGCTGTTTAAGAGAATAAACTCGAAAATTTCTCATCAGGTGGCTCATGGGGCATCGTTCGGCATCGCCATAAGCCAACATAAGACTGAGGAAGTTAAAATTCCAAATGTGGCTATTTCAGCAAAACCGGCCATGTAATGGCTTATTTGATAAAGTGGTTATTTTTGTAAAGATGAGTGATGACTCAAACTTGATTTTGCGGATACGACCTTTCGATATTTCCGCGATGGAATATTTCAAGGCTGTGCCCAAAAAATTATTTACAAATGACTCAAAGTGGCTATTCTTGCAAAAACGGCCTTCCGGCGTCCTTTTGCGGGACATTCGGCTTGCTTTTAAACAAGAATCGCATCACCCGACTTATTTATAACAAAATAAAAATTTTGACATTTTTTGATTATTTTTGCAAATGAGGTGTGAACCCGAACTTGATTTTGCGAATACGGCCTTTTAACATTTCCACATGGAATATTTCAAGGTTGTGCCCGCAAATTATTAAAAATGTTTCAAAGTGGCTATTTTTGCAAAAACAGCCTTCTGGCGTCCTTTCAGAACATTCGGCTATTTACAAAAACGGCATCACTTTGATTTTATTGACAAAATTAAACACACATTTTTTTTTGATTTTTTGAAAGGGGTGGTTGGACCCGATGAGGGTTGCCTACGTATCCCACCTAACGGCGAGAATCAAACCTGCGTAGTTCGGTCAGATTATTTGACCAATTATTTCAACAAAATTATTCCACCTATTTTCAAACTTTCAAATTTTCGACAACAATTCGTCAATATTTCGATATTTTTATATTCTAAAATTTTCTCTCTTTTTGTTTTTCAGGAATTTAGCCAGTAATAATCTAGAACAAATAAATGCAACATATAACATGCTCGGTCTTTAATTTTCCGGGTCACCTGTCCTAGACGGACCCAACCCCTGTGTTGAGTCCTCTAAGTCAGATATGATGCAAATAAACGTCCTAAATCTAGGCTCAATATCCTAATGTTTTCAATGGTACTAGACCGTGTACCCGAGCGAACAACTCGGATCGAGGAGGGGGCTACGTACCGGTGATCCGCGGGGTCAATCGGCTTTGTAACTTATCCGGCCTCTTTTCTTATTTTTGGTATTGACACTAACAGAATGGGGAGTGTCAACCAGTAAGCACATCCCCGGAGATAAGAAGAGAAGGGTTTTCGGCACAATTTTATATATACAGTTCATGCAATATCAAAGCGGTAAACATGTAGCACATTAATCAAAACATATAATGAAATCAGATATAAGCAAAAATAGCAATTTAACTGAGCTCAAATTCTTAAACCCTGAACCGAAGTTCGGGGTTACTTATCCCCAGCAGAGTCGCCAGAGCTGTCACACCTCCTTTTTTTCACATACATATGTAATGATGTCCCGAAGGAGTTTTTCCACTTAAAGGACAGTCGGAACGGGATCAATTTATTTAATATTTCAGAGTCGCCACTTGGGAAAATAATGGTGTCCCAAGTCACCGGTTTTAATCCCGAACCGAGGAAATTTATGACTCTGTATTACAGTCTGCGAAACTAGAAACCTCGATAAGGAATTCTGTTAACCCGGGAGAAGGTGTTAGGCACTCCCGGATTCCGTGGTTTTAGCACGGTCGCTCAACTGCGATTTTTGTTTTTATCTGATTTCTTTATATATTTTAGTTATGTGCTTTTAAGTTCCACTTTTCAATTTTAGAAGAATTGCGACGTCACGAAAACACATTTCGAGTCATACCGCAACCAGTACGCCTGTGACTTTAATGCGTTTCAGTTTAGCTGGGAGTAAGATTTGGGTCACACAATGCACACCCGTATTTAGGAAAGTAATTTTATTAACTAACGTGCCTAAAGTAATTCCACATTTGTAATTCGCGAGGGCCATGAAATTTAGCTAAATGGCACGCCTCGGAATCTAAGGATCAATTCAATATTAATTTAAAAAAAAACGAGGGCTATGCAATTATCACCAAGGCATATGATGAATAATTTCATATCAAGTCTTCTATCCGTTTTCAAATAATATCCTTTTTGAAAGAAAATCTTGATCTTTGTTCCTCAATAGGTGAACCAAAAGGTTGTAATAATTGATGAATACCGAGATGTTTCACACGAGGAAAGTGCCCTTCTTTGTGTTGTTGCTCAACAACCTGTTAGTGTGGGCATCAGTGGGTTGAGTGCTGATTTTCAATTATACAGAGAGGTAACTCTTATGCCTTACACACCTTTTTTACATAACTCTACTATTTCTTCTCTCGAGAATCCAAAATAACGTGAACTTTGTTTATTTTATACATTATGGGACCAATGCAGGGAATAACAACAGAATGTGAATCTAGTTCAAACCAAAGGAAATGAATTTTTCAAAGAAGCAAACACCTGAATATTAACTCACAAGCGGACTATAACAATTACTACTAAACAATTCTCATGTTGAATCCTGTGCGAAAGGTTCTCTGACAGAGATGGCAAGCTGAGAAAACAAGAACAATCCTTGATCCTTTCGACCATAGTAAGCCACAGAGGTCAAATGTTGTCAAGAATAACTTCAGCTACTTCGAGCCAACAGAAAGCATTAAAATAGTCGTGAAATCAGGGAACAGAACACTTTAGTGATTCATGACTCGTTTAGTAGCTTTACGACTAACTAACTCAAACCAAACATGCCGAAAATAAACAATTAGAGCGAGTAGACTAATCTGAACATCTGAATATTTTGCGGCTAGCAACAACACACAAGGAACTCATTTTGTGAAGTGGATAATCCTTAACCAAAAGAATCAGGAATTCATTGATCAACAAAGTTCTTAAAGTCAATTATTCTAGTTAAAATGCGTCAAACTCAATCAGCAGGTTCAAAAATCCTAACATATGTGCAACCACAAGCATATCATTCCAACTTAAACACTATCTAATGTAGACAAATTCCAACAAATATTATGGTTATGATTTAAGGATCAACATGAGTGGGCTAGTTAGACTTGTAATCCTGTTTGAAATTTTATAGGCCATTTGATTTCCTGAAAACAAAAACTGGTTTGTTACAAGAGGTGTGTTAGGAACTGAAGCTATCCCAATCTTATCCAAGGGTGAAAACCAATCACTGGCAATGTCAACAAACAGATATAAAATTCAAGCTGAGTGGAGTACAAACGACAAGATAGTCACTCATTCTAAGGCGTTAAGGCCTAAACGAAGACTATGCGTAACTTGACTGATTTGCAAATAGCACATGAGTAGGCATGGAATTTCAGAAAAATACACGAGTTGTTCGACTTATTCAATTAGTAACAGCAAACCAGCTTCGCCAGCTCATGATAACAGAACACCAAGCAAAATTAATCTTCATACAATTTAGGAACCAATTCTCCAAATGTTTTCTGGATTAACTACATCGAACAGTGATAGACAAGGCAGACGAACACACAAATCACACGTTAAATGAATTTTAACAGTAATCTAACATGTCTCACCCATTCACATAATCACACGATCAAATGAGCCTCGATTAACCTTGTCGAAGTTGAACAGATTTCATATAGACGTCCAAATACCAAAAGAAACTGAAGATACTCAAAACATCACACCACTGAGAATGAACTTCGATTATAGAACTATTCGACGCAGAAATACATAGTTCAAAGCATTGAGATGAAACAGAATTGCAAGAGCAGAGAGATTAAGATTGAACCTGAAATTCCGATCTTCTTTTGATAACAGAATCGAAGGCAATTACACAGTTTCGACTCAAAAGCTCGATAGCAATAATACAACTTGAACTTAACCAAATGGATTCAGATATGGGAGAGTGAAGCTCAACGTGCTCAAACAGAATACTCAACAATAGCTCGAACTCAATCGAATTCCATAACAAATGGAAGAAGAACAAACAATGAACAAAAATCGAAGACGAAATCTAAAGAACTTAAGAACCCTAGAATCTAATTTTTAAAATCTGAAATTTTCCTCTGAAGTTTTCTGCTGGAATCTTTCTAAGATGTGTGCGTTTTTTCTCCTATCAATTTTCTCTGAATTTTCTCCCTCGTCCTCTCTGAAAATCTCTCTCAAAATCCCTTTCAATCTTCTCTCCCCGAAAATCTCTTTAATTTCTGATTAGCTCCGATGTCTCTGAAAAAATCCCTCCGAAATCTCTGAATTTTTCTCTGCTAAATAACCTTAGTGCTTGGCTAAGTGAAGGAGATAGAGACACGGTATTTTCGTGTCTCTATTTTGATGAGGCTAAGGTGATGGGTTGGGCCCGGGCAGTGTGTGGGTTGGGCGTGGGTTTGAGTGAATTTGGGCCATTGGGTGTGGGTAGATTGGGCCGCCGATGGTTTTATCAGTTTGGCCCAAATTTATCCTTCTTTTTCTCTTGTTTTGTATTTTGCATTTTATTCTTTTTGTATTATTATATGAATTTTCATGCAACTAATTAATACTCAAATTGTAAAAATAAGGAAAAATTATTTATTTTGAATTTTATGGGAATAACTCATATATAGGGTAAAAATCACGTGCTCACAAAGTTTATTTGATTTACTACCTTTATGAACTATAAAATATATTGGAGCATTCAAGAATGTTAATTCCAAACTTGAAACAATATGTTTAAAGTTAAAACTGTAAAAATGTTTAAGAAATATTTATGAATTGTATTTAAAATAAATATTTATATGTATAAAATATTTGTAAGAATTGAATAAATGTAATATCGGGTTGGTTTGGTTTCAGTTTGACTATTTTTAGTTAAAACCAAACCAAATCAATTATGGTCGGTTTATTTTTTCCAGCACCAAACCAAGTCAAACCAACCCATGATCGGGTTTTTTTCTCTCGGTTTGACTCGAATTACCGGTTTGGTGCGGTTTATCGATTTTCTTTGTACACCCCTACTTGAAATGATGTCCTACGTAACACCTGTTATTACACTGTATTTGTAAAATAATTCTAAAAATATAAATAAATACAAACAAGAATATGCAGAAATAGAAATGAAGAAATGAATTCGAGCCCACTGAATTCACAGTGTTTCCTTAAGGAATTTAATCCCCTCCTAGTACCTAAGGTTATGGATTATTTCCTCCCAGGATAGAACGAATTACACACTGGTGTAGTGGTACTTCAAACCCCAGTGTTTCAGCGAACACAAAGTTCGGTAGCAAATTACACTTACTTTTTGCTTTGTTTTATGCTAAAAGTATGTAGAAGAAAGGAGGAGAAACTCAGAAAATTCGTAGTGAAATTCTGAGCAGAATAGTGTTGTATTTATAGCCAAAAGTTGGGCTGAAATCTAAAGAGTCTCTTCAGAATGGTTGTTTCTGCAAAACTGCCACAGCATAAATGCCATTGCATAAACTGCTATTTACTCAATAATAAAGAGGGAAAATTGATGGTAGTTAAGTTTCTGTTACAAAAACAGAAAACTAAAATTTGGATTTAATATTAATATTTATTTTAATATTAATATTCTGTAATTAAAATAAATAAACAAATAAGTTTGGTCCAAAAAGTTAATCAATCGATCATTTGAGCAAATCCGAAGCCGAAGCCGAAGCCGAAGCCGAGCCGAGCGAGCGACGACGACGACGGCGCAAGGCTTGCTTTCTTCTCAACTCTTTAAGAGCTAGAAGAAGAGCAATTGCTTATATACCCATAAAAAAAACTCTTCCTCTTCCAATATGAGACAATGCCCATTTACCAAGGAGGGAGAACTTAAAATTTCACTCAAAATTACATTTCCCTCTATTTCTCATTCACCCTCTTTTAAATATTTAATATATTAATTAAATATTAAACCCAACAACACCGAATCAGTCCTAAAACAAATGAAAGTGAAATAGCCCCTAAAACCTTTTTCAGTTCTACACATTTAATCCTTTTTTATATGATTAACAAAAAGAGTCGAGACTGATAAGGTAAATATAATTATTCTAAGGGTTCGTTTGGTTTGAAAACAAGTTCGGTTGGATTAGTTATAGTGGAATTAATTATGTTTATATTAGTTATCCTAGTATTATTATTTACTGCTTGGTGTTAGGGCTGTGCATGGATCGGATCGGATCGGATTTAGCATATTTCGGATTGAAATTTCGGATTTTGGATTCTAGAAATTGCAATCCGAATCCGATCCGAATTATATCGGATTGGATCGGATTTGTAAAATTCGGATCGGTTTGGTGATCGGATTTTCGGATCGGATTGTACGTATTATTAAGGACCTTTTCTTTTATTCTTTTTTGCATTTTCCATTCCTGTTTTGGGTGTTACAAGATTCTGTGAAGTGTATAGTAAACAAAAGCAAACTCTAATAGAATAAATGAGTTTAAAAATTATACAAGACAAGTTGTCGAGCTTGCACAGTCAAATTGTACAAATTGTCGAGCTTGCACAGTCTCAAGACTCCATTTTTCACTACACAGAAGAGGTTTTAGCTTCAAAACTTGCTCCAATTCTACACTCCTGCACTTCTCTTACAGAAAGTAATATTGGTTCTGTTCTTAAAAAAGAAAAGCAGGTTCATGCCCAAGTGACTGTAAATGGAATCGACAACTTGGGTATTATTGGTACAAAAGAGTTCCAAACCATATGTCCCAGCAATTCAACAGAACTATAGCTAATAGTTCAATAAAAAGGTCATTAATAATTCAACAGTTCAACATAGTTCATCTCAGTGAACATCAGTCAAGAAAAGAAAGCTGCAATTCCTAATTCTTGCGATAGAATCCATTACATAAAGAAAACACAATCTCCATAACAAAACAGAATTCCTTAATACATTACACAACCAGAATTCCTTAATAGATTACACAAAAGAGTTCCAACTTCTATGGTCGTCGCACTCGGTCCTAATTCCTGGCACGCATTCAAGTTCTGCAACACTGAACAGCATATAGAGCATCAAAATTATAGATTAGTCTTGGAGAAAACATTTCAAAAGCTAATTAATTAACACACAGTGAATTTTGAAGCTGAATTAACACTTAACATCCGTGAGTTACGACTTTATAGCAAAATCAGCCAGCACTAACTAGATAACCTAGTAACCTTAACAAAAAATTTGAGCAAACAAACATCATCGAGGACATCCAATCTATAGATAGTAACTCAGTAGCTCATTTTCATTGAAGAATACTTAGATACAACATGAGTTTTCATGTGTACCTCTCTGCCAGAACAAAACAAATAGGAAATAACAATAAAGGCTGAACACTAAGGCTGAAGCTATCTGCATGCTTATATGCATGTTGTATTTTATCAAGTTTTCAAAGCTATAGTTAATGCAGCAGCCCATATACATCAATGAATATAGTTAATCAAAGCTATAGTCATTTACATAGCTAATGTAGCAGCCTATATACATCAATCAATATGCAACAACCTATATACAACAACCTATACAAGTTGTTTTCAATGTTTGTGCAATAGCCTATATGTAGCAACTTATATGCAAGTCTATGCTTTCTATGGAAGTCTATACCTTTTATATGTCGACGATGCAAGGCTCTCTTCTGGTATTAATAAACTCTGCAGAATATAGTAATAGAATAAATGAGTTTAAAAATAATCTAAATAAACATAAGTATACATTAAACACAAGTAAAGTAATAGAAGAAATAAGATAGTATTACCCGCTTCAAGTTGTTCAAGATTATCTAAATCTTCTTCAATTTTAACCGGAGTTGTTGATTTGTTCCGGAGCCAATCTTGGACACACACAAGAGCTTGAACCAATCTAGGAGTCAATGAACTCCGAAATGGATCAAGTATGCGTCCACCAGTACTAAAGGCTGATTCTCAGGCAACACTAGAAATAGGAATGGCTAGCACATCACGTGCCATCTCAGCAGGAGTGGGAAATCTGGGTGAATTCAACTTCCACCACCCCAGAATGTTAAATTTTTCAAAGTCTTCCTCAACATCTTCACCCAAATATTTATCTAACTCTGTTTTAGAATCAATTCCTTCACCCTTCTTAGGCTTTTTTAAATCTAACATGAATTTTGAAAGCGATGATGAAGAAGTAGATGAAGTTGGAGAAGATGGAGAAGAACCGGGGGAAGATGGAGAAGAACCAGGGGAAGATGGGGAAGAACCAGGGGAAGATGCACCAGAACCATCATTCTTATTTGCATACACATTGAACAAAGATTCCATGTATGCCTTCACCTCAATTTGTATTTTCACACCTATTGTTTCTCCAAACATAGCAGCAAGAGAAAATGAAAGAGATTGAAACTTGTGGCGTGGATCGAACACACATGAAATAAAAATCATTTTGTTCATCTTTTGTGGATCCCCCCAATACTTATCAAACTTTTCTTTCATAGTCTTTGCCATTTCTTTCAAAGTAGCATCTTCACTTTGTATCAACTCTTTAAAAGAAGAACCAACAACACATATCTCAAGAAAGTGCACATTAGACGTAATATAAAGTGTACCTGATTTCTTCAAAGTGAGTTCATAAAATATTTCAAGAAACTTCGCAATACGTCTTACACTATCCCAATCAGTACTTAAAAGTGGACCTGCAGACTGTCCATCCTCACAAATACAGTTAGAAATACATGACATCAAACCATAATCAATATCACAATATTTTGTAAAGGCTTCCTCGTAAACTGTTGCAACCTTCAACATCAAATATGTGGAGTTCCACCTAGTAGGAACATCCAAGCACAATGATTTTTTAGAACTTATCCTATCGAGATCACAACATTCTTTAAACTTCTTCCATCTTGCGGGAGATTGCCTAATCTACCTAACAGCTTGTCTTATTCATTCCACAGATACACTCCCATCTCTCAACCCATCTTGAACAACTAGATTGATAATGTGAGCCATACATATAACATGAACATGCTTACCTTCCATCAAGTTAGTGTTCCATCTAGTAAATTATTTGGATAATTCTTTAACCATGACATCGTTAGAACTTGCATTATCAACTATCACAGTAAATACTTTATCCACTCCCCATTCAAGTAAACACTTAGCAATACCACTAGCTAGATCTTGACCTTTGTGACTAGTAATTGGACAAAAATTTAATATCTTTTTATGCAAATTCCAATTCTTGTCAATGTAATGTGCCGTAACACACATATAGTTAATTCTTTGAATTGATGTCCAAGTATCAGTCGTAATACAAATTCTCTATTTTGATTCTCTAAATTGACTTCAAAGCAAGTCTTTCATCATGGTAAATCTCAAGACAATCCCTAGTCATAGTAGTATGAGATGAAATATGAAATAAAGGCTGATGAGTGCTCACGAAGTCTCTAAATCCATCCTTTTCAACAGAAATGAAGGGTTGTTCATCTATAATTATCATACGAGCTAAATCCCTCCTACATGACTCTTGATCAAATTTCCAAGGGATAAGTGAGACATCACCTGTTTGACATTTCGATTGAAAAGCTAATTTTGTCTGGCTTGTCTCCAGCTTGTGGGGATTGTTCGGACACTTGAGAAGATGTGATAGCAAATTGCTTGTACCACTGTTTTTGGTGTTAGCTACATATTCTTCTACACAGTACTTGCATTTTGCCTTTTCAATACCCTCGTCGTCAGTGAACTTAGTGAAGTGTCGCCAAGCCTCTGATCTCTCTTTCATGTTTTTTCTTTTCTTCGAACCAAATTCAGATTGGACGTTGGTTGTGGAATCATTTGAAGCACCACTTTCACCACCTTTTACAAGAGTTTGAACTTCATTCACCATCTCTACTTCATCTTCCATCTACGAAACAAAACAAAAAATTTAAAAGTAAAATCAGATTCACAGTAGTAGTATAGTCTACTCTATTTCTGTTTAAGACAGTCAAGAGTGAAACCCCCAATTTATTTCATCAATTTATCCAAGAAATAAAAGAGAAAAAACACTTCCTTTAAACTCTAAGAAAGGCGGAGAAAGAGAGAGATAACAAGAGAGAAAGAGTGAGTGTGTCTTACCAGTACGATCGACGGTCGCCGGAACACAGAGAAGAAACAGAGGAGCGACAAGTAGTAGCTAGCAGCTTGTGGCGTGAAGCAGTAGTCTCTGGCATGAAGCGGTAGTATCTGCTCTGAAATGGCAACTTGTGAATGTGAAGAAAAGAACAAAATGAAATAAGACTAACCCTAAAAATAAAATAAGTATTTATACTTCCCCTATTAAATTCGGATTTCGGATCGGATTGGGTTCAAACAATACAAATCCGAATCCAATCCGAAAATCCAAAATTTTAATAAATCAAATCTGAGTCCGATCCAAATATCCGATATTCGAAATCCGAATTGCAAAACGGATTGGATCGGTTCGGATTTCGGATATCCGATCCAAATGCACAGCCCTACGTGGTGTGGTGTACTAATCATGATTTTGTCAATTTTATTGTTTTATCCTAAGAAAATGTATTCTAAGATTACTATTCCACCCTCTGTTAGGTATAAGTTACTCTTGTACAATTTATTTTGGGATAATTCATCTCGAGATTACTATTCTACACGCTGGCTAGTATAAGTTATTCTGGTACTATTGTATCCCGCGTTAACTTATCCCACGCTTAATAATCAAACAAAAGACAAGGCAGTACTAAATTTTTATCCCAAGATTATTTTTGTTTATCTATTAAACCAAACGACCCCTAACAATATTATGAATTACCGAAAGGTTTTCGTCTTGTATACGCATTCATAACAATTAGCTTAAACATGCATGTTGAGTGTGACAAATCTAAACGTTGGTATAATTGTATCTGAAAGTAGCTTTGTAAAAACAGACTTATTTTATTATTTTATTCAATCGGACAAATTAATTAAGAGTCCTCATTATCCAGTACAATTTCTTTTATTTTCGGATCATTTTTTCATAATTAGCAAATGTAAATAAATTTTGGATCACAATAAAATGCAAATATGTTAGAGTTTTTTTTTTTTCTTTTTTTCTTGGTTAAGTAACAGTAAAAAGTTATAGTGAAAGTATGAAATTTTCATTGAATTTGGAAAAGTAATAAACCAAAGGGAAGACTTATTGGTGTATACAAGTTACCTTTTTTATTTTCCATGTTCACCTCCGTCGGAATCGGGATTATTTACGTACAAACTTAAATTTTGTTTTCCATTTAATAAGCAAAATTTCTGGATAGAGTTGCATATTACTCTACTAATTTTCAATAACTAAAACATCCAAGCAACAATAAATTATTGAGAAACCTATCTTGTTAATCGCTCCAAAAAATAAGAAGAATTAACCAAATAACTGTCCACCCAACAACTTAAACTAAAAATAGCTTATAGAGATATAATATATACATAATTTATGTATTATATATGTATAATTATTTATAATCAATGAATAAACTATATATATGGCTAGAAAAAGTAAACAATGAATATCATCGGCTATTTATGCAAAAATCCCAAAAAATAGTAACTGAAAAAATATAAATTTGTTGGATATATCTGTATTTTATAAATATAACATACATATCTTATTCATATGAATTTGTCACTTCTTGCCTGCTCTCTTTTATTTGGATGTGTTCTTTTTTTCCTTTCTTTTTCGGTTTTTTGGTGTGTTTGGTTCCGGCTGGTGAATGATATTTGTTGAGGTTTCGATAAATTCGAATTTGCACTGCGCATGATCCATTAAAGGAAAAAGTACTTTTTACCAAAAAAAAGGCTCGAACGTGAAACTGCACCCATCTCGTCGATGACCTTATTGGTATTCTTGGACATGATCAATTGTTAATTAGCTACGTAGTTGTTATCATGAATATACTCAATTTTCACACTACCCTAATATAATTTTAAGAAGCTCAAATTTTCCTTCTACGCTAATGATAGCACTCTTTCACTCGTTTCTTGAAGAAAGGAAAAATTTACTACGTAAAAGACAAGAAATGGAAAATAAGAAAGAGACAAATCAAACCTATTGTATTTTTTGTTTGTTTTAGCTTTCTTTATCTCTGCCCTCTCGGGTAGAGGTAAGGCCTGTCTACATATTACCCTCCCCAGACCCCACCTTGTGAGAATATACTGGGTTGTTATTGTTATTGTTGTTTAGCTTTCTTTAGTTTGATTTGATAAGGACTTGAAATTGTAGCTTATATTGGAAAAAGCAGTTGAACAAACTTTCCCTCTAATCTTATTTCATTTCAGTTTCTTCCTTTGATAGTTACCTATCAACTCCCCCTTGAAGTAACCCTTCCAACTTCCCTTCTTTCAACATAACCACTCCAACTACAACTAAAGCAATTCCTCTCCTAATCCTCTTACAAATTCCTATAAAATACCCTAAAAAACATCTCCATAAAAAGAAACAATATTAATCTTGCAGTCAACTAGCAACAATAACAACAAACTCAGTGAATTTTCACACAGTTAGCTAGCCATGCCTCAATTTAATTCGTCGATAGTGTTAGCCGAGAAAGTATCATGGTATTGTGGCTTGTTCTTGGCAATAATGTTGGTTTTGAGCTGGTTTGATCAATACAATGAGAGTGAATTCATAGTTCAAATGCAACAACATAAGATGGTTAGGGAGAAAATGCCATGTGATGAAATTTATGTGGTAAGAGAAGGAGAAACTTTGCAAACAATTAGTGAAAAATGTGGAGATCCTTTTATTGTTGAAGAGAATCCACATATTCATGATCCTGATGATGTTTACCCTGGTTTGGTTATCAAGATTACTCCTTCAAGAATAATAGGTAGAAAGTTGTAAATTCTGTTGTTATAACTTATATATATATATATATATATATATATATATATATATATATATATATATATATATATATATATATATATAAATTTTTTTTTCTTTACCTCTTTGGTATTTAGGTAGAAAGCTGTAAATTCTTGATTAATCCAGACTCACGTCGCGTGGGACACCAAAGGGGGAGCACTGGCTTCCAAAAATTTCTCGCTTCTCTGTGTTAGAATCCGAGACCTCTGATGCTATATATTGAAATATACTTTGATTTGCATATGAGCTTGTAATTTAATTTCTTGTTCGTGAGTTTTCAAGAAATTTTACTCATATTGTTCAGCTGTAAGAACAATAAATATGGACAAATCTCTATATTTTCTTTCTGTATCTTTGTTTGATGTTATGACAGAGTGAGAATCAAAACTCAAATGCAAGAAGAGGTCTGCCATAAGCACATAACTAAAAGTACAATGATACGTAGTAGTAGCAGAAAATAAAAGTATAAAATGAAGGACCTGAACTTTGCTTATATACAGTAAGTAGGTATAAAATGAAGGACCTGAACTTTGCTTATATACAGTAAGTAGTATGTTTATTCTAGGCTTACCATTAGTACTAGGATTATTTTTGTGTTATCTTATTCATGATTCTTTACTATAAATGTTATGTTTTTCGTACACTCTACCTTAATGTATTGTTGTTACTATTGTTTGCTACTTGTTGCCTTATATTCATTATGTCTTGAGCCGAAGATCTATCAGAAGCAGCCTTCCTATCTTTATGAGGTAGGTGTAAGGTCTGCGTATACACTATTCTTCTCAAACCCCATTTATGGGAATGCACTAATTCGTTATTGTAGTAGTTTTGAGAAAAATACTTTTAAAAATATTTTTTTAAAATATGGCCAAACATTAATTTTTGCTTAAAAGTATTTTTTTTAAATTGATTAGCTACGAACTGGTTTTCACTAAAAATATTTTTTTAACAAATACTTTAAAAAATTGAATTTAGAAACACGCTCAAACATGCCAGAAGGTGAATTGGCCTCCCTTTAGTGCGGTTAAATACGTCTAATCACCAATACTGACGCATGCATAATTTTATGGGGCAAACAACCATTCTTAAGGTTGGTATTTAGGGATCAGCCCATAATTATTTTGTCTTGACATATTGAGTTAAAAATTTTAATTTTAAGACAATTCAAGATATTTGTATCTCCAAAAATTAACTTAAGAAAAGTATTCTTTTTTATAAAAATGATAGTATATAGTTTCTCTGAAAATAATAGCCGAAAAAACATATATATATATATATATTGCATGTTATATACAAAAAATA
The DNA here is from genome assembly GCA_032618575.1 of Nicotiana noctiflora. Taxonomy (NCBI): domain Eukaryota; kingdom Viridiplantae; phylum Streptophyta; class Magnoliopsida; order Solanales; family Solanaceae; genus Nicotiana; species Nicotiana noctiflora. The sequence continues at coordinate 221,543 of JASVEL010000782.1, read as the reverse complement.
TATAATTATATACCTTTTTTAATATTAAATATAAATAATTTTTAGAGCAAGATAAAAGTAAAACATAAAAATAAAATAAAAAGAAAAAGGCCCATTCTATGCCAGCAATGCCAGAGATTGGGTTGTCGCCTGTCGTACCGGCTAGTTGGACTTATGGGGGACCAAGCGAATTTTGGCCACTATAACACCTCAAATGTTTGGTGATCTTTGGCAATAATTTCTAGAGAAATTTTCATAAATCATTATTTTTTTGTGGTAATTAGCAATCTATAGATACCATTTGCTATATTACGGGTTGTAGATACGTTTTATATTGTTATAAGATATATTAGATGTATTTAAGATACTGTATTAAATAATACAGTAGCAAAAATATGCGTGAATCATGAAAGTTCAGCTAATCAGTTATTGTATTCGAGTGTATGAGATTACAGCTGGACATATTATTATATTTGACTGTATTCACAGCGTGAAACATGAGATTACAGCTGGACATATTATTATATTTGACTGTATTCACAGCGTGAAACAAGGGATTACATTGTTTTTAAACGAAAAGTGATAACTAACATAATAGACTCCTAATATAACTTAACAAGCACAATTATAACACACAAATTTTATATTTTAAGTTATAAAAAAGATTCTCAATGAAAAATACCCGAAAAATATAGCAATCTTCAGAGAAATTATATAATACATCTGAATACATATATTATATTAATTAAAAAAATATATGAATACATTCATGACATATAGCGAGACAGTGAATACAACAAAATATATAGAATACAATGGAATATATTGAAATAAAATGAAAAAAGAGTGAATACAATAAAGTACAACGAGATACATTGAATTACAATGAAAAAAAATAATGAATACTTTGAAATACATGAAAATACAACGTAAAAATCAAGAATCGGCAACTCTTTCTATCGCAGAAAAACATAAACCCAGCAGATCTTCGTCCCTCATATTGTCTTCCTCTGGCTCAAAATTCACTGACTCCAAGTTTTAATTTTGACTCTAGTTCTTCATCTATTTACCAAATAATAATGAAGATGAAAATCTTTATATGTCATGAAATCTACTCCGTCCTCTCTCTTTTTCTCTCTATTTTTCTGTTTTGGACCTCCCTTCCCTTATGTGAATCAGACTCAAAGTAAAAAAATTGATGATAAAGTTTGAATTTTGAAGGCAAATCAGAGCACAATTGAGGCTACAAAGTCTCGTGTTAATGTGAACCAGACTAAAAATTCAACACCAAAGTCCTCTTCTGGGGATAAAATTGCAAATGAGAATATAGAAAGGGGAATTATAGAGAAGGTAGTGAAGAAAATTTTTACTTCTTCTTTGGTGAAAAAGTAGAGAAATGGGATAAATTTGGATGTGTTAGTGAAGAAAGGAGATTAAGATTTGGTTAAGTCTTTATTGAATTGTGATTTCTTTGGTGGGAATTGGGTTACAGATGAGTCTTATCCTTTGTACAAACCCGATTCTTGTTCTCTTATAGAAGAGCAATTCAATTGTGTTGTTAGTGGGAGGCCTGATAGTTTGAAGATCTGAAGGGTCGTCTAAAGTGCATGAGGGAGGAGAGAGAGTAGGTTTTTTTTTAACTAATGGTAGGTGATGTGGGCGAGAAGAATTTTGATATTGAGCATTGTGTTTTCAGGAATGGGGGAAGATGTGATGACCCGGCCTGTCGTCTTGTGCTGCGGCTTCGTTTTCCCCTGATTATGTTGCATCATGTTTCAATATCAATATTAGAGTCGACCAGGTGTAATTGAATTGGTTTTGGTTGAAAATAAGGCACATAGCCTCTTAGAAGGAAACTTATTTTAGAAAAATCAATCGGAAGTTGACTATGTGGTTAGAAGGTTAGGATGCGAATTCTGATGGTTCGGTTAGCTTTGGGGGATAAATTGTGACTTAGGAATGCGATCAAAATTGAATTTGAAGGCCTAGTGTAGAATTAGGCTTGAATTGGCGAAGTTTTAATTTTGGCGAATTCCGGTCGATAGGTGAGATTTTGATACAAGGGTCGTAATAGAATTCCGATAGTTACAGTAGCTTCGTTAGGTGATTTTGGATATGTCTTCAAATTTCAGGTCATTCAGACATCGTTTGATTGGGTTTTTTTTATCGAATGTGAGATTCGGAAGTTTTGAAGAAAAATACGCTTGAATATGATGTGTTTTAATGGTTTTAGCATTGTTTGATGTGTTTTGAGGATTGGATTAAGTTCGTAAGATGTTATGGGATATGTTGGCATATTTGGTTGAGGTCCGGAGGGCCTCGGGTGAGTTTCAGATGGTCAATCAGACCACTTTATGCTTTAAAAGATTGCAGAAATTTCAGGTTCAGAGTTGCAGGAAATTTTGTCTCTGCGATCGCATAAGTGTCATTGTAATCGCATAAGACGGTTTTGTGGGGCTGGGCTGTTGTGCATTGTGTTAGCACAAATTTGGATGTGATCGCATTGTGTGCTTGGTCAGTAAATTGTGATCGCATGGGAGTTGATGCGTTTGCTTAGAATTAATTAGAGCTGAGGTTAATTTTTGCATTGCGATCGCAAGGGTCGTTTGCGATCGTATAGAAGAAAATTTTTGAGCTGGGCAGAATATTTTAAAAGCTCATTTTCCCGATTTTGGGTCATTTTTCCTCCATGGTTGGTCATTTTGAGAGATTTTTTGTAGAGATTGAAGAGGGTTTCGACGGGAATAGATTGGAGGCAAGATTTTTGAACTTGAAACATGATTATATTGTGAAATTGGTCTAGAAATTCATGAAAATTAAGCCAAAATTGATAAACTAGGGCTTGAGTTTTTGATATTTCAAATTGGGATTTGATAGGTAATTTAGGTCGGATTTGGGAGTTTTTGGTATGTATGAACTCGTGGTGAGACGAGGATTTCAAAATGTGAGTTTCGTAATTTTTCGAGAAGTGGGCCTAGGGCTCGGGTTTTGCTAGTTTCGAGGTTCTTGCTATAATTCGATTGTTTTCGATTGGGTATTGTCCCATTTGCATATTGTGATGTATTCTCTCTGCTTTTGGCTAGATTCGACGCGCATGGAGGCCGATTTGAGGGGCAAGGGCGTCGCGGGTTTGAGATTTCGCCGGTTCGAGGTGAGTAATACTTGGGAATGATATCCTAAGGGTTTGAACCCCCAGATTTGCACATTTGGTGCTGTATTGTGGTGACTTGCACGTTGGACCTGAGCATGGGGTAGAGCACCGTTGGCGATCGTGACTTGGTCCGTCCCGGTTGTTGGTTTTTACAGTGTACTTGCAAATGATTTCTTGTTATAATTATGATTTGGGCTCATTGCCATACTTGGGACTTATTGCGGATTGATTAAACTTTTTATGAACTATCATCACTGTTTCCCTCACTATTTGAAATAATATTTGAAAATTGTCCGTATGATTTACACTATTTTATGAATGCAACTATATTTTACTCAAATTTGGAGTTTTAAATGATATTTGAACTATCATTTGAGCTGAGTATTATTGTTTTACTGATGCCCGATGGGTTTTTTGATTATTTTTGGACTGATTGAGACCGAGGGCCATATGTGAGGGCATGAGGAGTGATGTGAGGAGGATTTCAGGCCTCGAGTGTTATGTGTGCATATGCATATACATGCATAAATCGGACTGCACGCCGCAGTAGCATATTGCATGGATCGGACTGCACGTCGTAGTAGCATATTTGATAGCATCCTAGGAAGCTCAAATCTATTTAAGGATAATTATGAAGCTTTGGAATCGCAAAGAGGGCCTTTAACAAGATCTCAAGTTAAAAAGTTGCAAAATAAGGTCATTTGACCAATTTCACACCTAAATGTGCTCAAAACTTGCAGCCCCATGAACTCCTACATAAACCCACATTTTAATAGCATAAAAAGGACTTACTTGATGTCCAAGAAAGATATAATAGGCGTGCTAGATATTGAGTGCAAGTTGGTGCCAAGTTGCTTACAAATTACAAATTCAAGATTTTCAAGATTTTCAAGATTTTCAAGATTGGTTTGGGACTTATTTCCATATATTATGAGACTATATTTATTGCTTTCCTATTTAGTTAAGGCTAATATTTTCCTTTCCCTAAGATTGGTAGAATTACTTTCCAAGATTGACTTGGTTTTGGTTTCCTAGAGTTTTACCTTTTCCTATTTTAGTTGGACTTGTTGTCCAAAGTAGTTTAAGACTTTATTTCCTAATATTTAAGGATAATTTTGTGATCACCCTCTATATAAAGGGGTGTCTTTTTTGTTTTTAGGTAGATCATTCAGATTATTATTAATAAAACTTGTGAGATTTTCTTGCACTCTTGTGTGGCTACTCTTGGATTTATTCTTCAACCTTCATGACTCAACTTAAGGTGGTAAGAATTAAACCATTTTCGAAATCTTAGATCACTTCTAGGTATTCAAGGAAGATGATAAGTTTAGGTTTATTGTTGTTCTTATTATTCTAAAGGGTCGGGTTTCACAATCTATTTCTTATTTTTAATTTCTACCAAAGGCGATTAGTTCTTTGTTAGCTAATTGTTGTTGTTAGGATTCAACTTCAAGAATAGACTTCTTGAATTCAAGAAACTCTTTCTTGAACTCAACCTATCTTTAATGTTTGTCTTTATTCATTTCTTTATTTTCTTTTAGCTTCTGCGCGTTTTTTGTTCTTTCTTTAATAATTCTTGAATCTCTATCGTGTTGCTATCAAGTGGTATTAGGGCTTAGGCTAAACAAGATTCCAATCTTGATAATCTTGGGAGGTTCTTGATTAAAAAAAACAAAAAATAAAAACAAATTCAGCCCCCAAAAAAATGTTCTTATTCATTATTACTTTTATAATTCAAATATTATTTGGTTTCCAAGTCAAGAAAGGAAACAAGAAGAGGGGATCCTAATTCTTGAAGATTAAGGAAACTTCTTTCCTAATTCTTGTGGGTTTGGGGTTTCTTAAATTCTTTCCTTTTTTTTTTCACCAACCAACTCCTATTCTTTCTAGGTTTGGTCTGCCACTTTCCTTTTTCTTTTTCTAACTCCTTATTCTTATCACTACGGGTTGTGACTTGTTAGATTGATTAATAAATCTACAGATTAACAACCAAGAGTTGCTTTGAGTGAAAAAAGATAAGAGAGGTGAAAACATTAGAAGAAAAAAGCCAAATATTCAATACACTTATTTCTTTTAATCTTTGTTCAAGATGTTTCAAAGAGATAGTTATGAAGAAAGGAGGCGAGCTATGACTCAACAATTTCAAAGGTCAAACTTACAACATGCTGAAGCTAAGGAAGACAATGGTAAAGTTATTTTTCAAACAAGAGCTAAAGTGATGTCTCATATTTGTGCCCTTAGAATTGACAAAGAATTTGGCTATAACTCAATTAGCACTTATATGGTTGAGAAATTGAACTTGCATTATGTTCAACATATTGAACCCTACATGTTTGGAGGAGTAAATGTAGATAAGAGAGTCTTATTGCTATTCTCAATTGGAAGGTATGAGAAAGCGGTCTGGTGTGATGTGATTCCCATGAATAATTATCATGTCTTGTTGGGAAAACCATGGTATGTCTATAGAAGAGCTTCATATAACATGGAAAAAAATAGATACTCTTTTGAGGTTAGTGGGAAGAAACTCATTCTTGGACCTTTGACTCTCTCACAAATTCATGAAGATGAAAAGATTGTTAAAGAGAATATGGAAAAATATGAGAGAGAAAAGAATGAGAGGAGTAAGGGAGTGCATGTTGACATCCCAAGAATGGAAAAATGAGAGGATATGTTGAGTAAAGAGAGTGTGATGTCAAGAAAGGAAAAGAGTGAGCTGGAGAGGAAAGAAAAGAGAGAAGGCCATGAGATACAAAAAGGCTTTGAGGTAGAGAGAGAGAAAAATGGTTTGAGAGATGAAAAAGAAGAAAACTTTAGTGAGAGAAAAGAGTCTATGGGTGTTGAAAACGCTAGTCTTGAGGTAAAAGCCAAAGAGAGTGTAAGTAAGAAAATATGTTCTTTACTTCTTAATCCATTAACTCTTTCTTATTTTAGTTCTTGTATTTTTGTGCAGCCACATGTTGAAAGATCTTCTAAAAGGATAGGTGAGGCGAAAGCGATAGTGGCAAAGGATCCTAGTGGATTCCAACATGAATTTGGCAAAATCAATTATTGTTTGATGGTGGAAGATAAAAGCTTGGTTCATGACACGGAGTTCCTTAAAGCCATTGCTAAGCTGGAATCATTGCAAAAAAAAAAAAATACAAGGTGATGTTGATCCATTATTAAATAAGTCCAATGATGGTGTGTATAATTGGTTTATTGGAATTCTTGGCCTTTCTTGGACACCTAAGGTATGTTTGAAGGTAATGAACTATACTCTAATTTCTTATGTTGATGAATTTATAATGGTTAAGGATGATGATCTTTTGATGCATATCAAGTCACTATTAGTAATATCTAAGTTCATGTGCAAGTGTAATTTGCTTCTTTTTGAAATTGAGTTCGACGTGGATGATTATGAATTCCAACTTGGTAGAACGTGGCTTGCAAATGATTTAAATATTTCTTCTTCTCTTATTCAAGTGTCTAGTGAGCTTTTATATGATAAATTGCTAGAGCGTTATTCTTTAAGCCATGTTGACTGTGAGCTTGTACAAATATTTGCTACTAGTAAAGAGGATATGCATGACTAGTGTGACGCATGTGATCAAGTACTCTTTCATAAACCTAAGCATGATTCTTTGTGTAATAGCTTGAGTAATCATTTAGGACCCATTGATGTTGCGAATATTAGGGGAAAGTTGTAATCATGAGTTTGAATGTATTGAAACTTTTATTTTGGGAATTATGGGTTCTTCTAACCTTCTTGAGGATTTATGTGCTTCTTTGAGTAGCTTATATGTTGAAGAATCTATGGAATTTGTAATTAATACTTGGCTATATCATAAATGTGTCTTATTTGATACATGCAGCAGAGATACATGTTTTAAATGGACACATGATCAATCTTTTATAATTTCATTGTCATGCACATTTTTTGACTAACCTAAAAGAGGTATTTATGGGACAAATCTAAGTAGGTATAAATTTTATTGGGATGATGATGTCCATATGATGTATAAAGGAGTATTTACACATATTAGGCTTAATTGGGTTAAGTGGACACATGGTCACTATCTTATCTTATTCTTACCATTTTTTAGTGGATGCCATTTTTTAGTGCATGTCTTTGTTTTCTCTTGCAAGGTCAAAATTTGAGGACGAATTTTCTTCAAGAAGAGGGGAATGATAGCATCCTAGGAAGCTAAAATCTATTTAGGGATAAGTATGAAGCTTTGGAATCGCAAAGAGGGCCTTTAACAAGATCTCAAGTTAAAAAGTTACAAAACAAGGTCATTTGACCAATTTCGCACCTAAATGTGCTCAAAACTTGCAACCCATGAACTCCTACATAAAAGCACATTTTAATAGCATAAAAGGAACTTACTTGATGTCCAAGAAAGGTATAATAGGCGTGCTAGATGTTGAGTGCAAGTTGGTGCCAAGTTGCTTGCAAATTACAAATTCAAGATTTCCAAGATTTTCAAAATTCTATCCATGATTTGTTTGGGACTTATTTCCATATATTTTTAGACTATATTTATTGCTTTCCTAGTTAGTTAAGGTTAATATTCTCCTTTTCCTATGATTGGTAGAATTACTTTCCAAGATTGACTTGGTTTTGGTTTCTTAGAGTTTTACCTTTTCATATTTTAGTTGGACTTGTTGTCCAAAGTAGTTTAGGACTTTATTTCCTAATATTTAAGGATAATTTCGTGATCACCCTCTATATAAAAGGGTGTCTTCTTTGTTTTTAGGTAGATCATTCAGATTATTATTAGTAAAACTTGTGAGATTTTCTTGCACTCTTGTGTGGCTACTATTGGATTTATTCTTCAACTTCAAGACTCAACTTAAGGTGGTAAAAATTAAACCCTTTTTGAAATCTTAGATCACTTCTAGGTATTCAAGAAAGGTAAAAATTTTAGGCTTATTGTTGTTCTTGTTATTCTAAAGGGTCGGGTTTCACAATCTATTTCTTGTTTTTAATTTCTACCAAAGGCGATTAGTTCTTTGTTAACTAATTGTTGTTGTTAGGATTCAACTTCAAGAATAGACTTCTTGAATTCAAGAAACTCTTTATTGAATTCAATCTATCTTTAATTTTTGTCTTCTATTCATTTCTTTATTTTCTTTTAGCTTACGCACGTTTCTTATTTTTCTTTAGTAATTCTTGAATCCCTATCGTGTTGCTATAAGAAATGAATGCGAGGTTTGTAGAGAATGTCAGTGCTAGTGATCTGTGTATTCACAAAACTTGTAAATGATTTGAGTTTTATCTCACTGTTGCATTGTGGCATCATTAAAGTAAAAGTGCTATGAGTTGTTAAGAGTGCCTTGATATATGGATTCGACCCAAGTTGGGAAGGTTGCTGTTGGTCAGCTGATTGCATGGTTATGTGCTATGTTGGTTCCGTTTCGAGGTATAATGGCGAATCAGTTCTGGTTACAGAAATTGAGCCGAGGATGGCACGTGTGAGGGAAACTTTTACAAAGGTTATATGGTGCTTTCGTAAATGTGAGGAAATATTAGGGTGTTTTGAGCTGATATTGATAAAGAATGCTCAATGTATAGAGAAGAAAGATGGTTGTTTTTATCTGTGTGAAATCATGTTCTGCAATGTCAGAATACTAATAAGGCATGAGTGGTTCTATTCATTTAGGGGCAGGTAAATTACAGTTGAATAAGAGTGAATGACTTTCGAGAATGGTTTTACTATGTTCAAAATTTGGCATGTAACAATCAGGTGTATTAAGTTTGTGTATGTGGCTCGAGACTGTGTTTTCATTAGAAAAGATCAAGACTTGTGGTACTTTGTGTTAATCATGGGATTCTGTGTATCCACATTTGGAAGGTAATGGTAACAAATTTAGATTTGCCGGAAGTTCTTCAGAGTAAAGCATTCTGGAATATGGTATTTCTGGGAAACATTTGAGAGGGTATTCAGTGGCCTATGAGTCTTAGATAGTGTGGTTTTATGTGTAGGTCTCAGGTGGTAAACCTGGGCTGAGGTATTGTGGTGCTACAGCAAGGGAGAATATCAAATTAAAGATGAATCATGAAGGAAATTGGATAAATGGAATAGCTTGGTAATGAACCAAATCGATATGGTAAGGATATGATTAATTATTGTATGTGTTCGAGGTAATGACCCTTATAGGTATTGTGCAGCAAAAACTTTTAAGTGTTGGTAGTTTACTTAACTTAGTTCGGGTAGAAGGATTCAGTCGTAGCAGTTTAGCTTGTGTAATGGAATTGGGAGAAAGAGTTCTTGATGTGTTTTACTGTGGTTTGAAAATGAGTATATTTCCTAGGGAATGGGTATGCAAAACATGGAGTGTGTAATATTTTTCTCCCATATAGGATCATGAAAGTTCTTGACTAGTTGAGTGCATCGATGTCTGCGGTGCATGAGAGAGATAGAAGTCCTCATGTTATCCTAGTATGGTATGGTCTATGTGTTATGATATGGAGAATTGAGATTTGCGTGTTCAAGGTTTTGGTTCAGTTCATAATATAATGGGAAGTCATTAAATTCTTGAGCACCACGGGCAGCTGCAGGTGATTTAAGAATCGATACTCAAATGATTAAGGAAGATGGTATTGCTATTCTAGTAATTTAGCGGGGGTATATGTTCATAAAAAGGGGGCAAGGTAATGTAGACTGATAATATTTTGTGGTATTGCAGTATTCTCTTGTTGGATCGACTGTTGATAATTGAGTGGTTGATGGTACAAGGAAATTTTATCTTTCATGGTATGAATGGATACTCGATGTGTGTTATATGGGTTGGAGACTAGAATTTTCGTGATTCGACTATGTAGTGGTTGTAGATCGTGTGTATCGACATAGTCTAGCGGTTATTGGAAATTGGAGGTCCGAGTGGATATTTCTTTGCTTGGTATGTTAAAGTTTGGTTATGATATTAGATCTTAGACTAGTTGTCCCAATGTCAGGTTGTCACGACTAATATGTTATGGGCTATATCGGAAAATGCCACAGGATGCGTGGCAAGATGCATCGGATTATGTTCCAACAGGGTAGTTTGTATTCCAAAGACTAGCGGACGGCTGGCAAGTATTGCTTGCTAATTGGGCCTTCGTGGCAGATGTCAGTGCAAAGGTTTCTACCATTGACTCAGTTCTGGTATTGAGGGACTTTTTCGGATGGGTTTCTTGTGGCCGGGCATGAGACTACATGTGTTTATTGTAATGAACAAATTTGGGTCGATGTGAATCTCCTTTTGTGAGATATATGTGTGGATCGGGTGGCACACAGCCACGGGTATGTTATCTGGATCGGGTTGCACGCCGCAGCAATGTGATGTGGAGAATAGCTTTCTATATGTTACTTTGTATGCCTTGCTTCCTGGTTTCAGAGAAAAGTCTGTATTGGGTGTTGCTTGGCGAATGGAGCATCGGTTGTGTCCTTTCAGGATTGAATAGCGAATATTACTTGCTTCACCGTGGGTGTGATGGATTGTTTGGTTTTAGACCTCAATCTGTGCGTGGCTGTCCGTGTTGAGCACGCTGACTTGAGGTGCTTCATGAGTAATATTGCTTGGATAAAATCGTGCGTTGTACCAAGGCCACGTGAAGTTATGACCTTTCGACGAGGATTCAGGTACTCTATTTCTATGATGTGAGACGGGATCTCAGTTTTGTGTTGAAATGCTACTGATGAGCTTGAGGTACAACTCTTTTGTTTGAGTCATTCTCATTATTTGAGTATGTTCAGACTGCTTCTCATTGGTGCGTGTGTTATGCAAGTTGTGGCTTAGGCCTGCATTGAGGTGCCATATCACCAGAGGGTGGTTGGAGTCGAAGTGATCATTGGAGTCATTAATGAGTACGAACAGATTTAATTTCAGCTTGTTAGAAAGGTAATATCGATGTTTGACTCAGACATTCGTTGCAGTATCAGTCAAGAGGGAAATAGATTCATGAACAATTGATTTGGGGGATGTGTTCAGTATATCGCATGTTTCAGTTGCCGTTGGTAGTATATGAAGGTATTGAAATGAGACTTTATTTAACAAGAGATTTTAAATCGATATTTAGTTATTGTGGGAGATTGCTGTGAATAGAGGCCATCGTCTCAAGTGTTTGGGTTGTGTAGTATATCATATGGTCTCACCTGGAGTGGCGAGTATGGGTTATTATAGTTAGTTCAGGTTTATTCTGAATACAGACGTGATGTTCTGATATGGTGTATGATTTCAAGAAGTGCAATGTGGTATATGGTTTAGATGGACTGTAAAATTCCAACTATATTGGGTTATTGGACCTTTGTGAGATAGGGTGATGAGGATCACCCCGATTATATGCTTGGTAAGGTCATTCAGCTATTGGGTTGCTTATAGTACAACACTGGGTACGCTCGAGGACGAGCGTTTGTTTAAGTTGGGGAGAATATGACGACCCGGGCTGTCGCCTTATGTGTTACGGCTTCGTTTCCCCCTTATTGTGTTGCGTCATGTTTCAATATCGGTATTAGAGTCGACCGTGTGTAATTGAATTTGTTTTTGTTGAAAATAAGGCACATAGCCTCTTAGAAGGAAGCTTGTTTTAGAAATGTCAATCGGAAGTTGACTATCTGGTTAGAGGGCTCGAATGTAAATTTTGGTGGTTCGTTTTGCTTCGGGGGATGAATTGTGACTTAGGAGTGTGATCAGAATTGAATTTGGAGGCCCGGTGTAGAATTAGGCTTGAATTGGCGAAGTTTGAATTTTGGCGAATTCTTGTCGATAGGTGAGATTTTGATTCAAGGGTCAGAATAAAATTTCGAGATTTGCAGTAGCTATATTAGGTGATTTTGGATATGTCTGCAAATTTTCAGGTCATTCGGACATCGTTTGATTGGGTCCTTTGATCGAATGTGAGATTCAGAAGTTTTGAATAAAACTAGGCTTGAATCCAATGTGTTTTAATGGTTTTAGCGTTGTTTGATGTGTTTTGAGGATTGGGACAAGTTCTTATGATGTTATGGGATATGTTGGCATGTTTGGTTGAGGTTCCAAGGGTCTCGGGTGAGTTTCGAATGGTCAATCGGACCACTTATGCTTTAAAAGATAGCAATTTTAGGTTCAGAGTTGCAGGAAATTTTGTCTTTACGATCGCATAAGTGTCATTGCGATCGCATATGAGGGTTTTGTGGGGCTGGGCTGTTGTGCATTGCGTTCACACAGATGTGGATGCGATCGGATTATGTGCTTGGTCAGTGAATTGCGTTCGCATAGAATTAATTAGAGCTGAGGTTAATTGGTGCATTGCGATCGCCGAGGGTCATTTGCGATCGGATAGAAGAAAATTTTAGAGCTGGGCAGAATGTTTTAATAGCTCATTTCCGTGATTTTGGGTCATTTTTCTTACATGGTTGGTCATTTTGAGAGCTTCTTGGTGGATTAAAGAGGGTTTCGACGGGAATCGATTGGAGGTAAGATTTTTGAACTTAAAATACGATTATATTGTGAAATTAGTCTAGAAATTTATTGAAATTAAGCCAAAACTGATAAACTAGGGCTTGAGTTTTTTATATTTCAAATTGGAATTTGATAGGTGATTTAGCTCGGATTTGGGAGTTCTTGGTATGTATGAAATCGTAGCGAGACGAGGATTCCAAAAAATATGAGTTTTCATAATTTTTCGGGAAGCGAGCCGAGGGCTCGGATTTTGCTAGTTTTGAGGTTCTTGCTATAATTCGATTGTTTTCGATTGGATATTGTCCCATTTGCATATTGTGATGTATTCACTCTGCTTTTGGCTAGATTCGGCACACGTGGAGGCCGATTTGAGGGGCAAAGGCATTGCAGGCTTGAGATTTCGCCGGTTCGAGGTGAATAATACTTGGGAATGATATCCTGAGGGTACGAAACCCCGAATTTGCACATCTTGGTGCTGTATTGTGGTGAAATGTACGCTGGAACTGAGCGTGGGATAGAGCACCATTGGGGATCGTGACTTGGTCCATCCCGGTTGTTGGTTTTTACCGCGTACTTGCAAATGATTTGTTGTTATCATTATGACTTGGGCTCATTGCCATACTTGGGGCTTATTTTCGATTGATTGAACTCTTTATGAACTATCATCACTGTTTACCTCACTATTGGAAATAATATTTGAACTCCGTCTGTGTGATTTACATTGTTTTATGAAACTCAGCTATATTTTACTCAAATTTGGAGTTTTAACTGATATTTGAACTAGTATTTGAGCTGAGTATTATTTTTTTACTGATGCCCGAGGGGCTTTTTGACTATTTTTTGACTGATTGAGACCGAGGGCCATATTTGAGGGCTTGAGGAGTGATGTGAGGAGGCTTTCATGGCTCGAGTGATATGTGCGGAGGCTTCCAGGCCTCGAGTGTTATGTGTGCATATGCATATACGTGCATGGATCGGACTGCACGCTGCAGTAGCATATTGCATGGATTGGACTGCACGCCGCAGTAGCATATTGCATGGATCGGAATGCATGCCGCAGTAGTATATTATATGGATCGGACTGCATGCCGCAGTGACATGTTATGTGGATCGGACTATACGCCGTAGTATTATTGCGCTTGGGCTGTAGGAGCTCCTCCGGAGTCTAAACCCCGATAGTCAGCGCGGGTACCCAAATAGATCGGGCTACGCACCGCAGCGGTCATATGCATTGCATTGCATTCAAGTATTCTCTCCTGTTTGAACTACTTGGCATGACATTTAGCACTCATATATCATCGGCATACATACTATTAGTTGCCTTGTTAACCAGATACACTAGTATTATATGTTAAGGAGTGTTGTTCCCAAGGAGGAGTCGGGTCCTACGGACGCCAGGCAGCTTCCTCGACAACTCCGGAGAATACTCAGAAAGCAGCAAAATATCAACCCTGTCCTGAGGTACCTGGATCTGCACACAAGGTGCAGGGAGTAAAGTGAGTAGTTCCAACTCAGCGGTAATAGACATGTATAATGATATTGAAGGCAAGAAATCCAAATTTACCACACAGTAAAGCTATAACAGTGATTCATTTCCTTTTTAACAGGGTAAATCTCAGGAAAACAGTACCAGATAGAGCAGATAAGTATAAATGCATGAATGTAATACAAATCCACATGAACATAACGCTACGACGCGTAGCCCGATCCATTTGGGTACCCGTGCTCACTGTGGGGGTTCAGACTCCAAAGGGGCTCCTACAGTCTAGGTGCAATATAATAGTAACATATGTTGCGGTGCACATCCCGATCCGCTATCAGTCCAGCTACATGCATGCAAGCCTCACAGGCACAAATAACTTACCAATTTTAGTTCTGTTTAATAGTATTTATAGATTTAGGTGTTCAGAAATCTCAGAATTTTCAAATCATATTTAGACAGTATTTAGCTCTGGACTGATATCATGAAACCATGCTATAATCATAAAAATAATGATAACGATTCTCACGGGATAAAAATAACCGGCACGCAGCCCAAATATATCCATAACCATCCAAGTAGGAGGTTTACCAGCTCATTTATAGCCAACAACATAGTATAATACCACTCGATCGAACTAAGCCATAGTTCCCAATCACAATCGACCCCTCACTCACCATAGAGTATGTATCTCGCCTCAATACAGCGTCATAGAGTGATATATCGGGGTTTCAAACCCTCAGGTCATCATCCACATCTATTACTCACCTCGAACCGACTCCGAGACTAGTCGGCATTGACTTTCCCTCTACAATCAACCTCTGCCGGTGCCAAATCTGATCAAAACCAATAGGAATACATCAAAATAGGCTAATGGATCATAACCCAATCAAAATAACTCAAAAAATACCCAAAAATACGAAGTTGGAAAAACCCAAGCCCCGAGCCCACTTCTCAAAAAATTATGAAATTCACATTCCTGGAATCCTTGAATCGCCACGAGTTCGTACATATAAAATTTATCAAAATCGATGTCCAATAGCCCATTCAAATTCCAAATTTTCAAAATTAAAAATCAAGCCCTAACTCCTCTAATTTCCACCCAATTTTCAGAGATTTAGATGATGATTCTACAATAATATCACGTAATTAGCTCATAAAACTTACCCCCCAATCGAAATTTAGGTGAAATCCTCTTATTCTCTCGTCCAATAGCTCCAAAATATGCCCAATAATATGGAAATGGGTTTTTTCTCGCAGATGTTATGTTATAAAACCCTTTTGTCCGCCCAGTCATTTACTCTATTCGATCGCATACTCACCCCTACGATCGCATTGAACAATCTTTCCAGGCCTCCAAAATGACTTATGCAATCGTAATTAGCACTCCGCGATCGCATTCTTCATAATCCAATACTATGCGATCGCAATACATAACCCGCAATCGCTCAACACAAAAATCCACTGACGACCCCACGTCCATTAAACTATGCGATCACATACTAACACCTGCGATCGCAGAGAACAATCTCCACCAACTATGCGATCGCATACCCCTGACCGCGATCGCATTGAACAAAAATCAAAGCCTTCCCAAACCTTCTATGCTATCTCAACAGAACCCCTGTGATTGCATTGAACAAAAACCTGCAACTTTTATGACAGCAAAATCTGATCTCCTTCCAAGCCAAAAGTAATCCGTTGAACCCCTGAAATTACCCCGAGGCCCCTGGGACCTCAACCAAAACCATCAACCTACTCCGAAATATGATACGAACTTGTTCCAATCATAAAAACACGTCCTAAAACACAAAAATCATCAAATCATGACGGATTCACGCCTAAGTTTCAACTATAACTTCCGAAACCAATATTCAATCAAAAACCTGACCAAACGATGTCCGAATGACCAGAAAATTTGCAGACCTATCAAAAATCACCTAACAAAACTACTACAACTCTCGGAATTCCACTCTGACTCCCGGATCAAAATCTCTCCTATCAACTAGATTCTGCCAAAATTCTAACTTCGTCAATTCAAACCTATTTCTACACCGGACCTCCAAATTCAATTCTGTTCACTCTCCTAAGTCACAAATCACCTCCCGAAGCTAATCGAACCACCAGAATTCACATCCGAGCCCTCTAACCATATATTCAACATCCGGTTGACTTTTTTAAAACAAACTCCCTTCTAAGAGGCTATATGTCTTATTTTCAACCAGAACCAATTCAATTACACCCGATAGGCTCTAATACTGATATAGAAACCTGAAGCAACACAATAAGGGAAAAACGGGGCGGTAACTCACGTGACGACGGACTGGGTCATCACAAAATGTATCTATAGAATATAATTTTAAAATAGTATTTACTTAAAATAAATAAGATGTTAACCTTTTCTATAGGGGATAAAATTTCCTAATTTGTTATTGGTGATCTTTTTTAAATTTTATACTTCGAAAAAGGTATATAAAACTCTCCTTCAATTTTGTGTTCATGATTAGGATTGCATCTTTAAATTTTTCAACAAAAGGAATGTTGTAACTATTACAAAAATTGAAATTAGTTACGAACTTTGTCACTAATTTATCATTAAATTACTCGTAGCTAATAGTTTTTTTAATTATATTTTTGCTAATCCGTTGCTAAGTAGAATTACGATAAATTTTACTGTTTAACTACTTGTCCGTCGTTAATTTCTATATTTAAGTAGTTCGAGGGAAGATCAATTTTTCTGATTGTGGATGACATATTTCTTGACCTGTAAAATTTTGAAAAAGGCCTAAGGGAGATTCCAAAAAGAGCAAATAATTGTGGATGACATATTTTTTGACCTGTAAAATTTTGAAAAAGGCCTAAGGGAGATTCCAAAAAGAGCAAATATATATATATATATATATATATATATATATATATATATATATATATATATATATATATATATATATATATATATATAGCTATACTGCTAGTGCAGAAACATCGAAATTAAAGTAGGAATGTGGAATTCCTGATTATATGCCAAAAAAAAAAAAAATAGATCGTCTCTAATGTTCTTCAAAAGTATTCTTTTACAAGATTTCTTGCTTCATTAATCCTTCGATATCAAAGTCAAATTAATTTTAATTATCGTTTGAGTTTAATTTCTTACTTATAGACATAAGATCATTGAGCATAAATTACGTATGTGAAATTTCTAGCACAACATTATTCAAGAGCATCACTTTTTTCAACTAAGAAAAATTATTTTTTGGGGTTGGTTAAAGAGACTTTTTGATATGATATATTGAAATTCATAAATATACATAAATTAAGCCATGGAATAACTTTCCATTTTATATAATAAAAAGTACCCGGAGAGTGTACAATCCATAGTATTTCATATAATGTGCAACTCTCAAAATAATTTATAAAAAGAGTTATGGGAGACCAACAATCAAATTTCAACAGAAATAAAAGCTGAGGTATGATTTGTTCACTTTTGTTTGCCTTAACGGGTGCAATGCAAGTTGATCCCGACATTTCCGTAATTTTTTTTTATAAATATATATTTTAGCCGCTTCAAAAAACAACAATCAATGAATTATATATTTTTGGTACATCATATTATATATATTTTATACACTTTTAGTTAGAAAACGCAATCATCAATTTTGTATTTTGCCTTAAAAAAATATAATAAGAAAAGAAGAAGAGACAACTCCTTATATAATCTATCGAAAACAATCTCTCTACCTCCAGAACGTAGTGATAGAGTCTGCGTACACCCTATTCTCCTCAGATGTCAAATGTGATAATATTAGAGCGTATAAAGGGGAAAAGAGCTCTTGCATCGTTAGCCACTTTTCCACATTTCCTGCCTGACTTATTGACCATCAGCTGACCTCACACGGGAGGCTCCGCGCCGAGTGATTGTGACGACCCAAAGGGGTCATCACCGTATTTCTCCTTTTTTATGCACTTCCGAGGTCTTGGAAACCTCATTCTTAGTTGCCTCGATGTGCGTGTACTGTCTGGCCGCGAAGCCGGAAAGTTTTTGTGTTAAGATATATAAATTCTATGGAAAATTTGAAGAATTATGATATTATTATTGATATAGTTGATATATTTGGTAAACCGGTCCGGACCGGTGATGTGATGGTCCCGGGAGGTCCATAGAAAAATATGAGACTCGGGCATGTGCCCGGAGTCGAAATCCGAGGTCCAGAACCCCGGTAAAAGAAATTTTTCGTTAAATTGTTTTATGAAATTAATAAGGAAAAATGGAAATGAAAATGAGTGAGAAAATATAGGTATCGGGCTCGTATTTTGGTTCCGACGCCCGGTGCAGGTCTTCAATATTGATTAAGTACTTCCTATGAAGTTTGGTCGAAATCGGACGTCATTTGACGTGTTTCGGACCTAAATAGCTATAGTTAGAAAATAATGAACTTTGAAACGAAATCTTGAGTTTCGGGGGTTGATTCTTAGTTTTCAATGTTATTTTAGCGATTTGATCGCTCGAGCAAGTTCGTATGATGTTGTTGAGTTAGTGTGTGCATTTGGTTAGGAGCCCCGGGGGCACAGGAGTGATTTCGAGGGTGGTTCGGGTATTTTGCACTTGAAAATCTGGTATTTTTGAGCTGTTGCTGGTATCTGGTATGGTGTTCTATGCGATCGCATAGGCCCTCCGCGATCGCATAGTGTAAAAATTTAGGAGCTGAAGTTTGTTTTATGCAATCGCATCTTCCTTGTGCGATCGCATTGCCCAACTTCCCATATCTATGCAATCGCATTGCCCACCTCGCGATTGCATAGAACATTTCCCAGGCCCAGTCGCATTTACTTTATGCGATCGCATCCTGCCCTCCGTGATCGCAGTGCACTAGCATCCCTACCCTATGCGATCGCAATGCCTTGTATGCTATCGCAAACGGCATTTTTGCCTAGAGATTTTTCATAAAATCATAATAGAAAACACGGGATTTTCACACTAAACACATATGGGTTCATCTCCTTCACCCTCCATTTTCGAGCTACAAGCTCCCATTCCTCCATAGCTCCTTGGGTAAGTTTCCTAACATCATTTCTTCATTATTTCTTCATCAAATCATAGTTAATCCTAGTCTAATTCATGAATTCAAGGTAGAAATTGGGGGTTTTGGGTAGAACTAGGGCTTGTGGGATTTTGGGTGTTTCGACCTTAATTAAGGTCGGATTGTAAAACAAATCATATATTCTAACTAGCGGGGTTATGGGTGATTAAAATTTGGTCTGAGCCTCGAGTTTGGACCATGTGGGCCTGGTGTCGGATTTTGCTATTTTTGGAAGAATGATTGGAATTTCATTTCTAGGCTATGGGATTGTGTTATTGAGCCCTAATTGATGTTATTGAATTAAAAATGACTAGATACCATTGTTTCGGAGTCGGATTCTAGAGGAAAGGCAGTGTTAGAGGATTGATTGCTATTTGCTGACCGAGGTAAGTGTTTCATCTAATCCTGACTTGAGGGAATATGACTAGAGTATTATTGTTTGCTATTTGCTAAATGATCGAGTGCGGTGTATAGGCATGGTGACGAGTATTTATACACTGGTGTCTTGTATGACTGTGAGTCTTATTTGTACTTGCCTTGGGGTATATTTTGAGAATCATTCCTAGTAAAAGATGAATTCAACATGATAAGTTAGTTGAGGAATTATTTATGAAACATAAGATTTCTTGGAGTTTAGGCTCAAATGGCAGTGACTTTTATGAAGTCAAAACTGTAAATATTGTAAAGAAATGTGGTTGGATCCCTTGCCGGGACGAGTAGATTGATTCTGATTGTTGTTTCTTCCTTATTCGGTTGAGCGTTATATGTAATCTCCACTGTTGAGATGTTTGGGCTGCTAGTGGTACCCTTATTGGGTAGATCGTTATATTGCCGAGTTTCCCATGAAGGGGAACTCCTCGAGAGAGGCTATATGAGTCATATATTATGATTATTGAGATTGTGTGGCACACCGTCCACTTATATTATGATTATTGGGATCGTGTGGCACGCCGTCCACTTATATTATGATTATTGGGATCGTGTGGCATGCCGTCCACCTATATTGTGATTATTGGGATCGTGTGGCATACCGTCCACTTATATTATATATATTGGGATCCTGTGGCATGCCGTCCACTTATATGATATTTATTGGGATCGTGTGGCACGTCGTCCACCTATATTATATTTATTAGGATCGTGTGGCACGTCGTCCACTTATATTATATTTATTGGGATCGTGTGGCGCCCCGACCATTTATGAAAGTAAATAAGGTGATTTTTGTTTAATGTTGTCACAGAATCTTGGTGTTCTTTTTGTTATTGTTCTATATATATATATATATATATATATATATATATATATATATATATATATATATATATATATATATATATATATATATATATATGCACCTGGTTGGTTTTAGTAAGTCTTGTTTAGCCTCGTCACTACTTCGTCGGGGTTAGGCTAGGCACATGGGGTCGGTTGTGCTGATGGTACACTTTCTGCGCTTTTTGCACATATCACAGCGTTGGAGAAGCTTATAGATAGCAGCAGCAGTAGGATATTGTTGGGAGTTGTCTTCAGTTTCAGGGACTCTCGAGGTAGCCTAGCCGGCGTTCGCATGCCGAAGTCCCTATCCCCTTATCTCAGTTTGTTTATTTGTATCAGAACAGACTGATGTATTTTTCTTTCATTCGGACTTGGTTGTAGTATTCTTTAGTAGTCTGTGAGATATCGACACCAGGTTTTGGGGTGGTGTTGTGTTTAGTATGTTTCTGCATTTGCTTCTTCCTTATTGAATTTCTAAAAAGTTTTCTGTAATATTTAATTATTTTTAGTATATTCAGTTGTTAAGGATTGGGTGGCCTAGCTTCGATAGTAAGGGCCATCACCACTCCTGATGGTGGGAAATTCGGGTCGTGACAAGTTGGTATCAGATCTCTAGGTTTCATAGGTCTCGCTACTCACGGATAAATTAGGTAAAGTCTGAGGGATCGGTAGGGAGATGTCCGTATTTATCCCTCAGAGGGTACAAAGTTAGGAAAAAATTCACTTTTGTTCTTTCTTGTCGTGCGATTCTGTTTCTCAAACATTGATTTTCCTTCTACTCTGATCTTTCGCAGATGGCGAGAACATGTGCTTCATCTTCCACCGCGCGGCAGCCCGAGCCCACAGTTGCACCCACGAGGGGTAGAGGCCGAGGTCGTGCCAGAGGCCGAGGCCGAGGCCGGGGCAGAGCCTAGCCCCAGGTAGCCATTCTAGAGGTGGAGCCTCAAGTTGACTATGATGAGGATGTTCCAACCCCAGCAGTACAGGCGGGCCCAGCTCAGGTCCTCGGAGGCGTTGTGATCACCCTAGAGTTCCAGGATACTATAGTCAGATTAGCCGGCTTTATGGAGAGTGTTTCTAGAGTGGGGTTGTTACCCGTTGCACCAACCACTTCTCAGGCTGAAGGAGGAGTTCGGACTCCTGTTACACGTACCTCGGAGCAGGCAGCTCCTCAGGCCCATGCCCCAGTGATTCAGCCAGCTGTGGCAGTTCAGCCAGGTATTCCAGCTCAGGCTGGTGATGGAGCGTCCATGACTTCTGATGTCTTGTGGAGACTTGATCGGTTCTCCAAGCTATTCACTACCATCTTCAGCGGTGCTTCGTTCGAGGATCCCCAGGATTTCTTATTCAGTTGCCATGAGATTCTCAGGACCATGGGCATAATAGAGACTAATGGGGTTGATTTCTTCACTTTCAGGCTCACAGGATCCGCCAAGACTTGGTGGAGGGAATTTTGTCTAACCAGACCAGCAGGGTCTCCGGCTTTGTCATGGGATCAGTTCGCGGAGTTATTCTTGGAGAAGTTTCTCCCCGTCACTCAGCGGGAGGCACTTCGCAGACAGTTTGAGCGCCTTCAGCAGGGCACTATGACAGTCACTCAGTACGAGACTAGATTCATTGATTTGGCATGCCATGCAGTGGTGATACTCCCTACAAAGCGGGAGAGGGTCCGTAGATTTATTGATGGGTTGATTTAGCCGATTCGCCTACAGATGGCCATGGGAGTGGGTAGTGATATTTCTTTCAAGGAGGCAGCCAATGCGGCCCGCAAAGTTGAGGTGGCCCACGCACGGGGAGGGAGTCAGATGTTAGATGTCAGATAAGAGACCTCACCATTCTGGTAGATTCAGCGGTACCTCGTCTGGAGGTAGGGATTCGTATGGTAGGGGTCAGGAACCGAGGCCCTTTCAGTCGGCTCTTCAGACTTCTCATGGTAGTTCAGGCAGTGGTGGTCCCTAGTAGTATCAGTCAGATTAGCAGCCTATTAGTACACCCCCACTCCGTTATTCTCACCAGCGGAGGACTTGTTATACTTGTGGTGACCCGAGGTATATTGCCAGGTTTTGCCCTCGAGCTTTGGGAAGTTCTTAGCAGTAGGGCCCTCGTCCCATGATTCAGGCGGTAGGTGATTCACAGCCCGCCTAGCCAGCTAGAGATGGGGTAGAGATCTTAGAGGTGGAGGTAGGGACCGTAGAGGTAGAGCTCGGACCAATAGAGGTAGAGGTCAGCCAGTGGTCGATCGCCCTAGAGATGCAGCTCAGAGGGGTGGGGCCCAGCCCATTTTCTATGCTTTGCCACCCAAGCCAGAGGCTGACTCTTCCGATGCGGTTATTACAGGTACTATTCTTGTTTGTGACAGGGGTGCTTTAGTGCTATTTGACCTTGGGTTTACGTTTTCATACATGTCCTCTTATTTTGCACCCTACCAGCCTATGCCTAGCGATGCTTTGGGTATTTTTGTATATGTATCTATACTAGTGAGTGATCCTATAGTGGTTGATCGGGTCCATCATTCCTGTATAGTAGTGTTTAAGGGTCTTGAGACACGTGTTGACCTATTGCTTCTAGACATGGTGGATTTCGATGTTATATTAGGGATGGATTGGCTGTCTCCAGATTGGCTGTCTCTGTATCATGCGATCTTGGATTGTCACGCCAAGACCGTGACTTTGGCTTTACCGGATATGCCCCGATTGGAGTGGGGAGGGACACCAGGTCATGCCACCCGCAGTGTTATTTCTTATGTTAAGGCTCAACGTATGGTCGAGAAGGGGTGTCTAGCATATTTGGCTTATGTTCGTGACTCCAGTTCAGAGGTTCCTTCTATTCACTCAGTCCCTATTATTCGGGAGTTTCTAGAGGTTTTTCCTTCAGACCTACCGGGTATGCCGCCCGACAGGGATATTGATTTTTGCATTGATCTGGCCTTAGGCACGTATCCTATTTCCATTCTGCCACATCGTATGGCCCCGCCAGAGTTGAAAGAGCTCAATGATCAGTTGCAAGATCTGTTGGAGAAGGGTTTCATTAGGATTAGTGTTTCTCCCTGGGGTGCGCCAGTTCTATTTTGAAGAAAAATGATGGTTCCATGTGGATGTGTATTGACTATTGACACCTGAACAAGGTAACAATTAAGAACAAGTATCCACTGCCAAGGATTGATGATTTGTTCGACCAGTTGCAGGGTGCAAAGGTGTTTTCCAAGATAGATTTGAGGTCAGGTTATCACCAGCTGAGGATTAGGGCGTCTAATGTCCCTAAGATAGCATTCCGCACTCGGTATGGGCATTATGAGTTATTGGTCATGTCTTTTGGGTTGACCAATGCCCTAGCAGCATTTATAGAGTTGATGAACCGAGTGTTTAGGCCTTATTTGGACTTGTTCGTGATTGTCTTCATTGATGATATTCTTGTGTACTCCCGCAGTCAGGAGGAGCATGAGCAACACCTCAGAGTGGTTCTTCAGACTCTCAAGGATAGCCAGTTGTATGCCAAGTTTTCAAAATGCGAGTTTTGGTTGAGTTCAGTGACGTTTCTGGGTCATGTCGTATCGGCTGAGGGTTTTCAGGTAGATCCAAAGAAGATTGAGGCAGTTAAGAATTAGCCTCGACCAGCTTCAGCGACTATGATTAGTAGTTTCTTGGGGTTAGCTAGTTATTATCATCGGTTCGTGGAGGGATTTTCATCTATAGTTGCCCCGATGACGAGGTTGACCCAGAAGGGTGCCCAGTTCAGGTGGTCAGATGAGTGCGAGGAGAGCTTTCAGAAGTTCAAGACAACTCTGACTACAGCACTGATATTGGTTTTGCCCACAGGTCCAGGACCTTACACTGTTTATTGTGATGCTTCCCGTGTTGGTCTTGGTGCGGTATTGATGCAGGATGGCAGGGTTATTGCTTATGCTTCGAGGCAGTTGAAGATCCACGAGAAGAACTACCCAGTCCATGATCTAGAGTTAGCAGCCATTGTTCATGCCTTGAAGATTTGGAGGCATTATTTATATGGTGTGATGTGTGAGGTGTACACGGATCACAAGAGTTTGCAATACTTGTTCAAGCAGAAAGAGTTGAATTTGAGGCAGCTGAGGTGGTTGGAGCTATTGAAGAACTATGATGTTACTATCTTATACCACCCGGGTTGTAAGGCCCCGAAAATTTTTTTTTCGAGTTATTTAAGATTTCGTCGTGCTAATTTAGGCTACATTGTTTTATCTCTTGTGCAAATAAGGATTCATAATATTATGGATACTAATTAGATAGTTTAATAAGGGTATAAGTCTTATTATAAGTGATTTGGGGTCTAAGGAGAGGCCTAAGCCTAATCCAAGATGGAAAATTGCATATTAGACGAAATCTGTAAAAGAGTGCGCACAAGACCTCACTTTGAACGATCATATCTCCGGTTATATAATGAGTTGTGTGAGGATCAACCTATCAAATTAAAGCCCTTTGAGTCTAGTTTCCAACGCAACAAACCGTTCGTCATTCGGAGGTGTATACAGAAAGTTATGATCATTTTACTCGTCAGGTGTCAGATGCGCGAAGTCCTGCGCGAAGTGGACTTCGCGCACACTTCGCGCACCTTAGGCAGAATGCTCAGGAAAATGCGCGAAGTCATGCGCGAAGCTTGCACACTTCGCGCACCTGGGCAACACTTCGCGCACCTGGATAGTTTTAATACCCCAAAGACCGGCCTAGAGTGTTCCCAACTCATTTTTGGGGTTTTGACTTTCTCTCTCAAGAGGGTTTCATCCCAAACTTCATCCCTATGATCTAAGGTAAGATTTTTATAGTTCTTTGAGTAATTTCTACCCCTTAAGCACTTATACTAACAAGGATTAATCTTCAAAATCCTTAGATTTTCCTTCTAATTCTTGAATTCTTCAAGAACACCTCAAGTGGAGATTCTTAAAATTCTTACTACAAGAGGTATGTCTATCATCTCCAACTACTCTATGGTGATTATTTATGTAAGATACATACATTAGAACTCATGGGAGGGTAATTGGGAGCCATGGGTTCCTAACCTAGGTTATGTTAGTATTGTTGAGGTTGTGAGATGTATTATTGAGGTATGATTCTTGGTATGGTAGTGTTATGTATGCATGCTTGTGCAAATAGAGTTGTGGGAAGATTGATGAACATAAATAAGTAAAGATAGGGTTAGGGAATGAAGTAATTCTTGAAAAGGGGATTTGAAATCAAGATGCACAACTAGTATTTGATAAAATGCTCAAATGAGCTAGTTTCATGAATATCTTTCTAATATGTGTTTAATTTTGTTATGTCTCATAGTAGATTGGAATTGCTAGAGTTTTTGGAGTGTTGTAGTAACTTAAGGAAAGCTCAATCAAGGTATGTATGGCTAATTTTGATTCTTGTGAAATCGCCAATATGTGTGAAGTTGTTTGTTTCGTGTTAAATTGACAAATTGTGTGAAATTCTTGATGTTGTTGTTGGATATTCAAAGTTTGTTGTTGAGCTATGAGTGATGTAAAATGAGAGTTTAATTTGGCAAAAGAATTGTGAATAATGACTATGATGGCCTATATGGCACCTTGTGGAAAACAAACGAAACACTTGAGAATTGGTTTATTGTGGAAAGAGATGAAACACCTGAATTGTGGAAATATTGTAACATGGTTGTGATATTGAATTGAGAAGAAATTGAGAATATGAACCAATGTGTAAGTTGCTTATTTGAACTTGTTGAAATTGTGTGTAGTACCTTATCTGCTGTTTGAAATTGTTGTGTTTTCAACTGTAAGGCGGGGTCGTGTCGCGCGCCGCGACGTGGTGAAATAAGGTGTGGGTTGGGGTGATAAGGGTGGCCGAGGTAATAAGGGTGGTCAGGGGCAATAAGGATGGAAAGCGATCGAAATCGCTATTGAAAATTGATACATAAATCAATAATGTGAAATTGTGAAAGGAGACAACAGGAGAGTTTGCAACCTGTGGGGCACTGATTGCCCCTTTGTTTGACTACTTGTGCTTTACGTGATTGATTGGTTATTGTTAAAGTGGTTAATTGTAGAAAGTGCTTTGTGTTGAGAATTATTTGAAATGAGGAAAATGTGGAAACATGGTTGGCTCTGGCTTAATTAATTGTTGATGTAATTTAATGGCTTGAGTTTACTTGGGACAAAGTTTGTCCATACATACCGGTACAATTCAAGTGTACTGACGTCCCTTTTGCCGGGGGCGCTACATTCGTGTCATGATTGTAGGTGGATCAGTAGCAGGCACTTCAGCTCATCGGCAGTAGTATCCTTCTCCTTCCACTGCCCGTTTTGGTGAGCCCCTTTCTTCCTCGGGGCCTTGTGTGGTTCATGCCACTCGGTTTAGATTCCATTTTGGTTTTGTAAGGTATAGCCGGAGCCTTGTTACCGGCAAGTATTGTATTTCCCTTTTGTATCCTAGAGGCTCTGTAGACATGTAAACTGTGGGACTCCAGTCTTATGTATATATATTGTGTATGTCGGGCGTTGTAAAAACTGCAAACTTGTTAATGAATCACTCGTATGGTTTTATTTGTTTAATGTGAAATCATTCAGGGTTAGTAAGATATTTGGTTAATGAGAAACAATCAACACAGGGGTAACGCGTGGGAATGAAAGGCACCCAGGTCCGCTTGACTGGGGCAACCCGGTCAGGCGCCGGTCATGTTCCTCGATTTGGGGCGTGACAAACTTGGTATCAAAGCCTAAGGTTTTTAAAGTGTCCTAGGATGTCTCGGAGCCGTGTCTAGTAGTGCTCTTCTTATAGGTGTGTTGTCGACCACATCATATAAGTAGGGGGCTACACGGACATTTAGGAATATTACCCTTCTTCAACATTCCAAATCGTGCGATAAAGCTTGACTATAATATTGTTTTATAACACGTGCGTTGAGATTCAAGGTAAGTTTAAATGCTCTTTCGTCTGTTTCATGTAGTGTTGTCATATGTCATGACCAATGGGAAAAGACATGGGTATTATGGAGATTGCACATGTATCTTGTTGAATAAACAGTATGAATATATATATAGTATAAGTACATAGTACTACAAGTATGCTTTATTTGAGGAAAGGATTAAAAGTGATTACCCGCACGAAGAGGCATTGATTTGATAATTGATATGTAAGTTTAAGTAGCACACGTGGTTAGTGCGAGAAGTATATAATTGATCGCAAGGTGTGAAATAATATTGGTTATATAAGCACGTGATATATGGGAGAAAGACTAAGAGATTAATGGTCAGAGTGTAAGTCTCTCACATGAGTTAAAAAGTTATGAAATGAGACTCAATTGGACCCTAGGTGAGAAAACCCTTGTCTTACGAACGTTATAAGGACCCATAAATGCACGAGGTTGCGTTACACTCATAAAGGATATGCGTGGGGACTTGGAATCCCATACCTACATGGCTGAATAGGAATAGGGAACTTATGAGATCAATACTATGGTGACTTAAATTTTCCTAATAGTCGAGTATATATAAGAGGGATAGATATATGAGGCATATGTTGCTAAAGTTTCTACGCTCAAGACTTGTGTGAAGATCCAGGACATTCGCCCCATGTGGGAGAGGGAGGGCCATCGTAAGGCTACTTAAATACAATGAAACAAGAGTGAGACCATGTAGCTATGATATTTGAATATTTTGGTGAAGACAGGTGTGGTCTAGAAAAGAGATAATGGGTAACATGACTCTCTGAAAGAATATGCTAATGATAGACAACTAGCATCCCAAGAGATTAAGGAATGTAAATTCTTCACGCATGGCAATGTGAATGATAGGGTCAACGATTCTAGAAAATAAGAGTATGTTTGTAAAGAGACTTTTACTTGTTAGAAGGACAGGAGAAATGGAACCCAAGGAAGTACCATATGTCAAATGTGAAAGATTGTGAGTACTTGGAATGGGCTAATAATAGATTTGTGATTTAAACAAAGTTTCGGGATACTAAGAAAGCCAGAACGAGTGGGAGAAATAAATGTGTTGCCACAACAACCCAAGATGGTAATTGGGGCTTGATAGAGAGCCTCTAAAGAGTCTTACAAATAGATAAGTGTTGAGTGATGTTCAGACGAACACTCTTTGCTACATATATCCCAATAAGAGTTAAGGGGTGAGCCGGATGAAATACCTAAGTTAATGGACCACGTAATATATGGAAGAGTGCGTGGCTATTCGCTAACTAGGAAGAATGAGGTGAGAAGAAATGGGGGAAAAACCTTTAAATTGAGATGGTCATGGTTATCTAAAACAATTTTTGCATCAGAATGGTGGACTCACTTAGGGCACAAGTGTTAATAAAAATTATAAGGGATTAACCGCAATGCAACCGACTTGGGTGACACTGAATATCAACTAAAGGGTCTAGAGATAGTTCATGTCTACACACAATGGGAAGTGAGATTATCGCTGGTGAAGTTGTGGTACTGTAAAATGATTAAACAAGACATAATGATTTTTCAAGTTCACGGGAGGCAGACAAATGTGTGGGACAATAAAGCTATTAACTATGCACTATCCGCAAAACAGGATGGGAATAAAAGGTTCGGAATAGATTGAAAGAGGATGAACACTCGTGACGGACTAGACATGTTTAGCATGATAAATCTTAAGCCGCAATATCAGGGAACTTTATTGGTAACTATAACATGGGGAATAAGGCGAGTTATTCATCGGAGATAGAATCAGGTGGACTAAGCCTTACACTTAAGAGTAAAACCAAAAGTTGTTGTTGAAGGATTGAGGAGGATTTAAAGTTTCAGAGAATACCCTTCTCGGGCTAGTGACCCTTCCTAAATCATATGCATATAAAGGTTGTTGATATATGTTTTAAGAGGTGTTTAACCGTAAGGAGGGATGGTAGGAATTTTCATTCACGGGGGAAGTAGTGCAGTTTCTTAAATTCTATAATGTACATATGGGGAGAAGAGGGTGGTTAAGAAAAGTTAGAGCACAATGTTACCTTACATTTGATGCAATGTCGTGCAAGATAGTGTTATTCGGGGTACGTGTGCAAGTTAGCCAGTGCTATTCATTTGAGATAGGAGGCCATATGAGAAAACTCATTCAACAATGCCTTTTGTTAAGAATTGTGAAGAGTTAGTAGAAATTGTTCACATGGGATCGTAACCATATCAAGGAAATTATAGTAGAACTCAATTCGTGGAAGGTCTTATGTAAGAGGAATATAATAAAGATGTTCCGCTAATGATGTAAAGTGTTAAGGCGATAGTTATGCCTCCAAGGTTTGTTTGGGGTGTGTGTTGATGCAACACGGAAAGGTTATAGAGTATACTTTGAGATAACTCAAGAATCACGAGAAGAATCATCCGACACATGATTTGGAGCTCGCGATAGTTGTGTCTGCTTGAAAATATGGCGGCACTATCTTTATGGGGTTTATGTAGATGTGTTTTCAGACCACAAGAGCCTCCAGTATTTGTTCAAACAGAAGGAGCTGAATCTGAGACAGCGGCGGTGGTTAGAACTGCTCAAAGACTATGATATGAACATATTGTACCATCCGGGGAAACCAAATGTGGCAGCTGATGCTCTTAGTCGAAAATCCATAGGTAGTATGGCTCATTTGGGTGTGGATCAGAGACCCCTAGCTCGGGAGGTTTACCAATTGGCCAGTTTGGGGGTTCGTATCTGGACGTCAGACGAGGGGAATGTTTTGGTTCATAATGGAGCGGAATCATCATTGGTTGCGGAAATCAAGGAAAAATAGTTTATGGATCCAACATTGGTTCGGTGAAGGAAGTAGTTATGAATGACAAGACCTCAGCATTTGTACTCTGTAGCGAGGATGGTGTATTGCGGTGCCAAGGTAGGCTATGTGTCCCGGACGTGGACGAACTTCGGGAGAGAGTAATGGCAGAGGCTCATATTTCCAGGTATTCTGTGCACCCAGGTTCCACTAAAATGTATCATGATCTCAAGGAGATTTATTGGTGGAACGGTATGAAAAGGGATGTGGCAAGCTTTGTAGCTAAATGCCCGAACTGTCAACAAGTGAAGGCCGAGCATCAACGGCCCGGTGGATTAACTCAGCTTATAGAAATACCAAGGTGGAAATAGGAGATGAGCAATATGAATTTCGTGGTGGGGTTACCTCGCACTCAGCGTAAGTTTGACTCAATATGGGTGATAGTGGATCGACTCACCAAATCAACTCACTTCCCGCCTGTCAAGTCCACTGATACCGCGGAGCAATATGCAAGATTGTACATCAAGGAGATAGTAAGACTTCATGGCACTCCACTTTCTATTATCTCGGATCGCGGGGCTCGGTTCACAGCTAACTTTTGGAAGAAGTTTCAGCAAGGTTTGGGAACTCAGGTGAATCTCAGCACAGCTTTCCATCCACAGACCGACGGTCAGGCCGAGCGGACCATTCAGACGCTCGAAGATATGTTGCGGGCTTGTGTCTTAGATTTTAAAGGTAATTGGGATGAGCACTTGCCACTGATAGAATTTGCTTACAATAACAGCTATCATGCTAGCATTCAAATGGCCCCGTTTGAGGCATTGTACGGGAGAAGATGTAGGTCGCCAATCGGGTGGTTTGAGGTAGGTGAAGCGGAATTACTAGGGCCAGATATGGTATACGAGGCTATGGAAAAGGTCAAGGTTATTCAGGAGAGAATGAAAACAGCACAGAGTCGTCAAAAATCCTATGTAGACGTTCGTCGAAGGGATTTGGAGTTTCAAGTCGATGATTGGGTGTTCTTGAGGGTATCTCCTATGAAGGGAGTCATGCGATTCGGAAAGAAAGGAAAATTGAGTCCTAGGTATGTCGGGCCATATCGGATCGTTCAAAGGATTGGCCAAGTTGCTTATAGGCTAGAGTTGCCTCCTGAGATGTCATCAGTGCATCCGGTGTTCCATGTGTCCATGTTGAAGAAAGTGATTGGAGATCCATCCACCATCATGCCGGTCGAGGCTATTGAGGTTAATGAGGATTTATCATATGAAGAAGTTCTGGTTGCCATCCTTGATAGGCAAGTTCGTAAGTTGAGAAATAAGGAAGTTGCCTCTGTTAAAGTATTGTGGCGAAGTCAACAAGTTGAGGAGGCCACGTGGGAGGCAGAAAAAGAGATGAAGGAAAAGTACCCCCATTTGTTTGATCAAGCTTAGTAGAAATTAGGCGATCCTTCTGCTCCTAGTAACTATTGCCTTGTCCAAGTTGTTTCCCTCTTAGTGTTAGTCAAGTTTCCTTCATTTGGTAATGAGTTGTATGTGTTGTTACCTTGGGTCACTTAAACCTTTCTTGATAAATGGAAGCCTTATAAAGATTCATGTGTTAAGTAAACAACTAATAATAAGTGTAGATTGGTAATGGTTTGTTGAGTGTACATGGTGTTAAATTGGTTTAATAAGGTAAGAATTCATTGAAGTGACTAGTTTTTGTGCAATTGTAACAATGTGATAGAATATGTGCATTCGTTGAGGTAAGAAAGTGTATACCAGTTGTGAGAAATATTGCATTTGTATATTGTTGTTTGGTAATGTGTTTCGGGGCCCTCTGACAGGTGGATATGTCCATAATACAAAGGAAACTCTGGCGAAATTTTTCTAGAATATAAGAGTTAGTCAAAATTTTGATAGTTTACATAGCATGTCTTTCAAAGCCAACTCATTCTCAAATCCTCATTCGAGGACGAATGATCTTAAGGGGGGAGGATGTAAGGCCCCGAAAAATTTTTTTTTCGAGTTATTTAAGATTTCGTCGTGCTAATTTAGGCTACATTGTTTTATCTCTTGTGCAAATAAGGATTCATAATATTATGGATACTAATTAGATAGTTTAATAAGGGTATAAGTCTTATTATAAGTGATTTGGGGTCTAAGGAGAGGCCTAAGCCTAATCCAAGATGGAAAATTGCATATTAGACGAAATCTGTAAAAGAGTGCGCACAAGACCTCACTTTGAACGATCATATCTCCGGTTATATAATGAGTTGTGTGAGGATCAACCTATCAAATTAAAGCCCTTTGAGTCTAGTTTCCAACGCAACAAACCGTTCGTCATTCGGAGGTGTATACAGAAAGTTATGATCATTTTACTCGTCAGGTGTCAGATGCGCGAAGTCCTGCGCGAAGTGGACTTCGCGCACACTTCGCGCACCTTAGGCAGAATGCTCAGGAAAATGCGCGAAGTCATGCGCGAAGCTTGCACACTTCGCGCACCTGGGCAACACTTCGCGCACCTGGATAGTTTTAATACCCCAAAGACCGGCCTAGAGTGTTCCCAACTCATTTTTGGGGTTTTGACTTTCTCTCTCAAGAGGGTTTCATCCCAAACTTCATCCCTATGATCTAAGGTAAGATTTTTATAGTTCTTTGAGTAATTTCTACCCCTTAAGCACTTATACTAACAAGGATTAATCTTCAAAATCCTTAGATTTTCCTTCTAATTCTTGAATTCTTCAAGAACACCTCAAGTGGAGATTCTTAAAATTCTTACTACAAGAGGTATGTCTATCATCTCCAACTACTCTATGGTGATTATTTATGTAAGATACATACATTAGAACTCATGGGAGGGTAATTGGGAGCCATGGGTTCCTAACCTAGGTTATGTTAGTATTGTTGAGGTTGTGAGATGTATTATTGAGGTATGATTCTTGGTATGGTAGTGTTATGTATGCATGCTTGTGCAAATAGAGTTGTGGGAAGATTGATGAACATAAATAAGTAAAGATAGGGTTAGGGAATGAAGTAATTCTTGAAAAGGGGATTTGAAATCAAGATGCACAACTAGTATTTGATAAAATGCTCAAATGAGCTAGTTTCATGAATATCTTTCTAATATGTGTTTAATTTTGTTATGTCTCATAGTAGATTGGAATTGCTAGAGTTTTTGGAGTGTTGTAGTAACTTAAGGAAAGCTCAATCGAGGTATGTATGGCTAATTTTGATTCTTGTGAAATCGCCAATATGTGTGAAGTTGTTTGTTTCGTGTTAAATTGACAAATTGTGTGAAATTCTTGATGTTGTTGTTGGATATTCAAAGTTTGTTGTTGAGCTATGAGTGATGTAAAATGAGAGTTTAATTTGGCAAAAGAATTGTGAATAATGACTATGATGGCCTATATGGCACCTTGTTGGAAAACAAACGAAACACTTGAGAATTGGTTTATTGTGGAAAGAGATGAAACACCTGAATTGTGGAAATATTGTAACATGGTTGTGATATTGAATTGAGAAGAAATTGAGAATATGAACCAATGTGTAAGTTGCTTATTTGAACTTGTTGAAATTGTGTGTAGTACCTTATCTGCTGGTTTGAAATTGTTGTGTTTTCAACTGTAAGGCGGGGTCGTGTCGCGCGCCGCGACGTGGTGAAATAAGGTGTGGGTTGGGGTGATAAGGGTGGCCGAGGTAATAAGGGTGGTCAGGGGCAATAAGGGTGGAAAGCGATCGAAATCGCTATTGAAAATTGATACATAAATCAATAATGTGAAATTGTGAAAGGAGACAACAGGAGAGTTTGCAACCTGTGGGGCACTGATTGCCCCTTTGTTTGACTACTTGTGCTTTACGTGATTGATTGGTTATTGTTAAAGTGGTTAATTGTAGAAAGTGCTTTGTGTTGAGAATTATTTGAAATGAGGAAAATGTGGAAACATGGTTGGCTCTGGCTTAATTAATTGTTGATGTAATTTAATGGCTTGAGTTTACTTGGGACAAAGTTTGTCCATACATACCAGTAC
The DNA here is from genome assembly GCA_032618575.1 of Nicotiana noctiflora. Taxonomy (NCBI): domain Eukaryota; kingdom Viridiplantae; phylum Streptophyta; class Magnoliopsida; order Solanales; family Solanaceae; genus Nicotiana; species Nicotiana noctiflora. The sequence goes on along the minus strand of JASVEL010000782.1, from coordinate 187,461 downwards.
AATTCAAGTGTACTGACGTCCCTTTTGCCGGGGACGCTACATTCGTGTCATGATTGTAGGTGGATCAGTAGCAGGCACTTCAGCTCATCGGCAGTAGTATCCTTCTCCTTCCATTGCCCGTTTTGGTGAGCCCCTTTCTTCCTCGGGGCCTTGTGTGGTTCATGCCACTCGGTTTAGATTCCATTTTGGTTTTGTAAGGTATAGCCGGAGCCTTGTTACCGGCAAGTATTGTATTTCCCTTTTGTATCCTAGAGGCTCTGTAGACATGTAAACTGTGGGACTCCAGTCTTATGTATATATATTATGTTATGTCGGGCGTTGTAAAAACTGCAAACTTGTTAATGAATCACTCGTATGGTTTTATTTGTTTAATGTGAAATCATTCATGGTTGGTAAGATATTTGGTTAATGAGAAACAATCAACACAGGGGTAACGCGTGGGAATGAAAGGCACCCAGGTCCGCTTGACTGGGGCAACCCGGTCAGGCGCCGGTCAATACCACCCGGGTAAAGCCAATGTAGTGGCCGACGCATTGAGCAGGAAGTCAGCCAGCATGGGTAGTCTTGCATATGTTCCGGTCAGCCAGAGACCACTTGCCTTAGATATTCAGGCATTGGCCAATCGGTTAGTGAGGTTGGACATTTTCGAGCCTAGCTGAGTTTTAGCTTCCACGATCGCTCGCTCTTCATTATTGGAGCGGATCCGTGACCGACAGTTTGATGATCCTCATTTGTGTGTATTGAGAGACACTATGCAGCGTGGAGGTGCCACGAAGGTGACTTTGGATGCGGATGGTATTTTGAGATATCAGGGGTGAGTATGTGTGCCCAATGTTGATGAAATTCGGGTGTTGATCTTAGCAGAGGCCTATAGTTCTCGGTATTCTATTCACCCAGGCGCCACGAAGATGTATCATGACTTGCGGCAGCATTATTGGTGGCGTAGGATGAAGAAAGACATTATTGCATATGTGGCTTGGTGTTTAAATTGTCAGCAGGTCAAGTATAAGCATCAGAGACCTGGTGGTGTTTTTCAGAGGATTGAGTTTCCCGAGTGGAAGTGGGAGCGGATTACCATGGACTTCGTTACTAGACTTCCGGTGACCCGAAAGAGATTTGATGCTATTTGGGTCATTGTCGATAGGCTGACTAAGTTAGTGCATTTCATTCCCGTTGCTACTACTTATTCTTCAGAGAGACTAGTTGAGATTTACATCCGAGAGATTGTTCGTCTTCATGGGGTACCGACATCTATCATTTCGGATCAGGGTACACAGTTCACCTCGCGCTTTTGGGGAGCAGTTCAGCAGGAGCTAGGTACCCAGGTTCAGTTGAGTACAGCATTCCATCCTTAGATGGATGGTCAGTCTGAGAGGATTATTCATATATTGGAGGATATGCTCCAAGCCCGTGTTATTGAATTTAGAGGCTCTTGGGACCAGTTCTTGCCTTTAGCAGAGTTTGCCTACAACAACAGCTACCAGTCCAGTATTTAGATGTCATTTTTTGAGGCATTGTATGGTAGGAGGTGTCGGTCTCCAGCCGGATGGTTCGAGCAGGGAGAGGCTCGATTGTTGGGTACTGATTTAGTCTAGTAGGCATTGGACAAGGTCAAGATTATCCAGGAGAGGTTGCGTTCACCTCAGTTGGGCAAAAGAGTTATGCGGATCGCAAGGTTCGAGATGTGGATTTCATGGTTGGTGAGCGAGTATTGCTCTGTGTATCGCCTATGAAAGGCGTGATGAGATTTGGGAAGAAGGGCAAGCTTAGCCCTAGATATATTGGCCCATTTGAGCTACTTGATCGAGTGGGAGAGGTGGCTTACAGACTTGCCTTGCCAACTAGCTTGTCAGCTGTGCATCAAGTGTTTCATGTGTCTATGCTCCGGAGGTATCACGGTGATCCTACCCACGTGTTAGATTTCAGTACTGTCCAGTTGGACAAGGATCTATCCTACGAGGAGGAGCCAGTAGCTATTCTGGACCGGCAGGTTCGACAGTTAAGGTCAAAGAGTTTTCCTTCAGTGCGTGTGTAGTGGAGAGGTCAGCCTCCTGAGGCTTCGGCCTGGGAGTCCGAGTCTGATATGTGGAGCCGTTACCCTCATCTGTTTCCTGACTCAGGTACTTCTTTCTTTTGTCCGTTTGAGGACGAACGGTTGATTTAGAGGTGGAGAATATGACGATCCAAAGGGGTTATCGCCATATTTCTCCCTTTTTCCGTGCTTCCGAGGTCTTGGAAACCTCACTCTCAGTTGCCTCGATGTACGTGCACAGTCCAGGCGCGAAGCCGAAAAGTTTTTGTGTTAAGATATATAAATTCTATGGAAAATTTGAAGAATTATGATATTATTATTGATATAGTTGACTTTGGTCAACATTTTTGGTAAACATACCCGGACCGGTGATGTGACGGTCCCGGGAGGTCCGTAGAAAAATATGGGACTCGGGCATGTGCCCGGAGTCGAAATTCGAGGTCCAGAACCCCGGTAAAAGAATTTTTCCGTTAAATTATTTTCTGAAATTAATAAGGAAAAATGAAAATAAAAATGAGTTAGAAAAGGTATCGGGCTCGTATTTTGGTTCTGATACGCAGTACATGTCTTAAATATTGGTTAAGCGCTTCCTGTGAAGTTTGGTCAAAATCGGACGTCGTTTGACGTGTTTCGGACCTAAATAGCTAAAGTTAGAAAATTATGAACTTTGAAATGAAATCTTGAGTTTTGGGGGTTGATTCTTTGTTTTTGATGTTATTTTAGCGATTTTATCGCTCGAGCAAGTTCGTATGATGTTGTTGAGTTAGTGTGTGCATTTGGTTAGGAGCCCTGGGGGCTCGAGAGTGATTTCGGGGGTGGTTCGAGGTGTTTTGCACTTGAAAATCTGGTATTTTTGAGCTGTTGTTGGTATCTGGTATGGTGTTCTATGCGATCGCATAGGCCCTCCGCAATCGCATAGTGTAAAAATTCAAGATCCCAAATTTGTTCTATTCGATCACATCTTCCTTGTGCGATCGCATTGCCCACCTCGCGATCGCATAGAGTATTTCCCAGGCCCAGTCGCATTTACTATATGTGATCGCATCCTGCCCTCCACGATCGTAGTGAACTAGATTCCCTACCCTATGCGATCACAATACCTTGTATGCGATCGCATAGGGCATTTTTGCCCATTGATTTTTCATAAAACCAGAACAGAAAACACGAGTTTTTTCACACAAAACACATACGGGTTCATCTCCTTCACCCTCCATTATCAAGCTACAAGCTCCCATTCCTCCATAGCTCCTTGGGTAAGTTTCCTAGCATCATTTCTTCATTATTTCTTCATCAAATCATAGTTAATCCTAGTCTAAATCATGAATTCAAGGTAGAAGTTGGGGGTTTTGGGTAGAACTAGGGCTTGTGGGATTTTGGGTGTTTCAACCTCAATTGAGGTTGGATTGTGAAACAAATCATATATTCTAACTCGTGAGGTTATGGGTAATTGGAATTTGGTCCGAGCCTCGTGTTTGGACCATGTGGACCCTGTGTCGAATTTTGCTACTTTTGGAAGAATGATGGGAATTTCATTTCTAGGCTATGTGATTGTGTTATTAAGCGCTAATTGATGTTATTGAATTAAAAATGACTAGATACCATTGTTTCAGAGTCGGATTCTAGAGGAAAGGCGGTGCTAGAGGATTTATTGTTATTTGTGGACCGAGGTAAGTGTTTGATCTAATCCTGGCTTGAGGGAATAGGACTATAGTATTATTGTTTGCTATTTGCTAAATGATCGAGTGCGGTGTATAGGCATGGTGATGAGTATCTATACACTGGCGTCTAGTATGAGCGTGAGTCTTATTTGTACTTGCCTTGGGGTATATTTTGAGAATCATTCCTAGTAAAAGATGAATTCAACATGATGAGTTAGTTGAGGAATTATTTATGAAACATAAGATTTCTTGGATTTTTGGCTCAAATGGCAGTGACTTTTATGAAGTCAAAACTGTAAATATTGTAAAGAAATGTGGTTGGATCCCTTGCCGGGACGAGTAGATTCTGATTGTTGTTGCTCCCTTATTCGGTTGAGCGTTATACGTACTCTCCACTGTTGAGATGTTTGGGCTGCTAGTGGTACCCTTATTGGGTAGATCGTTATATTACCGAGTTTCCCCTAAAGGGAAACTCCTCGAGAGAGGCTATATGAGTCATATATTATGATTATTGGGATCGTGTGGCACGCCGTCCACTTATATATTGATTATTGGGATCGTGTGGCACGCCATCCACTTATATTATGATTATTGGGATCGTGTGGCACGCCGTCCACCTATATTATGATTATTGGGATCGTGTGGCATGCCGTCCACTTATATTATATTTATTCGGATCGTGTGGCACGCCGTCCACTTATGTGATATTAATTGGGATCGTGTGGCATGCCATCCACCTATATTATATTTATTGGGATCGTGTGGCACGCCGTCTACTTATATTATATTTATCGGGATCATGTGGCGCGCCGACCACTTATGAAAGTAAATAAGGTGATTTTGGTTTAATGTTTTCACAGATGACCTGTTCTCCTTTCAGTTGTATACTTCACATATAATCCTGGTGTTCTTTCTGTTATTGTTGTGTATATATATATATATGTCTGCACAGATTGGTTTTAGTAAGTCCTGTCTAGCCTCGTCACTACTTCGACGGGGTTAGGCCAGACACTTACCGGCACGTGGAGTCGGTTGTGCTGATGCTACACTTTCTGTGCTTTTTGCACAGATCACAGCATTGGAGCTTATAGATAGCAGCAGCAGTAGGATATTGTTGGGAGTTGTCTTCAGTTTCAGGGACTCTCGAGGTAGCCTAGCCGGTGTTCGCACGCTGAAGTCCCTATCCCCTTATCTGAGTTTGTTTATTTGTATCAGAACACGCTTATGTATTTTTCTTTCATTCAGACTTGGTTGTAGTATTCTTTAGTTGTCTGTGAGATAGCGACACCAGGTTTTGGGGTGGTGTTGTTTTCAGTATTTTTCCGCATTTGTTTCTTCCTTATTGAATTTCTAAAAAGTTTTCTGCAATATTTAATTATTTTTAGTATATTCAGTTGTTAAGGATTGGCTGGCCTAGCTTCGATAGTAGGGCGCCATCACGACTCCCGATGGTGGGAAATGTGATTCTCCCCCAAAAAACTCTACATGTGATGTTCCGAGGATATTGTAGCTTTACTCTTTTCATCCAACTCGAAATATCATAAGAGAAGCACTTTTACGCCCAGAAAGTCCCATGTCTTTCCGGACCAACCACAAGCGATTTCCGACAAGTCTTTTCCCGGGGGAGCGAAAAAAGAAAAGAAAATGAATCAAAGACTTGATGGTCACTTTGTTCATTGCTCTATAATCGATGCAAACTCTTCAACTGCCATCATGCTTCTTCTGAAACAGAACCGGCACTCTGAACGTTTAAAGTTCTTGGAAAACAAGCGAAGCAACTAGAAGTACTTGCTTCGCGCCCTTGAATTATTATTCACGAATGAATTGGGAAAGCCAACAGAAAGATTCGATTCTGACTTTGTAGAGCCGGTGCTGCCATTGCTTGTTCGTAGGGCCGTCCCCCATTTCCATCTCGGGGTGCTAATGGGCTTTTATTTTTGGAACAGGCGGAAGTATTTTGCTGACGCCTCGAATCAAGCTTTTATTGCGACATGCTATGCTTTCTTCCACATTGCTAGTAGGTTGATGTCGCGCACCCGGCACACATGTTTTGACCTTGTGTGTCCATAATGAGATGGGAAATGAAAATTATTTTCCCCACGCGAAGTTTGTGAATAAGTGATTGTCTCATAATGAGCAAGAAATATCCGTCTTTCTTCTAAACGTGATGGATTGAACTCATAATTCATTAGATGCTTTTTATGAATGTCAACTAAGAAACCTACAGGGAATAAGAGCCAGATCGAAGACATTCCTTTCATTCTTTTATACCCCTCTCTTCTTAGTTGCTCCTCTTTCTAAGGATCTAATTGTCGTAGACCACCTTCTTGTGACACTACAACATTACACATGTATAGCAATGAAGCACCTCGTAGCTAAATATAAAAACATTCGTAGCTAAACACTTTAGCCACAATATTTTTTTCCGTAGCTAGAAGTAGCGTAGCTAAAAGTTAGCTACAAACTTTAATGTTCCATGGCTAAGGAATAATATTTATTGCTACAAGAACTTTTGATGTGGCAATATTAATAAAACTTTTGTCACGAACAATATACATTTATAGCTAATGATTTTATTTTTTTGCCACGATATATCAATTTTGTAGCTATCTTTCATACTTTAGCCACAAAGGAATATACCTGTGGCAAAAGATGTCATTTATTTAGCCACAAGATTCAAATACGTAGCAATATTAGATTTTCATTATAGTATTTATATTTAGCTACCAACACATAATCTTACAGCAATAAATCGTCAAAATATTCATGATTAAATTTTTTTATTATATTTATTTGGTGACTAGATTTTTATTATATGTTATTTTTATTGATGAAAAATTAATTTATTAGAGATAATAAATTTTTCTGTCATATGTGTTGCTATTTTCCTTTTTTACCTCACTAAAAATTTTTAAATTTTAAATATCCATATTCATACATCTTCGATCAATTCATAGAAACACACAATAATAAACTTTGAATATCACTTATTTTACACGAAGTGACTTCCAAAATAGTTTTAAAAATTAATTCTAAAATATAGAATTGTCTATCTAAAGTATATAATATATTCCAACGACTAGCTAATACGCAGCAAGATAATAAAAAAGAAGTGAACCTCACATTTTGTCAAACTAATAGGAGTATAATATAAACTATAGTATTATAGTTTAACTATAATCTATAAAATTCAGAAAGGTTGCACATCAAAACAAAACTAAGTGCTAAGTATTTGATATGAGGATTGCAGATATTGCCACCATACGATCTTCTGCAGTTAAGAATAAAGTGATTTCACTCTTTATATCAAGGCTGAATCTTTGCTCTTCTTGCATTTAATAGATTAAAAAGTACCTTGTAAATTCAAACGAAATGATAATTAGTACAGAATACATCAATAGAAAGATGCAAGTTTACTTTGTAAAATGCTAAAAGAACGTTGAAAAGAGAAAAATTATGTCTAGATAATTATTTTACAAGAAACTTTAGCATATAACAAGAGGGAAAAACGTAAAGTGATAAGAACACAAACATGTATACTTTTTTCAAAAACTTTTAAAAGGAATTTCATCTCAATTTTTGTAATATCTTTTTGGGAAAATACCTTAGTACCCCCCTAAACTATGTGAGAATTATTACTTTCTCCCCTAAACTATCTCTGGTTCGAATTACCCCCCTCAACTTGGCCTTTTGAGAATAATTACCCCCCTAAATACTTATGTGGCAAAAAGTGTGGGTACACTCACTTGCCATGTGGATTTTTCTGTCCATGTGGCATTTTCGTGAATTTTTTTTCTTTTTAAGAATATTATTTTTAGATAATTTTTTTTAATACAATTTATAATAAAAGTTGGACAGAACGACATTAGTTATGCTAAATATTTTTATTTGTACAAAAATAATAAAATTTTAGTTAATCTTTTTTTGAATTTGACCTGAAAATAAAGATTTATACAATTAAAATAAATAGTCAATGCATCTAAAATTTTATAAAATATAGTTTGAAATTAATTATTTTGGCTATAATTTTTTATATATCTCTAAATTACAGTGCTCCAATTTTGTTTTACGGATTTTACCTAAAAAAAAGTAAAAATACACAGTTGAAATAAATAGTCATTGCATCGCAAAAGAATAAATAAAAAGAGTATACAATTACAAGAAATTACAAGTGCAATTGTACACTCTTTTTATTTCTTCTTTGATACAATGATTATTTATTTCAATTATATATTTTTTATAACTTTTTAGATGTCTTGACTATTTATTTCAATTGTATAAATTTTTATTTTCAAGTAATATTCAAAAAAAGATTAATTAAAATTTTATTATTTTTGTACAAATAAAAATATTTAGCATAACTAATGTCGTTCTGTCCAACTTTTATTATAAATTGTATTTAAAAAAGTTATCTAAAAAATAATATTCTTAAAAAGAAAAAAATTCACGAAAATGCCACATGGACAGGAAAAATCCACATGGCAAGTGAGTGTACCCACACTTTTTGCCACATAAGCATTTAGGGGGTAATTATTCTCAAAAGGCCAAGTTGAGGGGGTAATTCGAACCAGAGATAGTTTAGGGAGGAAAGTAATAATTCTCACATAGTTTAGGGGGGTTCCTTACAATATTATATTATAATTTTCAAGGTTCCACTCGATATCTATCACAATACAACACAATATACAATAATTTATTAGAATATAAATTCAAAAATTCAAATAAAAAAGGTGTATGGGAATTGAGAAATTCTATACAAGCATAAACATATCTGGAATGAAAGAAGGCGATTGGCTATCTAAGTGATGATTGATTAGTTGGTTTCTCTGTTCATGTGAAGAGAAAAGACAATGTTGAAGAAGAAAATATGGGCAAAGGGGGAAGGGGTGTTGGCGGCTGGGAAGGGAAATACACTAAATGAGAATGGTAGCTTTATTAGGTTTTGTAGATTTTTGTTTGGGCTAAAACTTTACGCTTTTTTTTTTATTATTAGTCTTAGGATACGCGCTTTGTGTGTATTCTATACTAGTAAATATAAAATTGTAAAAACTCATGTACTAATAATTTGCTTGTGTTATAAATAAGATTAAATAAAAAATTTATGTTCATCAAAATGTTGAATGTTGATTGTTAGCCGTAATTCTCATTTTACATTGCTACAATTTAATTTTTCTCTACATCGTAATGTCATATTTATTATGTATAAGTTAAGTTCATTTTGGAGTTTAGAAGACTAAATTTTGAAAGAATATTCGCATTATGATTCACATTTTAAGAATAACTTCAAGCATTGTTTTCGTGTTATGATTGTTATTTCCTTTTTAAAATATAATTTGATAGTTTTTTTTTTGGTTGAATTTACTCTTAAAATAATAATAAAATTATTTTTGGTAAACGGATCCGGATCCGAGATGGAACTGTCCTGGAAGGTCCGTAGAAAAATATGGGACACGGGCATGTGCCCGAAGTCAAGAGGTCTAGAACCTGAGTAAAAGATTTTTTCTCTTAAATTGTTTTTCTAAAATTATTAAAAAAAATGAGAATGAAAATTGATTAAAAGACTATGGTATCGGGCCTGTATTTTGATTCCAACGCCCGGTATGAGTCTTACATATTGTTTAAGCGCTTCCTATAAAGTTTGGTTAAAAACAGATGTCGTTTGACGTGTTTCGGACCTAAATAGCTAAAGCTAAGGTTTATGAACTTCGAAATGAAAAGTGATGACTTTGAGGCTTAATTTAATGATTTTGATGTTATTTTGGCGATTTGATCGCTCGAGTAAGTTCGTAAGATATTTTTGAGTTAGTGTATTTGATTGGGTAGGAGCCCCGAGGGCTCGGGAGTATTTCGGAGGTTGTTCGGGGTGTTTTTACACTTGGAATGGTAGCATATTTTTCTGCAATTTTTGCCTAGATAATTATTCTTCGCGAACGCGGTGATAGCTTCATGGACAAGGATAAATTTGTAGAAGCTCCAAGAAGACCATTCACGAGGTCTCAAACTAAGGTGAAGCAAGATAAGATTATTGGGCTTCAATGGGAGATCAAGAAGGCGCTAATGGTGGAACAAAATCTACAAAATTATGTAGAGGATTTAGCTAAGTGCTACACTCATTTCGTGGTCCAAGTTCAAGTCCAAGAGGAGGTTGATTGGGGTCCAAGCACACACCAGCCATAAAGGGATTTTCCTAGTTTGTTAGGACATATTTATTGCTTTCCTAGTTAGTTAAGGATAATAGTTTCCTTTCCCTAAGTTAGGTAGAATTACTTTTCCAGATTGACTTGGTTTTGTTTCCCATAATTTTTACCTTTTCCTATTTTAGTTGGACTTGTTGTCCAAAGTAGTTTAGGACTTTATTTCCTTATTTTTGCGTACAATTTCGTGATCCCCTCTATATAAAGGGGTATCTTCTCTGTTATTAGGTAGATTATTCATATTATTATCAATAAAAATTGTGAGATTTTTCTTGTACTCTTGTGTGTGGTTACTCTTGGATTTATTCTTCAACCTTCAAGACTCAACTTAAGGTGATAAGATTAAACCCTTTTTCGAAATATTAGATCACTTCTAGGTATTCAAGAAAGGTGATAAGTTTAGGCTTATTATTGTTCTTGTTATTCTAAAGGGTCGGGTTTCACAATCTATTTCTTGTTTTTAATTCTCTACCAAAGGTGATTAGTTCTTTGTTAGCTAATTATTGTTGTTAGGATTCAACTTCAAGAATAGACTTCTTGAATTCAAGAAACTCTTTCTTGAATTCAATCTATCTTTAATTTTTGTCTTTTATTCATTTCTTTATTTTCTTTAAGCTTCCGCACGTTTCTTGTTTTTCTTTAGTAAATCTTGAATCCCTATCGAGGTTCTATCAAGTGGTATCAGAGCTTAGGCTAATCAAGATTTCAATCTTGATAATCTTGGGAGGTTCTTGATTAAAAAAACGTAAAAAAAAAAAAAAAAGTTTCAGCCTACAAAAGGTGTTCTTGTACGATTTGGTTTCCAAGTCAAAAAAAGAAACAAGAAGAGGTGATCCTAGTTCTTGAAGATTAAGGGAACTTCTTCCTTATTCTTGTGGGTTTTGGGTTTCTTAAATCTTTCCTTTTTTTTTCACTCTACTAACCAATTCCTATTCTTTCTAGGTTTGGTCTTCCACTTTCCTTTTCTTTTTCTAACTCTAAATTTTTATCATTAAAGGGTTGTAACTAGTAAGGTTTATTAATAAATCTAAAGATTAACGACCAAGGGTTGCATTGAGAGAGTTATATATTGCTTTGTTCAAGATGTCTCATACTGGTAGTGATGATGAACAAAGAAATCTTTAAGAAGCCGAAATTAAAGGAAGGACTGAGTTCACCTTGAAAGTTATGCATCAACAATTTGAATGGTGGAATTTGCAATTCCAAGAGATGAGGGACACCATTGCTGAGCAAAATATTACAATAGATGAACTTAGGAGGGGAAATCATGCAAGACCCCAAGCTAGGAGGAATATACCCGCCGCCATTGAAAATCAAGAAAATCCAATTGATGATTTTAATAATAATATTGATTTTGATCGGGTAGGAAGGGATAGAAGGGGACGAAGAGAAAGATTTGAAGATGATAATATAAATAGCATAAAAATGACGATGTCATCTTTCAAGGGAACATGGGATCCAGACTTGTACCTTGATTGGGAGAGAAAGGTGGAAGCTATCTTTGACTGCCACAACTATTCGGAGGGCAAGAAGGTTAAACTTGCTGCTGTTGAGTTTTCTGACTAGCAATCTGGTGGAAAGAGCTTTCTAGGGATAGATTGCAAGAAGGACAACCATTCGTTGCTACGTGGGCTGAGATGAAGAGAGCAATGTGGAAGAGATTTGTGCCATCACATGGTTGGATTTTTGAATGGTTTAAATAGGGAAATAGCTGATGTAGTCGAATTGCAACAATATATAACTTTAGAGGAGTTAGTTGAACTAGTCGTAAAGGTAGAAAGACAAAACAAAAGGAGACAGCAATCTAGCTCATGCAGAAGTCGGCCAACTACTATTCAAAAGAAGCAATGGCCAAAATTTGAGTAGACATCTACTCCTAAATTACATGAAGACAAGGGCAAAAGCAAATTGGAATCCAAGGATGGGGGTAAGCCTTTTATGCCTAAGACTTATACTTCTACTTCTTCTATTCAATGTCTCAAGTGTCAAGGGAGAGGGCACAAGGCTTACGAATACCCAAGTAGAAGAAACATCCTAATCAAAGAGGATGGGGGATATTAGAGCGAAAATAGTGCACCAGGTGAAGAACAAGAAGAAAACTTTGTCGAGAATGAAGAAGGAAAAGAGATGGAGTTCATGGATAGTGGGTTGAATTTTGTGGTTAGAAGGCTTATGCACATTAATCTAGGTCACTCTAATGAAGAACAAAGGGAAAATATATTCCATACCCGATGTGGGATTAAAGATAAAATTTGTTCTATGATAATTGATAATGGGAGTTGTGATAATGTTGTGAGTGCATATTTGGTGGAAAGGGTAGGGCTGGAATAGACGAAGCACCCTAGGCCTTATAGATTTCAATGGTTTAATGATAGTGGAGAGGTCAAGGTGAATAAACAATGCATGGTCTCTTTTAAGATTGGAAGGTATGCTAATGAAGTTCTATGCGTTATAGTACCCATGCAAGCTTGTCATATCTTGTTAGGGTGCCCATGGCAGTATGATAGGAGTGCTTTTCATAATGGGAGGAAAAATAGATACTTTCTTGAGCATAATGGCAAGAAATACATTCTTGCACCTTTAACTCCTTCCCAAGTATATGAAGATCAAAAAAAGATGAAAGAATCAATAGGGAAACATGGGGAGGGATCAAAACAAGAGACTAAAGGGAAAGAAAAAGAGGGTAAATTTGAAGTGAGGTCTGAGGAGAGAGAGGGCAGCAATGAGAGGAAAGAAAAGGTGGGAAAGAGTGATAAAAAATAAAGCATTTGTGAGAGGAAAGAGGCTAAGATTGAAAAAAAAGTTAGCCTTGCAAAAGCCAAAGAGTGTTTATTTGCGAAAAAGGAGGGCTGCCTATTATCTTGCTCACTTATAAGGAAGTTCTGCTTAATAATGATTCATTAATATCCTCTTTGCCTAGTGTTAATTCTAACCTTTTGCAGGATTTTAAAGATGTTTTCCCTGAGGATATTCCTAAAGGTTTACCACCTTTAAGGGGAATCATCAAATTGAGCTTGTGCCCGGATCACATATTCCTAATAGGCCTGCTTATAGGAGCAATCCTGAAGAAACAAAGGAATTGCAAAGACAAGTAGAGGAGCTGCTTGATAAGGGATTTGTTAGAGAAAGTATGAGTCCATGTTCTGTACCCGTGCTTTTGGTGCCAAAGAAGGATGGCACTTGGAGGATGTGTGTCGATTGCCGCGCCATCAATAAAATAACGGTAAAAGTATTGTTGGGTACTGACTTAGTTCAGGAGGCCTTAGATAAGGTCAAGACTATTCAAGAGAGGTTGTATTCAACTTAGTCTAGGCAGAAGAGTTATGTAGACCGTAAGGTTCGAGATGTATATTTCATGGTTGGTGAGCGGGTATTGCTCTAGGTGTCGCCTATGAAGGGCATGATGAGGTTCGGAAATAAGGGCAAGCTTAGCCCTAGGTACATTGGTCTATTTGAGATTCTTGACCGAGTGGGAGAGGCGGCTTATAGACTTGAATTTCCACCTAGCATATCAGTCGTGCATCCAATTTTCCATGTATATATGCTTTGAGGTATCACGACAACCCTACACATGTTTTAGACTTCAGCACTATCCAGTTGAACAAGGATTTATCTTATGAGGAGGAGCCGATAGCTATTCTAGACCGGCAGGTTTGACAGTTGAGGGCGAAGAGCTTTCCTTCAGTGCGTGTTCAGTGGAGAGGTCATCCTCCTGAGGCCTCGACCTGGGAGTCCGAGTCTGATATGCGGACCCATTATCCACATTTTTTCCCCGACTCAGGTACTTCTTTTTTTCGTCCATTAGAGGACGAACGGTTGTTTTAAAGGTGGAGGATGTGACGACCCAAAGGGTCATCACATATTTTACTCATCCGTTCTGTGCTTCTGAGGCCTTGAAAACCTTATTTTCTATTGCCTCGATTTGCATGCGCATCCCGGGCATGTAGCCGAAAAGTTTTTATATTGAAATATGTGAATTCCAGGAAAAATTGTTTTTCTAAAATATTAAGGAAAATGAGAATGAAAATTTATTAAAAGACTATGGTATCAGGCTTGTATTTTGGTTTCAACGCCCGGTACAAGTCTTATATATTGTTTAAGTGCTTCCTATAAAGTTTGGTTGAAAACGGACGTTGTTTGACGTGTTTCGGACCTAAATAGCTAAATATAAGGTTTATGAACTTTGAAATGAAAAGTGATGACTTTGAGGCTTGATTTAATGATTTTGATGTTATTTTTGCGATTTGATCACTTGAGTAAGTTCGTAAGATGTTTTTAAGTTAGTGTGTGTGATTGGGTAGGAGCCCCAAGGGCTCAAGAGTGTTTTGGAGGTTGTTCGGGGTGTTTATACACTTTGAATGGTAGCAGATGTTTCTGCAATTTTTGCCCTGATAATTGTTCTTTGCGAACGCGGCCTCAGGCTCGCGTTCGCAGTGCCTTGTCAATTTCATCTTCCGCATTCGCGGCCCTCTTTCCTGCATTTGCACAGCTCCTTCAATCCCTTCTACGTATTCGCATCTGCCTGCTCGCATTCGTATAGGCCATTTTCCCAGGACCTAGCTTTTCCTTCTTCGCATTCGCGTGTTCCCAACCGTGCAACGTGATGCCCCCATTTTTTCTTCATCGCGAACGCGTCCTTGATATTATGATCGCGAAGGGTAATTCCCTTCTGTCATTTTTTTAAAAAAATTTCAGAAGAGTAGCAACACGGGATTTATTCCCACTTTTCATAAACCTTGTCTTCTCCACAACACATAGACGAAGTATAGATCTAATCTTCACCAAAGCTTCTTGGGTAAGTATTAACTAACTTGCCTTCTTCACTTTCTATCATCATTTATCAAATTCCTAGACCTAAATCATGAAACCAAGGTAGAAATTAAGGTTTGGGTATAGTTAGGGTTTTGAGAATTTTGGGTAATTCAACCCAATTTGGGGTCGAATCTTAAAATAAATTATATCTTTGGATTCGTGGGGTTATGGATGATTGAGTTTTGGTCTGAACCTCGAGTTTCGACCACGTGGGCTCGGGAGCATTTTGAGAATTTTTGAGTGAAACTTGAAAAAATCATTTTATGCATTCAAACAAATTCATATAGTGTTTATTAAAGTAATTGAACAAATTGTGATTAGATTAGATCGAATTGGAGGTTGAATCACGAGGTAAAGCAACAGTTGAAGGTTAAGCGTACTTCAAGGCTTTGAGGTAAGTGTTTGGTCTAGCCCTAGCTTGAGGGAATAAAAGTTGAGTCTTGTTGCTAATTGCTATGTGATCGAGTACGATATATAGGCACGGTGACAAGTATCTATACATTGGTGTCTAGCATGATCGTGGGTCCTTATAATGTGAATTCCAAGTTATTGGAGAATGTCTATACATTGTGAATAATGTGTGAACAGTAAATGATCATTAAATTTTTTGGAGCGTTGGCTCAGAATAGTAAATTGAATTATAAGATAAGTAAAGTAAAGAAAAAGGAAACGTTGTTGATAATTCCTTTGCCGGGGCGTAAGTATTTAATGTGTATTCTCCTTTGCCAGGATGATCGAACTATTAATTGTGCTCCCTTGCCGGGATGATTGAACTGTTAATTGTGCTCCCTTTCCGGGATGATTGAACTGTTAATTGTGCTCCCTTGCCGGAATGATTGAGCTGTTAATTATACTCCCTTGCCGGGATGTTTGTTGTGTGTCCCTTGATTTTGACTGTTGCTTGGGGACTCGGACTGTTAAATGATATTGAGGAGCGGGTTGCACGCCGCAACAATGATAAATCATAAATAATGTAGTTTGGATTGCACGCTGCAACAGTGATATGTGGAGCGGGTTGCACGCCGCAATAATGGTAATTATGGAACGGGTTGCACGTCGCAACAGTTGTTGATATCTGTGGTTATATCTGAATATTGATTTCTTGTTTCACTGTGGAATTACGTTGTTTTTTGTTGTAACTCTGGGGTGTTGTTTAATTGTATTTCCCCGCAGCATGTTCCCCTCCCATGTTGTTGATATCTTGGTATTCGATCTTCCGCTGTATATTTTATGACTGCGCAGGTTTATGTGGTGTCCAGTCTAGTCTCATCACTACTTCGCCAGGGTTAGGCTAGGCACTTACTAGCACATGAGGTCGGTTGTGCTGATACTACACTTCTATGTATTTTTGCACAGGTCCAGGTTTTGAGCAGCAGCAGTAGTTCGATAGCAGGATCTTATTATCACGTGACTGAGGTTGCCTTGCAGGCGTCCGCAGGCTCGACGTCTCTTCTTATGCTTTTCATTTATACCGTGGTCTCATTGTTTCGAGACAGACAGCTGTTATATTTCTTTCAGACTTTTATATGTTGTTTATTCTTAGTAGTTCGTGAGCATGTGACACCAAATCTTGGGTAGAGGATGTTGTTGAGTATTTTGTATTTATTTCAGACTTATAAAAATTAAACTTCCGCAGTTATTATTATTATTATTATTTATGCTATGAAACTGCTAACATAATGGTTTTACTAATGAAAACGGTAAGTAAAATTAGCTTGCCTAACTACCACGAGTAGGCGCCATCACGATCCCGATGGTGAGAAATCCGGGTCGTGACAATAATATTTTGCTAAGACCGTTCATAATTTAGAAAAGATTTGAATTAGATTTTTAGCTAACTAATTATTACCTTGTTGATTTAAATTATTAATATGGTTCATATCCAATTTTAAATATTTAACTATAATATTATTTTGTCCACTAAATTTCTATTCCTATAGCCTGTAGGCAGAAGAATCGATTTGAAAAGGAGTTTAAAACGAAAAGAGACGCAAATCATCTACTTCTTTCCCTTTCATTTGTTTTTCTTTATTTCCTTATTTTGAAAATTAATACTCCCCCCGTTTCAATTTATATGAACTCATTTGACTGAGCACGAAGTTTAAAAAAAAGAGAAAACTTTTGATATTGTGGTGTAAAATGAGGCACATTTATTTTGTGTGGCTATAAATAATTGCATAAAAGTAAATTGTTTCCAAATAAGGAAAATAGTTAATTTTTTTTGCACGGACTAAAAAGAAAATAGGTTCACATAAATTGAAACGGATGGAGTATTAGAAAGAAAAAACATGGAAGGTTTTGTTAACTTCTTAGGGAAGTGTTTATATAAAGTAAAGTTTTAATCGATTTCAAAATGTGGAACTTTCTACATATTCAGATAAGGAATATATTTTAAATCAAAATTTTAGTTCATTTAGAACTCCTAAAATTAGGGAAAAATTTAAATTACTATTTTGTTCAACATAAAATATATTTTTAGGAGGTAAAAAAGGCGAACAATATTTCGCAAAAGGCCTTCGTGCTTTTAATATAGTATATAAATACTATTACTATATTAGTAGCACTATTACCTAATATAAATACTATAAATGTGAGAAATGAAAGTATTAACAAATACAAGTCCAGCAAGAAAATTATCTATGAAAAATACAAAAGATTAAATACATAATTCACACTAACAACAATAACAACAACAACAACAACCCAGTATATTCTCACAAAGTGGGGTCTGGGGAGGGTAATATGTAGACAGACCTTACCTATACCCGAAAGGGCAGAGAGGTTGTTTCCAATCGACCATCGGCACAGGGAAGAGAAAGGCAAACAAAAACAAAAACACAAACAACATTAGTTACTCCAACATAAATCGCATAAATAATTATCTAAACATAAGAGTCATAAGTACCATAAATAAACTGGCATGCAATAATATTAAAACAGTAACTACCAGAAATGACTACCATAAGAGGACACAAACCAATACACGAATCTATGGATAGCCCTACCACGCCTCACCCAACCCCCGGAAAGGAGTACGAAAAATCTAGAAGCCCCTATCCTACAACCCTCATACTAGACCTCCAGACTTTCCTATCAAGGGTCTTGTCCTCGGAAATCCGCATCCTGGCCATGTCCTGCCTAATTACCTCTCTCCTTTATCTCTTAGGCCTCCATCTGCCGCGCCTCACACCGACCACCTATAGCCGCTCACAATTCCTCACCGGGACATCGGGGCTTCTCCTCTGCACATGCCCGAACCACCGGAGTCTCGCCTCTCGCATCTTCTCATCCACTGGGGCCACCCCCACCTTCTCCCTGATAACTTCATTCTTAATCTTATCTAACCTGGTGAGCCCGCACATCCACCTAAGCATCCTCATCTCCGCAACCTTCATCCTCTGAACATGAGATTTCTTCACTGGCCAACACTCCGTCCCATACAACATGGCAGGTCTAACCACAGCTTTATAAAATTTCCCTTTGAGTTTCTGTGGTACTTTCTTGTCACAGAAGACTATGCAAGCCTCCACTTCGACCACCCCGCCCATATACGTTGAGTGACATCCCCGTTTATATCTCCGTCCCCCTGAATCACCAATCCAAGGCATCTGAAACTATCCCTCTTGGCAATGGCCTGAGGTCCAATCTTCACGTTCCCTCCCACTTCGCTCGGCTCAGCGCTAAACTTGCACTCCAGATATTTTGTCTTAGACCCGCTTAGTTTGAAACCCTTAGACTCGAGAGTCTGTCTCCATACCTCTAGCCTCTCGTTAACACCGACCCTCGTCTCATCTACCAGGACTATGTCATCAGCAAATAACATACACCAAGGCACATCCTCTTAAATATGACGTGTTAAAGCATCCACTAAGTAAAATAAAAAAATCAACTTACAAAAAATAAAGATATGTTATAATATATTTCATTCTTTACAACTTTTTTCGTCATATAAGGTCTGGTTAGTTTTGTTATATACTCCTATTTCAATCGTATTAATTTCTTAATTTTAGAATTTAACTAGATAATGATAGTTATTAAGTTATTAAACTAGCATTATAACATTAAATAAAAAAAACTTTTCTATTTATCTAAAGTGACGGTAATTAGTGATAAATGCACATAGATACAAATTCGTGATAAACACATAGTTACGTATTTATTTAATTGTATTGAAACTTACAAGTATATTTGTTTTATATGAATTATGATATGCTAGTTGGTATTGTTATACACTCCTATATTAACCATACAAAATCTTTAAAAAGAGTTTATGTGAAATTTAATAACATCAAATTATGCAAATATTATAAAACATCAAATAATAGTCACAAGAGAAAACATGATCTTTATCATATTTAATTCTCAATTCTAATATTCAATGTATATTTAATTTATGATAATTGAAAACTTATCAAGATAGTAAATTATTATCATATATATATATATATATATATATATATATATATATATATATATATATATATATATATATATATATATATATATATATATATATATATATATATATTACACCATATTTACATAATTAATGTAATGACCCAACTAATTATTTTGCTTTTTAGAACCCTATCCCCTTAAATAAAAAATTTTGTGCTTGCTTTAACTTATTTACGACCTGCGGTGATGGTTGGTTCGGGATTTAAAAGAATTTGGGTTGAAATATGCTCATTTGATTCTTTAAGATTTTCTAAAAAGGCTAAGTTTGACTTTGGTCAATATTTTTAGCAAACGGATCCAAATTCGTGTTTTGACAGTCTCGAAGGGTCCGTAGGAAAATATGGGATCCGGGCATATATCCGAAATTGAATTTCGAGGTCACTAGCCTGAGTAATGAATTTCTATTAGAAATTGTTAAACTGAAATTCTAAGGATTTAAAGAAACTAAATAATGATTGATCACATTGGTATCAGGCTTGTAGTTTGGTTATAGAGCCTAGTACAGGTCCGATATATCATTTAAGACCTATCTGCAAAATTTGATGTCAATTTGAATAGTATAAGTACGTTTCGACACATTAGAAGTGAATTTAAGAACTTGAAGTTCATAAGTTTAATTCGATTGGTTTTAGGGGTTAATTCGTAGATTTAGCGTTGTTTAGGGTGTTACAAAGGTTCGAGCAGGTCCGTTTTATAATTTCATTCTTATGGTATATTCGAGCGGGGCCCAGGAGCCCCGAGCGTCAATCGGACGAGGATCGGCCTCTGTCTCTACTTCTTCGAGATTAGATGGAATACTTACTGGGTACATATTATTTATGTACTCATGCTATGCTTCTGTACTTAATTGTACATGCTCCGAGGTAGGTACATCTGGCTATCAGACCAATGCACATCCCTTGATAATAGTGTGAGACTTCCATGGTGAGTTGCTTCCCTTCCTGTTCCGATCTACAACTGGATGGAGTCTTTCTTACTTTAGACTATCTATTATGTTTCAGACAGTAGGATAGATCTTTTATTTTATCAATTCTACTAGTTGCTCACAACATGTGACACTAGGTCTTGTCACACATATTATTAGACAGTTGTTTTGTGTCAAGACCCAAAATTCACTATAGATCGTGATGGCGCCGGACACCGCTATCAGGTTAGCCAACTAAATTACCACCTACTTCCTCTTTTAACACTTTTGAAAATCTAAAGTTTTTCTTTCCGTTTTATGCAAAATAAGATCATTGCTTGAATTCAAATTTAAATAATAGTAATTAGTACAAGAATTTACTGAAACCATCCCAGAAACCCGATGTCACAAGTGCATGAGCAACTACAGATAAAGATATAAAATACAACACCACGCCCGTCAGGAATATAATGGACAGAAATAAAATACAGTTACTAGAAAGGGACTTTAAAGAATTACGGGCTGCCTTGTATATTGCAACTCACCTAGTCCCTGAATCGCCCGTACTGCTACGCCCAGTAGGCCGCTAATGTATTATGTACCTTTGCAACAAAAATGTGCAGAAGTGTAGTATGAGTATGTAATCAACGTGTACGCAGTGAGTATCCCGCCTAATCCCGAAGGGGTAGAGACGAGATGGCCAACTTCGACACTCACTAGAGGTCAATTATCAATTATCTATAAGTGCATGAATAATCATGGATTTATATAGAGGTCCTAGCTATGAAGCCAAATAAACAGGTAAATACCTTCAACAAGAAATCAAGGGCTTCCAAAGTTTATTCTTTATTATCTTATTCGTTTGTATCAAGCCACGTAGAGCCAATTCCATAATTACAAAATATTTTTTTAGTAATAGATAACATGCGCAAATCACACCGAGGCGACGGCCCGCTCCAACAGGAATGTAAACGGTGCATTGCCGAGTGTCGAGCAGCATGAACCATAGATGAATCTATTTTCACCGAGGCATTCGGCCCGTTCCATAAATACACATATCCTGCTCGCGAATTGTCTATGCGACGCAGGCACACATAAAATACACGCTCAAATAGGAAATTAAGAGCTCATCGAGGATAATCCTCCAATTAAAACAACTTTTTCTTTTTAATATTTCAGGGAAATTACTATTAAATCTCTTTTTTAAATTCCTTTACCAATTTAAGGTGATCTAGACAATTCAAACTATCAATGTGTTCACAGTAATCCAAGTATAACATACTTTCGACTCCTAGACTACCGGGACAATAGCCTAATAGTAGCTACGCACGGACTCTCATCACCTCGTGCGTGCGTAGCCCCCACAAATTGGAGAAAATAACCATTTTACTCACCTATGGGGTAATTTCCCCCTCATAGAATTAGAAAGGAGACTCACCTAGCTCTGAAGACTCGCAACTGGCATTCCACATCCTTCTGAAGGCTTGAACCAATGCACAACAAACCAAAACTAGCCGATAATCACACAAATCCATTAATATATGCTCAACTATACCTTACAACTCAATTTATAATAATTCCTAATCACGAACGAAAAGTTGACCAAAATACCCTCGGGCCCACATGCCCGAAATATAAAATTTCTCGAAGATAAAGATTATCCACAACCTTAGGAACTTAAATATATAATTTTCTCCTAATTCCATGCTCAAAATCATGACTAAATTCCAAGAATATGATTTTTTAGGTTTTCCACCAAAACCCCAATTTATATACTAATTTTTCATGCTTAAATCCATGGTATAGTCTTGTATTTAACTTGGAAATAAATGGGGGTGACTTACCTCAACATTGGTAATGAAATCTTTCCTTGAAGCTCTCTAAAAATTTCCCCCAAGCCATGCAAAGTGGGGGAAATAAGTCAAAATCCCGATTTAAAATAAGTAACTGCCCCCAGCAATTTCCGCTTCCGCGAAAATATGATCGCTTATGCGGGTGTCGCTTCTGCGAAATTTTGGCCACTTCTGCGGCTTGGCCTAAAGGGCACTGACTACTTCTGTGGTCAAGGAGCCACATAAGCGGAATAGCTTCTGCGATCCCTAGGCTGTTTCTGCAGTTAGCTGGGTCTGCCCCTCTTTCCGCTTCTGCGAGCTACAGACCGCATCTGCGGTCCAAGAATCGCAAATGCTATTATGACAGAAGCAGCGCACTCAACATTCCAAATTTCCAATTTCGATCTGTTAACCACCTGAAATCCACCCGAGGCCCTCGGGACCGCAACCAATCATACCAACCAATCCCAACACACATTTCGGACTTGCTCGAGGCCTCAAACCATATCAAACAATGCTAAAACCATGAATTACACCCCGATTCAAGCTTTATGAACTTTGAACTTTCCAACTTCTATTTCTGATGTTTAAACCTATCAAATCACGTCGGATTGTCCTCAAATTTTGCACGTAAGTCATATTTGATATTACGGACCTACTCCATCTTGCAGAATTGGATTCCGACCCCGATATTAAAAATTCAACCTCCAGTCAAACTCCTTAAAAACTTTCAAATTTCTATCTTTAGCCAAATGGTTTCAAAATAGTCTATGGACCTTCGAATTCACTTCCAATTGTGCCCCCGACTCCAGAATCACCATACGGAGCTATTCCAGTCTCGAAAATACTCCCGTATTATCCAAAACCCGCACCGGGCATATGCCCCAGTCAGAAATTATCATACAAACCTGCTGGAACCTTCAGATCCCAGTTCCGAGGTCATTTACTCAAAATTGCAATCTTAGTTTATTCTTTCAACTTCCGAATAAGGATTCTCTTCTCAAATCAACTCTGAACTTCCCGAAATTCAATTCCAACCACGCGTACAAGTCATAATACCCGCAATGAAGCTATTCATGGCCTCTGACTGCTGAACGGAGCACTGGGACTCAAAACGACCGATCGGGTTGTTACATTCTCTCCCACTTAAACATACGTTCGTCCTTGAAAATGCTGAGAATTACACTGGAGTAGTCTGAAATCACTATTTAGCACCTCATGCACCTTCCCATGCTATCACAACTCTGTTGAGCACATTAGTCCAATAATTTCTTAAGATATTCCCTTTTATTTAATCAAATAAGCCCTAGATCCCGATTCTGACATCAAGAATCCTATGTCATGCCTGTTTCCAACATACGACGACCTTATCAATCACTACACGGTGTACTCAAACATGACTACATAACTTTGCTGAATTCTTGCTTTGCAACACTAAATCCACAGGACCACAATAATATTCTTTGATCAACTTAGCCAGACTTTAACGAATCAGATGCTCCCATTGCACCTCATGACACACGCAAGTCTTAATCTAACTCTTACAATATCGCCACGACGGATGAGATATACTGTAACGACCCGACCGGTCGTTTTAGAAAATTTCGCCCCAATCCCTAATTTAACTGTTCCCCCAAGTTCATTTCTGCTATTGTGGGTTGCCGGGAGAGTCGGTTCTAAAAATTTGAGCATTTTGGGACACTTAGTCCCTAAATAAGAGCTTTGAAGCTAGAAAATGGCTCGTAGCCGGAACAGTGTTAAGACGATCTCGGAACGGAAATCCGATGGTTCCACTAGTTCCGTTAGGTGATTTCGGGGTTGGGAGCGCGTTCGGAATGTATTTTTGGAGGTCCGTAGCTCAATTAGGCTTGAAATGCCGAAGGTTGAAATTTTGGCGAATCCGAACGATATGTGAGATTTTGATCCGGGGGTCGGAATGGAATTCCGACAATTTCTGTAGCTTCGTTATGTGAATTTGGATATGTCCACAAAGTTTCAGGTCATTCGGACGTCGTTTGGTCGAGTTTTAGATCGAATGTGCAATTCGAAAAGTTTTAAGAAATTTAGGCTTGAATTCGATGTGAATTATGGGTTTTGATGTTGTTAGACGTGTTTTTATGATTTGAACGAGTTCATATCGTGTTTTGGAGTATGTTGGTGGTTTTCGTTGGGGTCCCGGGAGCCTCGGGATGAATTCGGGGTCCAAATGGACCAATTTGTGCCAAAAGGCACTGCTGTTCTGCTGCAATAACTGCAGAGCAATTTTGCTCTCTGCGATCGCGGAGATGGCCATGCGATCGCGTAAGGGAGAAATCCTGAGCTCTGCGATCGCGTAAGTCTGGAGGTTGAACCAGTGCGATCGCGTGAGGGAGTATGCGATCGCGTAGGGTAGTTGGGGAGCCGGACGAGTTTGTTCTTCGCGATCGCGTTAGTACGTTTGCGATCGCGTAGTATTGATGAGTTGTTCACTGCGATCGCGTCCAGGGTCACGCGATCGCGTAGAGGAAAATTAGGCCGCCCATATTTTGTGCATCGCGATCGCAAGCCCAGTGCTGCGATCGCGTAGAGTAAAATGGCCTGGCAGTGACTTTAAGTCCAGAACATTTCAGTCGCGGCCTAACACACCAAAACCGCCATTGTTGAGCTCCAAGAGAGGATTTTGAAGGGGAAACGCCGGGATATCATCGGGAAATCATCGGGGGTAAGTTTCTTGACCTTAATTCGTTGGTTTATCATGAAATCCGTGATTATTTCACCGAAATTGGAAGATTAAAGGTGGGTTTGAGCCCTAGGCCTAAATGTTAGAAAATCTCTGATTTGAGTGGGCAAATGGAGTCCGACTTTGGTAAATTTTATATGCCTAGACTCGTATTGAGATAAGGAACCCGAATATATAATTTTCGTGATTTTTCGATAAGCGTACCGAAAGTCGGGTTTTGACAACTTGTGGGTTTTTGGCGTATTTTGAGTTGTTTTGATTGGGTAATGCCCAATTGACCTATTTTGATATAATTCTATTGATTTTTTTTATCAGATACTACACCTGTGGAGGCCGACATTCGCGGCAAGAGAGTTGTTTCATAGCGGTTTTGTACCGAAGTCGAGGTAAGTGACTTGTCTAACCTCGTGTGGGTGAATTTTCACCCCTAGGATATTATGTGATAGTTTAAATGCCTTGTACGCGAGGTGACGGGCGTGTACATGCGCTGGTTGTTGAACACATACTTTACTCAAAATGTTCAATGAGTGATATTACTGTTTTTAGCTGTTAAATTCGATATTTCTACCCGGTAGATCCCAGGGCTGTGGGTTCGATTCCCAGAGACCCGGAGTGATAATGATGTGGACTACGGGTTCGATTCCCGAGATCCTGAGATTATTGAAATGTGGACTACGGGTTTGATTCCCGAGATCCTGAGATTATCGAAATGTGGACTACGGGTTCGATTCCCGAGATCCCGAGATTATTGAAATATGGACTACGGGTTCGATTCCCGAGATCCCGAGATTATTGAAATGTGGACTACGGGTTCGATTCCCGAGATCCTGAGATTATTGAAATATGGACTACGGGTTCGATTCCCGAGATCCTGAGATTATTGAAATATGGTCTACGGGTTCGATTCCCGAGATCCTGAGATTATTGAAATATGGACTACGGGTTCGATTCCCGAGATCCCGAGATTATTGAAATATGGACTACGGGTTCGATTCCCGAGATCCTGAGATTATTGAAATATGGACTACGGGTTCGATTCCCGAGATCCCGAGATTATTGAAATATGGACTACGGGTTCGATTCCCGAGATCCTGAGATTATTGAAATATGGACTACGGGTTCGATTCCCGAGATCCTGAGATTATTGAAATGAGGACTACGGGTTCGATTCCCGAGATCCCGACTTATTGGTAGGGACTGCGGGTTCGATTCCCGGAGATCCTGAGTTATTGAGATATTATTGAGACATGGGCTGCGGGTTCGATTCCCGGAGATCCAGAGGTACCGAGAATGGGACCGTGGGTTCAATTCCCACAGATCCTGGATTTGTTTATTTGAGTTGGTTATTTGTTGTTAGCTTAATTGTAGACAGTTGCAGTAAATCATCATAATGTTGTTATTTCGGAAATTATTATCATTTAAACTGTTTATTTTGTTATCATCATTATATTATTGTTTTTCTCAGTAGGGCCCTGACCTACCTCGTCACTACTCCATCGAGGTTAGGCTTGGCACTTACCGAGTACCGCCGTGGTGTACTCATGCTACTCTTCTGCACACTTTTGTTGTGCAGATCCAGGTACATCAGGACAGGCTCACACCAGGTGATTCAGCAGCGTTTTGGGAGACCTCGAGGTATGATCTGCTACGTCCGCGGATCCGGAGGCCTTCCTTCTATTCTAGTGCTAGTAGATGATTTTCCTTCATTCCGTTGTTAGATACTCCTTTTACATAGAGCTACAATTGTATGATCTCTTTTAGTCTGTGTTACCCGTGGGATTCCGGATCTTGGTAGTGTTTTATTCATGGTGTTGACGGATGTATGTGCCAACTGGCACGGATTACATATCTTTTACCCTATTTTTCCGCTGTCTTCTAATTTAAGTGTTCATAGCTTGTATATTCCGCAACGTGTTAGGCTTACCTAGTCGTGGGGACTGGGTGCCATCACGACATGTTCACGATTGGTGAACTAGGGTCGTGACAAGTTGGTATCAGAACTCTAGGTTCATAGGAGTCACGGGACACAGACCGGTTACTTAGAGTCTCACCTGATCGATACGGAGACGTCTGTATTTATCTACGAGGGGCTATGTAACTGTTTAGGAAACTCTTCATTTCTTTTGGATTCCTTGTCGTGCGACATTTTGGCATCAAAATCTAAATTATTGCTTTCTATTCTCTCACAGATGGTGAGGACACGAGCTACTCGCGATGATCAGGTACCCGCACCCCCTGTTGCCGCCGTCAGAGGCCGGGGCCGAGGTAGAGGACGAGGACGCGCCCGAGGTGCAGCCACAGTACCCGCGCGTGCTGCCGCTGAGGTGCCACAGGTAGACCAGGTTGGAGCGCAGGCACCCGGTACACCGACTACAGCTGCTACTACTCCAGCACTACAGGAGACCCTGGCTCAGTTCATGAGTATGTATACCACTTTAGACCAGGCAGGATTGCTCCCTCTTGTCGCGGCCTACATCTCGGGCCGGGGAGGGGCCCGTACTCCCGCAGCCGTTACACCGGAGCAGCGATGTGCCGGTGGGACAGGTTCCGGATGTTTTGGTTATGCCTCCCGCCGCCCCAGCACAGCCCGGAGGTGGACCAGCTGCCTCTGAGGACGAGCAGCGTAGATTGGAGAGGTTCAAGAAATATGACCCTCCAGTGTTTAGTGGTTTGGCTTCAGATGATGCATTGGGTTTTCTAGAGGAGTGTCATTGTATTCTTCGTACTATGGGGATTGTGGAGACCAGCGGGGTTTCCTTCACTGCTTTTCAGTTTCGTGGGGCCGCTTATGATTGGTGGCGCACGTATGAGTTGGATAGTCCGGAGGAGTCTGCTTCATTGACTTGGACGCAGTTTTCAGATCTGTTTTTGAGGGAGTTTGTTCCACAGAGCCTTAGGGATTCTTGGCGCTCGGAGTTTGAGCGGTTGCGACAGGGCTCCATGTCAGTATCGGAGTATGCTATCAGTTTCACCCGTCTAGCCAGGCATGCACCGGCTTTGGTAGCCACGGTTCGGGAGAGAGTGCGGAGATTTATCGAGGGCCTTGTTCCGCCTATCCGATCCAGCATGGCCAGAGAGCTGGAGACAGATATATCTTATCAGCAGGCAGCTAGCATTGCCAAGAGGATCGAGAGTATGCTCCCTAGAGAGCGGAGGGAGAGAGAGGCCAAAAGGTCTCGTGAGTGGGGTCATTTCTCTGGTGCCCGCACTTCATCAGCCGGTCGTTTTGGCAGAGGTTATTCCGGTCAACCAGTTCACTCGGCGTTGCCCGCAGCCGGTAGTACTCCAGGCCTTCCAGCATCTCAGGAGCCTTATTATGCTCCCCCAGTTTCCAGTGCACCTCCTACGCGGGGTCCGTCCAGGGGTCAGACTAGTGGGGGTGAGGCCGGTCAGTCACAGCCACCGCGTCCTCCCAGAGCTTGTTTTGAGTGCGGGGATACTCGCCACCTGGTTAGGGAGTGCCCCAGGCGCAGGAGAGGAGCCCCTCATCGGTCATCACAGCATTCGCGTGGTTCTCAAGGGCCAGCAGGCTATCATTCCAGCCCCCACTGCCACTCCACCTGCCCAGGTCATCCAGGGGCGGGGGTCATGGTTCCAGAGGCCGCCCTCGAGAGGGGGACATGCCAGATTCTATGCTATTCCTGATCGCGCTGCGGCTGTTGCATCTGACTCTGTTATCACAGGTATTATTATGGTTAGTCACAGGGAGGCATCGGTTCTATTCGACCCTGGTTCCACTTTTTCATATGTGTCTTCTTACTTTGCTTCTCATCCGGGTGTGCCTCGGGATTCTTTGAGTGCCCCCATTTATGTTTCCACTCCGGTGGGTGATTCTTTGGTTGTGGACCGTGTATATCGGTCGTGTTTGATTACCATTTGTGATTTTGAGACCAGAGCGGATCTATTGTTGCTCGGGATGGTCAATTTTGATATTATTCTGGGCATGGACTGGTTGTCGCCCCATTATGCTATTCTTGATTATCACGCCAAGACTGTGATGTTGGCTATGCCAGGCATTCCACGTATTGAGTGGAGTGGTACCCTAGATCACACCCCCAGCCGTGTTATTTCTTTTCCCAGAGCTCAGCGTATGGTTGAGAAGGGGTGTGCTGCTTATCTAGCCTATGTGCGGGACGTCAGTATTGACACTCCCTCTATTAATTCTGTTCCTGTGGTACGTGACTTTGCTGATGTATTTCCAACTGATCTTCCGGGCATGCCGCCCGACAGAGATATTGACTTTGCTATTGACTTGTTGCCGGGCACTCAGCCCATTTCTATTCCACCGTACCGTATGGCTCCTCCTGAGTTGAAGGAGTTGAAGGATCAATTACAGGAGTTATTGGGCAAGGGTTTTATTCGACCCAGTGTTTCGCCTTGGGGTGCTCCTGTATTGTTTGTGAAGAAAAAGGACGGTTCTATGCGTATGTGTATTGACTATCGTCAGCTGAACAAGGTTACAGTGAAGAACCGGTATCCTTTGCCCCGTATCGATGATTTATTTGACCAGCTACAGGGCGCACAGGTGTTTTCTAAGATTGATTTGCGCTCTGGGTATCACCAGCTGAAGATTCGGGAGCCAGATATCCCGAAGACTGCCTTCAGGACCTGGTATGGTCACTATGAGTTCCTCGTGATGTCTTTTGGGTTGACTAATGCCCCAGCAGCATTTATGCATTTGATGCACAGTGTGTTCAGACCTTATCTGGACTCGTTCGTGATTGTCTTCATCGATGATATTCTAGTATATTCCCGGAGCCGGGAAGAGCACGAGCAACATTTGAGGATAGTGCTTCAGATTCTGAGGGAGAAGCAGCTTTATGCCAAGTTCTCTAAATGTGAATTCTGGTTGAGTTCAGTGGCATTTTTGGGCCACGTGGTGTCGAGTGATGGTATTCGAGTAGATCCGAGGAAGGTGGAGGCCGTGCAGAGTTGGCCCAGACCCTCCTCCGCTACTGAGATTCGCAGCTTCCTTGGTTTGGCGGGCTATTACCGTCGTTTTGTAGAGGGGTTCTCTTCGATTGCAGCACCTATGACCAGATTGACCCAAAAGGGTGCCCCTTTCCAGTAGACAGACGGGTGTGAGGCGAGCTTTCAAAAGCTCAAGACAGCTTTGACTTCGGCCCCTATATTGATGTTGCCTACAGGTACGGGGTCCTATACCGTATATTGTGATGCCTCACGAGTTGGACTCGGTGCGGTATTGATGCGGGACGGTAGGGTGATTGCCTACGCGTCGAGACAGCTGAAGGTGCATGAGAAGAATTACCATGTTCATGATTTGGAGCTAGCTGCCATTGTTCACGCCTTGAAAATTTGGCGTCATTATTTATATGGGGTTCCTTCTGAGATCTACACTAATCACCGGAGCTTGCAACACTTGCTTAAGCAGAAGGACCTGAATATGCGTCAGAGGAGATGGTTGGAACTACTGAAGGACTATGATATTACTATTCTCTATCATCCGGGCAAGGCTAATGTGGTTGCCGATGCCTCGAGTCGTCGGGCAAGAGAGTTTGGGGAGTTTAGCATATCTACCAGCTTCGCAGAGGCCTATGGCGATGGATGTTCGGGCTTTGGCCACCAGGCAGTTTGTTAGATTGGATCTTTCGGAGCCCGGCCGGATTCCGGCATGTGTGGTTTCTCGCCTTCTCTATTTGACCGCATCGGGGAGCGTCGGCTCGACGACCCTCATTTGCTTGTCCTTCGAGATGCAGTTCGGCGCGGCGATGCTCGAGATGTTACCATCGGGGACGACGGAGTGATGAGGATGCAGGGGCGTATCCGTGTGCCCAATATAGATGATCTTCGAGAGCCGATTCTAGCAGAGGCCCATAGTTCGCGGTATTCCATCCATCCGGTGCCGCGAAGATGTATCAGGACTTGAGGCAGCACTACTAGGTGGAGGCGGATGAAAAGGGATATAGTTGATTATGTTTCCGGATGCCTCAACTGCCAGCAGGTGAAGTATGAGCATCAGGCGTCCGGGTGGATTGATGCAGCAGATTGAGATTCCCGAGTGGAAACGGGAGCGCATTACCATGGACTTTGTATCCGGACTTCCACGGACGGTTAGGAAGTTTGATTCTATTTGGGTCATTGTGGATCGGCTGACCAAGTCCGCTCATTTTATACCGGTGAGCACTACATATTCATCGGAGCGACCGGCGGAGATCTATATCAGGGAGGTAGTTCGGCTGCATGGTATTCCAGTTTCCATCATTTCAGGATAGAGGCACTCAGTTCACTTCACGGTTCTGGAGAGCCGTACAGCAGGAGTTAGGTACTCGGTGGAGCTGAGCACAGCATTTCATCCCCAGACTGATGGTCAGTCCGAGCGCACTATTCAGATTTTGGAGGATATGCTCCGTGCGTGCGTGATTGAGTTTGGAGGTTCATGGGATCACTTCTTGCCACTGGCGGAGTTTGCTTATAACAACGGCTACCAGTCTAGTATTCAGATGGCACCGTACGAGGCCCTATATGGTAGGAGGTGCAGGTCTCCCGTGGGTTGGTTTGAGCCGGGCGAGGCCGGGTTGCTAGGTACTGATATGGTTCAGGAGGCTATGGACAAGGTCAAGGTGATTCAGGACAGACTTCGTGCAGCCCATTCTAGACAGAAGAGTTATGCGGACAAGAAGGTTCGCGATGTGGCTTTTATGGTCGGCGAGCGGGTTCTCTTCGAGTCTCGCCCATGAAGGGCGTTATGAGGTTTGGA
This sequence comes from Nicotiana noctiflora, assembly GCA_032618575.1. Taxonomy (NCBI): domain Eukaryota; kingdom Viridiplantae; phylum Streptophyta; class Magnoliopsida; order Solanales; family Solanaceae; genus Nicotiana; species Nicotiana noctiflora. Next base: position 156,134 of record JASVEL010000782.1, on the reverse strand, counting down.
AAGAAAGGGAAGCTGAATCCTAGGTTTATTGGCCCTTTTGAGATTTTGAGGCGTGTTGGGGAGGTTGCTTATGAGTTGGCCTTACCTCCCGGCCTAGCCGGAGTTCACCCCGTATTTCATGTCTCCATGCTCCGGAGATACCATGGTGACCCGTCGCATGTGTTGGATTTCACATCCGTTCAGCTAGACAAGGATCTGTCTTATGTTGAGGAGCCAGTAGCCATTCTAGACAGGCAAGTCAGAAAGCTAAGGTCAAAGAACATCGCTTCGGTAAAGGTTCGGTGGCGGGGCCAGCCGGTCGAGGAGGCGACTTGGGAGACCGAGCAGGATATGCGCAGCCAGTACCCTCATCTTTTCACTACTCCAGGTATGTTTTCTATGCTCGTTCGAGGACGAACGAATCTTTAAGTGTGGGAAGATGTAACGACCCGACCGGTCGTTTTAGAAAATTTCGCCCCAATCCCTAATTTAACTGTTCCCCCAAGTTCATTTCTGCTATTGTGGGTTGCCGGGAGAGTCGGTTCTAAAAATTTGAGCATTTTGGGACACTTAGTCCCTAAATAAGAGCTTTGAAGCTAGAAAATGGCCCGTAGCCGGAACAGTGTTAAGACGATCTCGGAACGGAAATCCGATGGTTCCACTAGTTCCGTTAGGTGATTTCGGGGTTGGGAGCGCATTCGGAATGTATTTTTGGAGGTCCGTAGCTCAATTAGGCTTGAAATGCCGAAGGTTGAAATTTTGGCGAATCCGAACGATATGTGAGATTTTGATCCGGGGGTCGGAATGGAATTCCGACAATTTCTGTAGCTTCGTTATGTGAATTTGGATATGTCCGCAAAGTTTCAGGTCATTCGGACGTCGTTTGGTCGAGTTTTAGATCGAATGTGCAATTCGGAAAGTTTTAAGAAATTTAGGCTTGAATTCGATGTGAATTATGGGTTTTGATGTTGTTAGACGTGTTTTTATGATTTGAACGAGTTCATATCGTGTTTTGGAGTATGTTGGTGGTTTTCGTTGGGGTCCCGGGAGCCTCGGGATGAATTCGGGGGTCCAAACGGACCAATTTATGCCAAAAGGCACTGCTGTTCTGCTGCAATAACTACAGAACAATTTTGCTCTCCGCGATCGCGGAGATGGCCATGCGATCGCGTAAGGGAGAAATCCTGAGCTCTGCGATCGCGAAGTAAAGCCTGCGATCGCGTAAGTCTGGAGGTTGAACCAGTGCGATCGCGTGAGGGAGTATGTGATCGCGTAGGGTAGTTGGGGAGCCGGACGAGTTTGTTCTTCGCGATCGCGTTAGTACGTTTGCGATCGCGTAGTATTGATGAGTTGTTCACTGCGATCGCGTCCAGGGTCACGCGATCGCGTAGAGGAAAATTAGGCCGCCCATATTTTGTGCATCGCGATCGCAAGCCCGGTGCTGCGATCGCGTAGAGTAAAATGGCCTGGCAGTGACTTTAAGTCCAGAACATTTCAGTCGCGGCCTAACACACCAAAACCGCCATTGTTGAGCTCCAAGAGAGGATTTTGAAGGGGAAACGCCGGGATATCATCGGGAAATCATCGGGGGTAAGTTTCTTGACCTTAATTCGTTGGTTTATCATGAAATCCGTGATTATTTCACCGAAATTGGAAGATTAAAGGTGGGTTTGAGCCCTAGGCCTAAATGTTAGAAAATCTCTGATTTGAGTGGGCAAATGGAATCCGATTTTGGTAAATTTTATATGCCTAGACTCGTATTGAGATAAGGAACCCGAATATATAATTTTCGTGATTTTTCGATAAGCGTACCGAAAGTCGGGTTTTGGCAACTTGTGGGTTTTTGGCGTATTTTGAGTTGTTTTGATTGGGTAATGCCCAATTGACCTATTTTGATATGATTCTATTGATTTTTTTTATCAGATACTACACCTGTGGAGGCCGACATTCGCGGCAAGAGAGTTGTTTCATAGCGGTTTTGTACCGAAGTCGAGGTAAGTGGCTTGTCTAACCTCGTGTGGGGAATTTTCACCCCTAGGATATTATGTGATAGTTTAAATGCCTTGTACGCGAGGTGACGGGCGTGTACATGCGCTCGTTGTTGAACACATACTTTACTCAAAATGTTCAATGAGTGATATTACTGTTTTTAGCTGTTAAATTCGATATTCCTACCCGGTAGTAGTTAGAAAAGCATGATTAGATAGAATCTAACTGTCCAGTTGCTTAATTGACTTACTTGAGTTTTCTTGGTAATCACTGGCGCCGTTCATCGGCGGAGTTATCATTAGGCATATTATACTTCTCTCTGTGTATTCCTTTACTTGCTGTGGTTATGGACTACGGGTTCGATTCCCGAGATCCTGAGATTATTGAAATATGGACTACGGGTTCGATTCCCGAGATCCTGAGATTATTGAAATATGGACTACGGGTTCGATTCCCGAGATCCTGAGATTATTGAAATATGGTCTACGGGTTCGATTCCCGAGATCCTGAGATTATTGAAATATGGACTACGGGTTCGATTCCCGAGATCCCGAGATTATTGAAATATGGACTACGGGTTCGATTCCCGAGATCCCGAGATTATTGAAATGTGGACTACGGGTTCGATTCCCGAGATCCTGAGATTATTGAAATATGGTCTACGGGTTCGATTCCCGAGATCCTGAGATTTATTGAAATATGGACTACGGGTTCGATTCCCGAGATCCTGAGATTATTGAAATATGGTCTACGGGTTCGATTCCCGAGATCCTAATATTATTGAAATGTGGACTACGGGTTCGATTCCCGAGATCCTGAGTTATTGGTAGGGACTGCGGGTTCGATTTCTGGAGATCCTGAGTTGTTGAGATATTATTGAGACATGGGTTGCGGGTTCGATTCCCGGAGACCCAGAGGTACTGAGAATGGGACCGTGGGTTCAATTCCCACGGATCCTGGGTTTGTTTATTTGAGTTGGTTAATTGTTGTTAGCTTAATTGTAGACAGTTGCAGTAATCATCATAATGTTGTTATTTCGGAAATTATTATCATTTAAACTGTTTATTTTGTTATCATCATTATATTATTGTTTTTCTCAGTAGGGCCCTGACCTACCTCGTCACTACTCCATCGAGGTTAGGCTTGGCACTTACCGAGTACCGCCGTGGTGTACTCATGCTACTCTTCTGCACACTTTTGTTGTGCAGATCCAGGTACATCAGAGCAGGCTCGTACCAGGTGATTCAGCAGCGTTTTGGGAGACCTCGAGGTATGATCTGCTACGTCCGCGGATCCGGAGGCCTTCCTTCTATTCTAGTGCTAGTAGATGATTTTCCTTCATTCCGTTGTTAGATACTCCTTTTACATAGAGCTACAATTGTATGATCTCTTTTAGTCTGTGTTACCCGTGGGATTCCGGATCTTGGTAGTGTTTTATTCATGGTGTTGACGGATGTATGTGCCAACTGGCACGGATTACATATCTTTTACCCTATTTTTCCGCTGTTTTCTAATTTAAGTGTTCATAGCTTGTATATTCCGCAACGTGTTAGGCTTACCTAGTCGTGGGGACTGGGTGTCATCACGACATATTCACGATTGGTGAACTAGGGTCGTGACAAGTTGGTATCAGAGCTCTAGGTTCATAGGAGTCACGGGACACAGACCGGTTACTTAGAGTCTCGCTGATCGATATGGAGACATCTGTATTTATCTACGAGGGGCTATGTAACCGTTTAGGAAACTCTTCATTTCTTTTGGATTCCTTGTCGTGCGACATTTTGGCATCAAAATCTAAATTATTGCTTTTTATTCTCTCACAGATGGTGAGGACACGAGCTACTCGCGATGATCAGGTACCCGCACCCCCTGTTGCCACTGTCAGAGGACGGGGCCATGATAGAGGACGAGGACGCGCCCGAGGTGCAGCCACAGTACCCGCGCGTGCTGCCGCTGAGGTGCCACAGGTAGACCAGGTTGGAGCGCAGGCACCTGGTACACCGACTACAGCTGCTACTACTCCAGCACTACAGGAGACCCTGGCTCAGTTCATGAGTATGTATACCACTTTAGACCAGGCAGGATTGCTCCCTCTTGTTGCAGCTACATCTCAGGCCGGGGGAGGGGCCCAGACTCCCGCAGCCGTTACACCGGAGCAGCGTGTGCCAGTGGGACAGGTTCCAGATGTTTTGGTTATGCCTCCTGCCGCCCCAGCACAGCCCGGAGGTGGACCAGCCGCCTCTGAGGACGAGCAACGTAGATTGGAGAGGTTCAAGAAATATGACCCTCCAGTGTTTAGTGGTTTGGCTTCAGATGATGCATTGGGTTTTCTAGAGGAGTGTCATCGTATTCTTCGTACTATGGGGATTGTGGAGACCGGCGGGGTTTCCTTCACTGCTTTTCAGTTTCGTGGGGCCGCTTATGATTGGTGGCGCACGTATGAGTTGGATAGTCCAGAGGAGTCTGCTTCATTGACTTGGACGCAGTTTTCAGATCTGTTTTTGAGGGAGTTTGTTCCACAGAGCCTTAGGGATTCTTGGCGCTCGGAGTTTGAGCGGTTGCGACAGGGCTCCATGTCGGTATCGGAGTATGCTATCAGTTTCACCCGTCTAGCCAGACATGCACCGGTTTTGGTAGCCACGGTTCGGGAGAGAGTGCGGAGATTTATTGAGGGCCTTGTTCCGCCTATCCGATCCAGCATGGCCAGAGAGCTTGAGACAGATATATCTTATCAGCAGGCAGCTAGCATTGCCAAGAGGATCGAGAGTATGCTCCCTAGAGAGCGGAGGGAGAGAGAGGCCAAGAGGTCTCGTGAGTCGGGTCATTTCTCCGGTGCCCGCACTTCATCAGCCGGTCGTTTTGGCAGGGGTTATTCCGGTCGACCAGTTCACTCGGCATTGCTCGCAGCCGGTAGTACTCCAGGTCTTCCAGCACCTCAAGAGCCTTATTATGCTCCCCGGCTTCCGATGCACCTCCTCGCGCGGGGTCCTTCCAGGGGTCCGACTAGTGGGGGCGAGGCCGGTCGGTCACAGCCACCGCGTCCTCCCGCAGCTTGTTTCGAGTGCGGGGATACTCGCCACCCGGTTAGGGAGTGCCCCATGCGCAGGAGAGGAGCCCCTCATCGCTCATCACAGCATTCGCGTGGTTCTCGGGGCCGCGGGCTATCATTCCAGCCCCCGCCGCCACTCCACCTCGCCCGGTCATCCGGGGCGGGGGTCAGGGTTCCGGAGGCCGCCCTCGAGAGGGGGGACAAGCCAGATTCTATGCTATTCCCGATCGCGCCGCGGCTGTTGCATCTGACTGTTATCACAGGTATTATTATGGTTAGTCACAGGGAGGCATCGGTTCTATTCGACCCCGGTTCCACTTTTTCATATGTGTCTTCTTACTTTGCTTCTCATATGGGCGTGCCTCGGGATTCTTTGAGTGCCCCCATTTATGTTTCCACTCCGGCGGGTGATTCTTTGGTTGTGGACCGCGTATATCGGTCGTGTTTGATTACCATTTGTGATTTTGAGACCGGAGCGGATCTATTGCTGCTTGGGATGGTCGATTTTGATATTATTTTGGGCATGGATCGGTTGTCGCCCCATTATGCTATTCTTGATTGTCACGCCAAGACCGTGACGCCGGCTATGCCAGGGCATTCCACGTATTGAGTGGGGTGGTACTCTAGATCACACCCCTAGCCGTGTTATTTCTTTTCTCAGAGCTCAGCGTATGGTTGAGAAGGGGTGTGCTGCTTATCTAGCCTATGTGCGGGACGTCGGTGTTGACACTCCCTCTATTGATTCTGTTCATGTGGTACGTGACTTTGCTGATGTATTTCCAGCTGATCTCCCGGCATGCCGCCCGACAGAGATATTGACTTTGCTATTGACTTGTTGCCAGGCACTCAGCCCATTTCTATTCCACCGTACAGTATGGCTCCTCTTGAGTTGAAGGAGTTGAAGGATCAGTTACAGGAGTTATTGGGTAAGGGTTTCATTCGACCTAGTGTTTCGCCTTGGGGTGCTCCTGTATTGTTTGTGAAGAAAAAGGACGGTTCTATGCGTATGTGTATTGACTATCGTCAGCTGAACAAGGTTACAGTGAAGAACCGGTATCCTTTGCCCCGTATCGATGATTTATTTGACCAGCTACAGGGCGCACAGGTGTTTTCTAAGATTGATTTGCGCTCTGGGTATCACCAGCTGAAGATTCGGGAGCCAGATATCCCGAAGACTGCCTTCAGGACCCGGTATGGTCACTATGAGTTCCTCGTGATGTCTTTTGGGCTGACTAATGCCCCAGCAGCCTTTATGCATTTGATGCACAGTGTGTTCAGGCCTTATCCGGACTCGTTCGTGATTGTCTTCATTGATGATATTCTAGTATATTCCCGGAGCCGGGAAGAGCACGAGCAGCATTTGAGGATAGTGCTTCAGATTATGAGGGAGAAGCAGCTATATGCCAAGTTCTCTAAATGTGAATTCCGGTCGAGTTCAGTGGCATTTTTGGGCCACATGGTGTCGAGTGATGGTATTCGAGTAGATCCGAGGAAGGTGGAGGCCGTGCAGAGTTGGCCCAGACCCTCCTTCGCTACTGAGATTCGCAGTTTCCTTGGTTTGGCGGGCTATTACCGTCGTTTTGTAGAGGGGTTCTCTTCGATTGCAGCACCTATGACTAGATTGACCCGAAAGGGTGCCCCTTTTCAGTGGACAGACGAGTGTGAGGCGAGCTTTCAGAAGCTCAAGACAGCTTTGACTTCGGCCCCTATATTGATGTTGCCTACAGGTACGGGGTCCTATACCGTATATTGTGATGCCTCACGAGTTGGACTCGGTGCGGTATTGATGCGGGACGGTAGGGTGATTGCCTACGCGTCGAGACAGCTGAAGGTGCATGAGAAGAATTACCCTGTTCATGATTTGGAGCTAGCCGCCATTGTTCACGCCTTGAAAATTTGGCGTCATTATTTATATGGGGTTCCTTCTGAGATCTACACTGATCACCGGAGCTTGCAGCACTTGCTTAAGCAGAAGGACCTGAATATGCGTCAGAGGAGATGGTTGGAACTACTGAAGGACTATGATATTACTATTCTCTATCATCCGGCAAGGCTAATGTGGTTGCTGATGCCTTGAGTCGTCGGGCAGAGAGTTTGGGGAGTTTAGCATATCTACCAGCTTCGGAGAGGCCTATGGCGATGGATGTTTAGGCTTTGGCCAGGCAGTTTGTTAGATTGGATCTTTCGGAGCCCAGCCGGATTCTGGCATGTGTGGTTTCTCGGTCTTCTCTATTTGACCGCATCAGGGAGCGTCAGTTCGACGACCCTCATTTGCTTGTCCTTCAGGATAGAGTTCGGCGTGGCGATGCTCGAGATGTTACCATCGGGGATGATGGAGTTATGAGGATGCAGGGGCGTATCTGTGTGCCCAATGTAGATGATCTTCGAGAGCCGATTCTAGCAGAGGCCCATAGTTCGCGGTATTCCATCCATCCGGGTGCCGCGAAGATGTATCAGGACTTGAAACAGCATTACTGGTGGAGGCGGATGAAGAGGGATATAGTTGATTATGTTTCTAGATGCCTCAACTGCCAGCAGGTGAAGTATGAGCATCAGCGTCCGGGTGGATTGATGCAGCAGATTGAGATTCCCGAGTGGAAATGGGAGCGCATTACCATGGACTTTGTATCTGGACTTCCACGGACGGTTAGGAAGTTTGATTCTATTTGGGTCATTGTGGATCGGCTGACCAAGTCCGCTCATTTTATACCGGTGAGCACTACATATTCATCGGAGCGACCGGCGGAGATCTATATCAGGGAGGTAGTTCGGCTGCATGGTATTCCAGTTTCCATCATTTCAGATAGAGGCACTCAGTTAGTTCACTTCACGATTCTGGAGAGCCGTACAGCAGGAGTTAGGTACTTGGGTGGAGCTGAGCACAACGTTTCATCCCCAGACTGATGGTCAGTCCGAGCGCACTATTCAGATTTTGGAGGATATGCTCCGTGCGTGCGTGATTGAGTTTGGAGGTTCATGGGATCACTTCTTGCCGCTGGCGGAGTTTGCTTATAACAACAGCTACCAGTCTAGTATTCAGATGGCACCGTACGAGGCCCTATATGGTAGGAGGTGCAGGTCTCCCGTGGGTTGGTTTGAGCCGGGCGAGGCCAGGTTGCTAGGTACTGATATGGTTCAGGAGGCTATGGACAAGGTCAAGGTGATTCGGGACAGACTTCGTGCGGCCCAGTCTAGACAGAAGAGTTATGCGGACAAGAAGGTTCGCGATGTGGCTTTTATGGTCGGCGAGCGGGTTCTGCTTCGAGTCTCGCCCATGAAGGGTGTTATGAGGTTTGGGAAGAAAGGAAAGCTGAGTCCTAGATTTATTGGCCCTTTTGAGATTTTGAGGCGTGTTGGGGAGGTTGCTTACGAGTTGGCCTTACCTCCCAGCCTAGCCGGAGTTCACCCCGTATTTCATGTCTCCATGCTCCGGAGATACCATGGCGACCCGTCGCACGTGTTGGATTTCACATCTGTTCAGGTATAAGAGGATCTGCCTTATGTTGAGGAGCCAGTGGCCATCCTGGACAGGCAAATCAAGAAGCCAAGGTCAAAGAACATCGCATTAGTAAAGGTCCAGTGGCGGGGTCAACCGGCCGAGGAGGCGACTTGGGAGACCGAGCAGAATATGCGCAACCAGTACCCTCATCTATTCACCACTCCAGGTATGTTTTCTATACTCGTTCGAGGATGAACGAATCTTTTAAGTGTGGGAAGATGTAACGACCCAGCCGGTCATTTTTGAAATTTATGCCCCGATCCCCAATTTAGCAGTTCCCCTAAGTTCATTTCTGCTATTGTGGTTTGCCGGGAGAGTCGGTTCTAAAAATTTGAGCATTTTGGGACACTTAGTCCCTAAATAAGAGCTTTGAAGCTAGAAAATGGCCCGTAGCCGGAACAGTGTTAAGACGATCTCGGAACGGAAATCCGATGGTTCCACTAGTTCCGTTAGGTTATTTCGGGGTTGGGAGCGCGTTCGGAATGTATTTTTGGAGGTCCGTAGCTCAATTAGGCTTGAAATGCCGAAGGTTGAAATTTTGGCGAATCCGAACGATATGTGAGATTTTGATCCGGGGGTCGGAATGGAATTCCGACAATTTCTGTAGCTTCGTTATGTGAATTTGGATATGTCCGCAAAGTTTCAGGTCATTCGGACGTCGTTTGGTCGAGTTTTAGATCGAATGTGCAATTCGGAAAGTTTTAAGAAATTTAGGCTTGAATTCGATGTGAATTATGGGTTTTGATGTTGTTAGACGTGTTTTTATGATTTGAACGAGTTCATATCGTGTTTTGGAGTATGTTGGTGGTTTTCGTTGGGGTCCCGGAGCCACAGGATGAATTCGGGGGTCCAAACGGACCAATTTGTGCCAAAAGGCACTGCTGTTCTGCTGCAATAACTGCAGAACAATTTTGCTCTCCGCGATCGCAGAGATGGCCATGCGATCGCGTAAGGGAGAAATCCTGAGCTCTGCGATCGCGAAGTAAAGCCTGCGATCGCGTAAGTCTGGAGGTTGAACCAGTGCGATCGCGTGAGGTTTCATGCGATCGCGTAGAGTATTGGTCGGAAGCAGTGCGATCGCGCGAGGGAGTATGCGATCGCGTAGGGTAGTTGGGGAGCCGGACGAGTTTGTTCTTCGCGATCGCGTTATTACGTTTGCGATCGCGTAGTATTGATGAGTTGTTCACTGCGATCGCGTCCAGGGTCACGCGATCGCGTAGAGGAAAATTAGGCCGCCCATATTTTGTGCATCGCGATCGCAAGCCCAATGCTGCGATCGCGTAGAGTAAAATGGCCTGGCAGTGACTTTAAGTCCAGAACATTTCAGTCGCGGCCTAACACACCAAAACCGCCATTGTTGAGCTCCAAGAGAGGATTTTGAAGGGGAAACGCCGGGATATCATCGGGAAATCATCGGGGGTAAGTTTCTTGACCTTAATTCGTTGGTTTATCATGAAATCCGTGATTATTTCACTGAAATTGGAAGATTAAAGGTGGGTTTGAGCCCTAGGCCTAAATGTTAGAAAATCTCTAATTTGAGTGGGCAAATGGAATCCGATTTTGGTAAATTTTATATGCCTAGACTCGTATTGAGATAAGGAACCCGAATATATAATTTTCGTGATTTTTCGATATGCGTACCGAAAGTCGGGTTTTGGCAACTTGTGGGTTTTTTAGCGTATTTTGAGTTGTTTTGATTGGGTAATGCCCAATTGACCTATTTTGATATGATTCTATTGATTTTTTTTATCAGATACTACACCTGTGGAGGCCGACATTCGCGGCAAGAGAGTTGTTTCATAGCGGTTTTGTACCGAAGTCGAGGTAAGTGGCATGTCTAACCTCGTGTGGGGGAATTTTCACCCCTAGGATATTATGTGATAGTTTAAATGCCTTGTACGCGAGGTGACGGGCGTGTACATGCGCTGGTTGTTGAACACATACTTTACTCAAAATGTTAAATGAGTGATATTACTGTTTTTAGCTGTTAAATTCGATATTTCTACCCGGTAGTAGTTAGAAAAGCATGATTAGATAGAATCTAACTATCTAGTTGCTTAATTGACTTACTTGAGTTTTCTTGGTAATCGATGGCGCTGTTCATCGGCGAAGTTATCATTAGGCATATTATACTTGTCTCTGTGTATTCCTTTACTTGTTGTGGTTATGGACTACGGGTTCGATTCCCGAGATCCTGAGATTATTGTGATCCCAGGGCTGTGGGTTCGATTCCCAGAGACCCGGAGTGATAATGATGTGGACTACGGGTTCGATTCCCGAGATCCTGAGATTATTGAAATGTGGACTACGGGTTTGATTCCCGAGATCCTGAGATTATCGAAATGTGGACTACGGGTTCGATTCCCGAGATCCCGAGATTATTGAAATATGGACTACGGGTTCGATTCCCGAGATCCTGAGATTATTGAAATGTGGACTACGGGTTCGATTCCCGAGATCCTGAGATTATTGAAATGTGGACTACGGGTTCGATTCCCGAGATCCTGAGATTATTGAAATGTGGACTACGGGTTCGATTCCCGAGATCCTGAGATTATTGAAATGTGGACTACGGGTTCGATTCCCGAGATCCCGAGATTATTGAAATGTGGACTACGGGTTCGATTCCCGAGATCCTGAGATTATTGAAATGTGGACTACGGGTTCGATTCCCGAGATCCTGAGTTATTGAGATATTATTGAGACATGGGCTGCGGGTTCGATTCCCGGAGATCCAGAGGTACCGAGAATGGGACTGTGGGTTCAATTCCCACAGATCCTGGATTTGTTTATTTGAGTTGGTTATTTGTTGTTAGCTTAATTGTAGACAGTTGCAGTAAATCATCATAATGTTGTTATTTCGGAAATTATTATCATTTAAACTGTTTATTTTGTTATCATCATTATATTATTGTTTTTCTCAGTAGGGCCCTGACCTACCTCGTCACTACTCCATCGAGGTTAGGCTTGGCACTTACCGAGTACCGCCGTGGTGTACTCATGCTACTCTTTTGCACACTTTTGTTGTGGAGATCCAGGTACATCAGGACAGGCTCATATCAGGTGATTCAGCAGCGTTTTGGGAGACCTCGAGGTATGATCTGCTACGTCCGCGGATCCGGAGGCCTTCCTTCTATTCTAGTGCTAGTAGATGATTTTCCTTCATTCCGTTGTTAGATACTCCTTTTACATAGAGCTACAATTGTATGATCTCTTTTAGTCTGTGTTACCCGTGGGATTCCGGATCTTGGTAGTGTTTTATTCATGGTGTTGACGGATGTATGTGCCAAGTGGCACGGATTACATATCTTTTACCCTATTTTTCCGCTGTTTTCTTATTTAAGTGTTCATAACTTGTATATTCCGCAACGTGTTAGGCTTACCTAGTCGTGGGGACTGGGTGCCATCACGACATGTTCACGATTGGTGAACTAGGGTCGTGACAAGTTGGTATCAGAGCTCTAGGTTCATAGGAGTCACGGGACACAGACCGGTTACTTAGAGTCTCGCTGATCGATATGGAGACATCTGTATTTATCTACGAGGGGCTATGTAACCGTTTAGGAAACTCTTCATTTCTTTTGGATTCCTTGTCGTGCGACATTTTGGCATCAAAATCTAAATTATTGCTTTCTATTCTCTCACAGATGGTGAGGACACGAGCTACTCGCGATGATCAGGTACCCGCACCCCCTGTTGCCGCCGTCAGAGGCCGGGGCCGAGGTAGAGGACGAGGACGCGCCCGAGGTGCAGCCACAGCACCCGCGCGCACTGCCGCTGGGGTGCTACCGGTGGATCAGGTTGGAGCGCAGGCACCTGATATACCGACTACAGCTGCAACTACTCCAACACTCCAGGAGACCCTGGCCCAGTTCATGAGCATGTACACTACTTTAGCTCAGGCAGGGTTGCTTCCTCTCACTGCAGCTACATCTCAGGTCGAGGGAGGGGCCCAGACTCCCGCAGCCGCTACACCTGAGCAGTGAGTGCTAGTGGGACAGGTTCTAGAGATTATTGTTGTGCCTCCTGCCACCCCAGCACAGCCCGGAGGTGGGCCAACTGCCTTCGAGGACGAGCAACGTAGATTGGAGAGGTTCAAGAAATATGACCCTCCAGTGTTTAGTGGTTTGGCTTCGGATGATGCATTGGGTTTTCTAGAGGAGTGTCATCGTATTCTTCGTACTATGGGGATTGTGGAGACCAGCGGGGTTTCCTTCACTGCTTTTCAGTTTCATGGGGCCGCTTATGATTGGTGGCGCACGTATGAGTTGGATAGTCCAGAGGAGTCTGCTTCATTGACTTGGATGTAGTTTTCGGATCTGTTTTTGAGGGAGTTTGTTCCACAGAGCCTTAGGGATTCTTGGTGCTCGGAGTTTGAGCGGTTGCAATAGGGCTCCATGTCAGTATCAGAGTATGCTATCAGTTTAACCCGCCTAGCCACACATGCACCCGCTTTGGTAGCCACGGTTCGGGAGAGAGTGCGGAGATTTATTGAGGGCCTTGTTCCGCCTATCCGATCCAGCATGGCCAGAGAGCTTGAGACAGATATATCTTATCAGCAGGCAGTTAGCATTGCCAAGACGATCGAGAGTATGCTCCCTAGAGAGCGGAGAGAGAGAGAGAGGCCAAGAGGTCTCGTGAGTCAGGCCATTTCTCTGGTGCCCGCACTTCATCAGCCGGTCGTTTTGGCAGGGGTTATTCCAGCCGACCAGTTTATTCAGCATTGCCCGCAGCCGGTAGTACTCCAGGTCTTCCAGCACCTCAGGAGCCTTATTATGCTCCCCCAGTTTCCAGTGCACCTCCTACGTGGGGTCCTTCCAGGGGTCAGACTAGTGGGGGTGAGGTCGGTCAGTCACAGCCACCGCGTCCTCCCGTAGCTTGTTTTGAGTGCGGGGATACTCGCCACCCGGTTGGGAGTGCCCCGTGCGCGGAGAGGAGCCCCTCATCGCTCATCACAAGCATTCGCGTGGTTCTCGGTGGCCGGCAGGCTATCATTCCAGCCCCAGCCTGCCACTCCACCTGCCCAGCCATCCAGGGGCGGGGGTCAGGGTTCCAGAGGCCGCCCTCGAGAGGGGGGACAGGCCAGATTCTATGCTATTCCTGATCGCGCTGCGGCTGTTGCATCTGACTCTGTTATCACAGGTATTATTATGGTTAGTCACAGGGAGGCATCGGTTCTATTCGACCCTGGTTCCACTTTTTCATATGTGTCTTCTTACTTTGCTTCTCATCCGGGTGTGCCTCGGGATTCTTTGAGTGCCCCCATTTATGTTTCCACTCCGGTGGGTGATTCTTTGGTCGTGGACCGTGTATATCGGTCGTGTTTGGTTACCATTTGTGATTTTGAGACCAGAGCGGATCTATTGCTGCTCGGGATGGTCGATTTTGATATTATTCTGGGCATGGACCGGTTGTCGCCCCATTATGCTATTCTTGATTGTCACGCCAAGACCGTGACGCTGGCTATGCCAGGCATTCCACGTATTGAGTGGAGTGGTACTATAGATCACACCCCTAGCCGTGTTATTTCTTTTCTCAAAGCTCAGCGTATGGTTGAGAAGGGATGTGCTGCTTATCTAGCCTATGTGCGGGACGTCAGTGTTGACACTCCCTCTATTGATTCTGTTCATGTGGTACGTGACTTTGCTGATGTATTTCCAGCTGATCTTCCGGGCATGCCGCCCGACAAAGATATTGACTTTGCTATTGACTTGTTGCCGGCACTCAGCCCATTTCTATTCCACCGTACCGTATGGCTCCTCCTGAGTTGAAGGAGTTGAAGGATCAATTACAGGAGTTATCGGGCAAGGGTTTTATTCGACCCAGTGTTTCGCCTTGGGGTACTCCTGTATTATTTGTGAAGAAAAAGTACGGTTCTATGCGTATGTGTATTGATTATCGTCAGCTGAACAAGGTTACAGTGAAGAACCGGTATCCTTTGCCCCGTATTGATGATTTATTTGACCAGCTACAGGGCGCACAGGTGTTTTCAAAGATTGATTTGCGCTCTGGGTATCACCAGCTGAAGATTCGGGAGCCAGATATCCCGAAGACTGCCTTCAGGACCCGGTATGGTCACTATGAGTTCCTCGTGATGTCTTTTGGGTCGACTAATGCCCCAGCAGCATTTATGCATTTGATGCACAGTGTGTTCAGGCCTTATCTGGACTCGTTCGTGATTGTCTTCATTGATGATATTCTAGTATATTCCCGGAGCCGGGAAGAGCACGAGCAACATTTCAGGATAGTGCTTCAGATTCTGAGGGAGAAGCAGCTTTATGCCAAGTTCTCTAAATGTGAATTCTGGTCGAGTTCAGTGGCATTTTTGGGCCACGTGGTGTCGAGTGATGGTATTCGAGTAGATCCGAGGAAGGTGGAGGCCGTGCAGAGTTGGCCCAGACCCTCCTCCGCTACCGAGATTCGCAGTTTCCTTGGTTTGGCGGGCTATTACCGTCGTTTCGTAGAGGGGTTCTCTTCGATTGCAGCACCTATGACTAGATTGACCCAAAAGGGTGCCCCTTTTCAGTGGACAGACGAGTGTGAGGTGAGCTTTCAGAAGCTCAAGACAGCTTTGACTTCGGCCCCTATATTGATGTTGCCTACAGGTTCGGGGTCCTATACTGTATATTGTGATGCCTCACGAGTTGGACTCGTGCGGTATTGATGCAGGACGGTAGGGTGATTGCCTACGCGTCGAGACAGCTGAAGGTGCATGAGAAGAATTACCATGTTCATGATTTGGAGCTAGCTGCCATTGTTCACGCCTTGAAAATTTGGCGTCATTATTTATATGGGGTTCCTTGTGAGATCTACACCGATCACCGGAGCTTGCAGCACTTGCTTAAGCAGAAGGACCTGAATATGCGTCAGAGGAGATGGTTGGAACTACTGAAGGACTATGATATTACTATTCTCTATCATCCGGCAAGGCTAATGTGGTTGCTGATGCCTTGAGTCGTCGGGCAGAGAGTTTGGGGAGTTTAGCATATCTACCAGCTTCGGAGAGGCCTATGGCGATGGATGTTCAGGCTTTGGCCAGGCAGTTTGTTAGACTGGATCTTTCGGAGCCCAACCGGGTTCTGGCTTGTGTGGTTTCTCGTCTTCTCTATTTGACCGCATCAGGGAGCGTCAATTCGACGACCCTCATTTGCTTGTCCTTCAGGATAGAGTTCGGCGTGGTGATGCTCGAGATGTTACCATCGGGGATGATGGACTCATGAGGATGCAGGGGCGTATCTGTGTGCCCAATGTAGATGATCTTCGAGAGCCGATTCTAGCAGAGGCCCATAGTTCGCGGTATTCCATCCATCCGGTGCCGCGAAGATGTATCAGGACTTGAAACAGCATTACTGGCGGAGGCGGATGAAAAGGGATATAGTTGATTATGTTTCCAGATGCCTCAACCGCCAGCAGGTGAAGTATGAGCATCAGCGTCCGGTGGATTGATGCAGCGGATTGAGATTCCCGAGTGGAAATGGGAGCGCATTACCACGGACTTTGTATCTGGACTTCCACCGACGGTTAGGAAGTTTGATTCTATTTGGGTCATTGTGGATCGGCCGACCAAGTCCGCCCATTTTATACCGGTGAGCACTACATATTCATCGGAGCGACCGGCGGAGATCTATATCGTGGAGATAGTTCGGCCGCATGGTATCCCGTTGTCCATCATTTCGGATAGAGGCACTCGGTTCACTTCCACGGTTCTGGAGAGCCGTACGGCAGGAGTTAGGTACTCGGTGGAGCTGAGCACAACGTTTCATCCCCAGACTGATGGTCGGTCCGAGCGCACTATTCGGATTTTGGAGGATATGCTCCGTGCGTGCGTGATCGAGTTCGGAGGTTCATGGGATCACTTCTCGCCGCCGGCGGAGTTTGCTTATAACAACAGCTACCAGTCTAGTATTCGGATGGCACCGTACGAGGCCCTATATGGTAGGAGGTGCAGGTCTCCCGTGGGTTGGTTTGAGCCGGGCGAGGCCAGGTTGCTAGGTACTGATATGGTTCAGGAGGCTATGGACAAGGTCAAGGTGATTCGGGACAGACTTCGTGCGGCCCAGTCTAGACAGAAGAGTTATGCGGACAAGAAGGTTCGCGATGTGGCTTTTATGGTTGGCGAGCGGGTTCTGCTTCGAGTCTCGCCCATGAAGGGTGTTATGAGGTTTGGGAAGAAAGGAAAGCCGAGTCCTAGATTTATTGGCCCTTTTGAGATTTTGAGGCGTGTTGGGGAGGTTGCTTATGAGTTGGCCTTACCTCCCAGCCTAGCCGGAGTTCACCCCGTATTTCATGTCTCCATGCTCCGGAGATACCATGGCGACCCGTCGCATGTGTTGGATTTCACATCTGTTCAGCTAGACAAGGATTTGTTTTGTGTTGAGGAACCAGTAGCCATTCTAGACAGGCAAGTCCGAAAGCTAAGGTCAAAGAACATCGCTTCGGTAAAGGTTCAGTGGCGGAGCCAGCCGGTCGAGGAGGCGACTTGGGAGACCGAGCAGGATATGCGCAACCAGTACCCTCATCTTTTCACTACTCCAGGTATGTTTTCTATGCTCGTTCGAGGACGAACGAATCTTTAAGTGTGGGAAGATGTAACGACCCGACCGGTCGTTTTAGAAAATTTCGCCCCAATCCCTAATTTAACTGTTCCCCCAAGTTCATTTCTGCTATTGTGGGTTGCCGGGAGAGTCGGTTCTAAAAATTTGAGCATTTTGGGACACTTAGTCCCTAAATAAGAGCTTTGAAGCTAGAAAATGGCCCGTAGCCGGAACAATGTTAAGACGATCTCGGAACGGAAATCCGATGGTTCCACTAGTTCCGTTAGGTGATTTCGGGGTTGGGAGCGCGTTCGGAATGTATTTTTGGAGGTCCGTAGCTCAATTAGGCTTGAAATGCCGAAGGTTGAAATTTTGGCGAATCCGAACGATATGTGAGATTTTGATCCGGGGGTCGGAATGGAATTCCGACAATTTCTGTAGCTTCGTTATGTGAATTTGGATATGTCCGCACAGTTTCAGGTCATTCGGACGTCGTTTGGTCGAGTTTTAGATCGAATGTGCAATTCGGAAAGTTTTAAGAAATTTAGGCTTGAATTCGATGTGAATTATGGGTTTTGATGTTGTTAGACGTGTTTTTATGATTTGAACGAGTTCATATCGTGTTTTGGAGTATGTTGGTGGTTTTCGTTGGGGTCCCGGGAGCCTCGGGATGAATTCGGGGTCCGAACGAACCAATTTGTGCCAAAAGGCACTGCTGTTCTGCTGCAATAACTGCAGAGAAATTTTGCTCTCCGCGATCGCGGAGATGGCCATGCGATCGCGTAAGGGAGAAATCTTGAGCTCTGCGATCGCGAAGTAAAGCCTGCGATCGCGTAAGTCTGGAGGTTGAACCAGTGCGATCGCGTGAGGGAGTATGTGATCGCGTAGGGTAGTTGGGGAGCCGGACGAGTTTGTTCTTCGCGATCGCGTTAGTACGTTTGCGATCGCGTAGTATTGATGAGTTGTTCACTGCGATCGCGTCCAGGGTCACGCGATCGCGTAGAGGAAAATTAGGCCGCCCATATTTTGTGCATCGCGATCGCAAGCCCAGTGCTGCGATCGCGTAGAGTAAAATGGCCTGGCAGTGACTTTAAGTCCAGAACATTTCGGTCGCGGCCTAACACACCAAAATCGCCATTGTTGAGCTCCAAGAGAGGATTTTGAAGGGGAAACGCTGGGATATCGTCGGGAAATCATCGGGGGTAAGTTTCTTGACCTTAATTCGTTGGTTTATCATGAAATCCGTGATTATTTCACCGAAATTGGAAGATTAAAGGTGGGTTTGAGCCCTAGGCCTAAATGTTAGAAAATCTCTGATTTGAGTGGGCAAATGGAATCCGATTTTGGTAAATTTTATATGCCTAGACTCGTATTGAGATAAGGAACCCGAATATATAATTTTCGTGATTTTTCGATAAGCGTACCGAAAGTCGGGTTTTGGCAACTTGTGGGTTTTTGGCGTATTTTGAGTTGTTTTGATTGGGTAATGCCCAATTGACCTATTTTGATATGATTCTATTGATTTTTTTTATCAGATACTACACCTGTGGAGGTCGACATTCGCGGCAAGAGAGTTGTTTCATAGCGGTTTTGTACCAGAGTCGAGGTAAGTGGCTTGTCTAACCTCGTGCGGGGGAATTTTCACCCCTAGGATATTATGTGATAGTTTAAATGCCTTGTACGCGAGGTGACGGGCGTGTACATGCGCCGGTTGTTGAACACATACTTTACTCAAAATGTTCAATGAGTGATATTCCTGTTCTTAGTTGTTAAATTCGATATTCCTACCCGGTAGTAGTTAGAAAAGCATGATTAGATAGAATCTAACCGTCTAGTTGCTTAATTGACTTACTTGAGTTTTCTTGGTAATCGTTGGCGCTGTTCATCGGCGAAGTTATCATTAAGCATATTATACTTCTCTCTGTGTATTCCTTTACTTGCTGTAGTTATGGACTACGGGTTCGATTCCCGAGATCCTGAGATTATTGAAATATGGACTACGGGTTCGATTCACGAGATCCTGAGATTATTGAAATGTGGACTACGGGTTCGATTCCCGAGATCCTGAGATTATTGAAATGTGGACTACGGGTTCGATTCCCGAGATCCCGAGATTATTGAAATATGGACTACGGGTTCGATTCCCGAGATCCCGAGATTATTGAAATGTGGACTACGGGTTCGATTCCCGAGATCCTGAGATTATTGAAATGTGGACTACGGGTTCGATTCCCGAGATCCTGAGATTATTGAAATGTGGACTACGGGTTCGATTCCCGAGATCATGAGATTATTGAAATGTGGACTACGGGTTCGATTCCCGAGATCCCGAGATTATTGAAATGAGGACTACGGGTTCGATTCCCGAGATCCTGAGATTATTAAAATGAGGACTACGGGTTCGATTCCCGAGATCCTGAGTTATTGAGATATTATTGAGACATGGGCTGTGGGTTCGATTCCCGGAGACCCAGAGGTACTGAGAATGGGACTGTGGGTTCAATTCCCACAGATCCTGGATTTGTTTATTTGAGTTGGTTATTTGTTGTTAGCTTAATTGTAGACAGTTGCAGTAAATCATCATAATGTTGTTATTTCGGAAATTATTATCATTTAAACTGTTTATTTTGTTATCATCATTATATTATTGTTTTTCTCAGTAGGGCCCTGACCTACCTCGTCACTACTCCATCGAGGTTAGGCTTGGCACTTACCGAGTACCGCCGTGGTGTACTCATGCTACTCTTCTGCACACTTTTGTTGTGCAGATCCAGGTACATCAGGGCAGGCTCACACCAGGTGATTCAACAGCGTTTTGGGAGACCTCGAGGTATGATCTGCTACGTCCGCGGATCCGGAGGCCTTCCTTCTATTCTAGTGCTAGTAGATGATTTTCCTTCATTCCGTTGTTAGATACTCCTTTTACATAGAGCTACAATTGTATGATCTCTTTTAGTCTGTGTTACCCGTGGGATTCCGGATCTTGGTAGTGTTTTATTCATGGTGTTGACGGATGTATGTGCCAACTGGCACGGATTACATATCTTTTACCCTATTTTTCCGTTGTTTTCTAATTTAAGTGTTCATAGCTTGTATATTCCGCAACGTGTTAGGCTTACCTAGTCGTGGGGACTGGGTGCCATCACGACATGTTCACGATTGGTGAACTAGGGTCGTGACATATACCGACATTCATAATCAATCGCCGAGTCAACAAAACATTAGGTCTACCATCCTGACAAGGCCTTTATCTCATTCTGAACCCAATAATGGTCTTATCTCCACAACATACCTCATATAGTTGTATTGCATAGAATCCTAGATCAAGCGATCTCGTCTCATCCGATACAACTGCTCAGGCAAAAAGCCGCCCCAAAAATTGTTAAAACAAATATGATGCTACCATGCACCAATAGGCCACCAATTAGAATGCAACGCAAAAGGAAAATGAACTCTGGAAGGAATTACCAATTCCCCGCACTAACACGGACTTTCCTCAAAAGATAGGAAACAAAACACATAAGTAATAGTATATAGAAAACTAGACTCAACATCACACTGTTGTGGCGCGCAACCTGATCCAAATAACATACCCATTGAGGAGTGCCACCCGATCCATAAATAGATCTCATATAAGGAGATTACAGTTCGAGCTAAATCTACTCATTACAACAAAATATCGATTTTCAATCGCAAGCACGCTAAGTGCATAATACCATCCCTGATAAAACACATAGCCCTATAGGCTATAAAACTCAAGCACGACTTAGGTGTAATATACAGCATAAGTCTCAAAGCCATCCTACTCTCAACCCGTAAGCAATTTTCTCAAGTCATCTCACAACTCATACGGCACAATAGATCATTGCCTGGAATAGTTGATGACAAAATAACACCCTGACTGTTCCTCCATTGGGAACGCACGCTAAAATGAACACAACTGGCCTAATATAAAGTCTTGTTCACATATATAAATCAATCTATCGATCTCAAGTCGATTTCCGATTGCGCCAACTTGGCGAATAACCTTTCAAAGGTTCATAGTAACTCTCTTTTCCTCATGACACATAAGAACAACCATCATCACCGTAGCAACCTCCTTAGTTCATATCCTAATAAACAAAGTGTCCTCTAGGCATAATTTCTCAAATTTAGTGACATTACCACAATTCTCATACTTGGTTAAAATCTCTAGCCAATCAAGGGACTACATGTCACACTTATACAATCTTCCTGTGGGACACGCCCTTACAATCTTCCGAAATAAATAACGAGTGTGCTCATTCCAACCATCGCTGAAAAGCGATCAAGAATCTTTAACCAGGATACAAAGTCTTTATCACAAAACATCGATCTCAGGTGACATTGAAGCCAATACCAATTTACTCAAACCATTCAACATTTTCCTTGCTCGTCCGAGCCCGTGACATCCATGTCGACACCAAACTGCAACCTTGATCCTTACTTTGTAGTTCTACGCTACTCACTGCACCCAGCGTGCCCATATACGATAGAACATGATTTTTCATCATAACTCCGAAATCATTAATATTTTAAGAGTTCGTCATATAAGAACTTGCACTAAACTCACTTAAGGAGAACCATAGCAACACACAGGTACATTTCCCATAACCGTAGAATATGCAAATCTGCAAGTAGTGGTCCAAGCCACTACAACCTTTTCAGAGTTTGCCTCCACTTAACGAGTCATAATAGCAGAATGCTTCTGAATAACATCAATTACAGCGGCCGACAATCCTCACACGTACTGCCACAAATCTTACACACAACTTGATCACGCTGAATGAACTGATCACAGATCCTAACATGCCGAATTCAGCTATGGCTAATCAATCCCTTTACTTCCAATTTCTATCATTGATTGCCTTAGAAAATAACACGAAATCCATCTAACACATAACATACTTCATCTACAATCACCCCGAGTGACCTTGAATTACAAGACCATGTTGTCTCACTTCTCACGAACAATTTCATACCTCCCAATTGCTACATCACAAGCTAACCATCACGGAACATTCCGTGCCTTTTCTCATAAGCTGCTTTCCAAGCTTGATCCTTAATTGCATCTATAAGCTCGACGTCATTAGACACCACACTTTACCTCTTGAATTCACTAGGACTGTTACCGAGAGCCAACCGCTCTGACTTGGTCCCGAATTTAATCAGCTCCATAAATCATATAACACACGAATACCCTCTCAATGAGGCACCCGGTGAAATCACCTCTTCCGGAACCTGTATCTATACAAGGCGTAAATTTTGAACCTTCCTCCAAGTCTGAACATGAGCCAATAAGGCCAACCATAGGATGCCTCAAATAATTCATTTGCTCAAATTACCCCTTATAGTCTTTTTATGTAGCTGAGATAACCCATCAAGATATTAATAATTGGAATCCTCGCAAGTAGCTAATCACGCAGCCCAAATCATACGCGGTGGGACTCTCCCACTTAGCTTGAATCCATCATTACAAAACTCTAGAGTTCACCATTATTCCTAATCTCTTGTTGACATAACCTTGTGCAATCAATTTCCAGCCTTCTCGATATCTTACCGTATAAATCCAATTTGATACTCTAAATTATTGACACCATTCACACAATAATTCCCCTTGCTGCATATCCAGTAGAACTCTTCGCAGGAGCCTTTCCAACCACGCGACTGCTAACTTGCTCACAGGAGTACCTCACTTGAGTCTAAGCTTTCTCCCAAGCTGTACCAGTCCATTTACCCCTCGTGGACATCCATTAAATGTGTGACAACATCCTTCCACTTCAAAGTTATGCTACATCTCCCTTTATTTAAGAGACTCTTTCAGTTATATTAAATCCCCGGCCACAACAGAATCCCTACTCCATATTAGATCCGAAAGCGCGAATAACCAAACACCAATATTCTCAAGTCGTTTCAGACTCCCTTAAGGTTCATAGTTTTCTCATTACCAAGCCCCTACATAGCTCCGCTGCTCTCCCACTTTGGGCAAACTCACTTCTTGAATCAATTGTTTGGCATGTGCTCTCCAAGCCAGACCTTTTAGAAGTTTAAAACTCCGCCTAATACTTCCCACATGTCTTTCTCATTTTTTGCTGCTCAATTTTTGCCTTGATAAAATTTATCTTCATAGAACTTAAATCCACAATTTGCTACTAACCCCAAACTTTTTCGAAGGTCACCTTCCGCAAACTGTCAACATTTGAAACTGATTAAATCCTAAACTACTGCATCCCGCAATATCTGACGGTTACATCTTCAATAGTATTTCACAATATCCCGCTATATGGCAAATTGTAGCAGATCATAACACTGACAAACTTGAAGCATTCAATTAGGACAACAACACCCTCATATAGAGGGGAACTCCGGCATATTTACAATTACCATGTTTTATTACTTCCACTAGTCCACTAGTCCACATTTGACCATCCTTGGTCCAATTGACTTTCCCCTGCCATGAATGAAATACTGAATCCTTTGATTACACACTGAGTAAACCTCCCTTCAATTCATTCACTGCCCCGACACGTGGGCAAACCCCTTACCATCACAACAATACTGTCGAATAATCGCTCGTAAGCATCATGGCAACATGTGTCTAGCCTCAAGGCTCTCAGAAGTTCTGTTACTAAGCTGAAATAATATAAATTCCCTCCGAATGCGGCTACAATAGTCCAATCAACTATATCGGAAAAATCATCCCGCACCACATTTGTAATACCATTACAATCCTTAAATTTTCGATTCATAACAAGCGTTCTCGTAATCTTGAATAGGAAGAAATCAAAGGCATAGTCCTCAAAGGAATCGAACCGCACGATAAGGAAATCAAGAAAGAAAGTACTCCTAACATCCATGTAGCCTCCCGAGGATAAGTACAGACGTCTCTGTACCAATCTGCGAGACTCTACTAGACTTGCTCATGACTCGTGAGACCGACGGGAACCTAGTGCTCTAATACCATGTTGTCACGACCCAAAATCCACTACGGGTCGTGATGGTGCCAGACACCGCTGTCAGGCTAGCCAACTAAATTACCACATACTTCCTCTTGTAATACTTTTGAAATCTAAGGTTTTTCTTTTCGTTTTACATAAAATAAGGTCATTGCTTGAATTCAAATTAAAATAATAGTAATTAGTACAAAAATTTATTGAAACCATACTAGAAACCCGATGCCACAAGTGCATGAGCAACTACTAATAAAGATATAAATACAACACAACGTCCGTCAAGAATATAATGGACAGAAAGGAAATACAGTTACTAGAAAGGAACTTTAAAGAGCTACGGGCCGCCTTGAATATTACAACTCACCTAATCCCTGAATCGTTCGCGCTACTGCGCCCGGTAGGCCGATAATGTATCAAGTACCTGTGCAACAAAAATGCTCAGAAGTGTAGTATGAGTACGTAATCAACATATACGCAGTGAGTATCCCGCCTAGTCCCGAAGGGGTAGAGAAAAGATGACCTTCTTCGACACTTACTAGAAATCAATTATCAATTTTCTATAAGTGCGTGAATAATCACAGATTTATATAGAGGTCCTAGCTGTGAAGCCAAATAAACAGGTAAACACCTTCAACAAGAAATCAAAGGCTTCCAAAGTGTATTCTTTATTATCTTATCAGTTTGTATCAAGCCATGTAGAGCCAATTCCATAATTACAAAAATGTTTTTAGTAACAGATAACATGCACAAATCACAACGAGGCAACGGCCCGCTCCAACAGGAATGCAAACTGTGCACTGCCGAGGGTCGAGCGGCACGAACCATAGATGCATCTATTTTCATCGAGATGTTCGGCCCGTTCCATAAATAAATACAGATCCTGCTCGCAAATCATCTATGCGACCCAGGCACATATAAAATACATGCTCAAATAGGAAATTAAGAGCTCATCGAGGATAATCCACCAATTAAAACAACTTTCTCTTTTTAACATTTCAGGGAAATTACTATTAAATCTCTTTTTAAAATTTCTTTACCAATTTAAGGTGATCTAAACACTATCAACGAGTTCACAGTAATTCAAGTATAACATGCTTTCGAGTCCTAGACTACCCGGACAATAGCCTAAAAGTAGCTACGCACGGATTCTCATCAACTTGTACATGCGTAGCCCCCAAAATAGGAGCAAATAATTATTCTACTCACCTATAGGGTAATTTCCCCTTCACGGAATTAGAAAGAAGACTCACCTCGCTCCGAAGATTGGTAACCGGCATTCCACATCCTTCCGAAGGCCTGAACCAACGCACAACGCACCAAAACTAGCCAATAATCACACAAAACTATTAATATATGCTCAACTATACCTTACAACTCAATTTATAACAATTCCTAATCCCGAACGAAAAGTTGACCAAAATGCCCTCGGGCCCACGTGCCCGAAATCCAAAATTTCTCGAAGATAAAGATTACCCACAACCTTAGGAACTCAAATATATAATTTTCTTCTAATTCCATGCTCAAAATCGTGGCTAAATTCCAAGAATATGATTTTCTAGGTTTACTACCAAAACCCCAATTTATATACTAATTTTTCATGCTTAAATCCGTGGTATTTTCTTGTATTTAACTTGAAAATAAATAGGGGTGACTTACCTTAACATTGGTGATGAAATCACTCCTTGAATCTCTTTAAAAATCGCCCCCAAGCCATGCAAAATGGGGGAAATAAGTCAAAACCCTGATTTAAAACAAGTCAATGGCCCTAGCAATCGCTTATGCGGGTGTCGCTTCTGCGGCTTGGGATAAAGGGTGCTGACCGCTTTTGCCGTCCCTGGGCCGCTTCTGCGGTTACCTGGGCCTGCCCCCCTTTTCCGCTTCTACGAGCTACAGACTGCATCTGCGGCCCAAGAACCGTAGATGTAGTTATGACAGAAGCAGCACACTTAGCCTTCCAAATTTTCAATTTTGATTTGTTAATCACCTGAAATCCACTCGAGGCACCCGGGACCCCAATCAATCATACCAACCAATCCCAAAACACATTACGGACTTGCTCGAGGCCTCAAACCATATCAAACAACGCCGAAACCATGAATTACATCCCGATTCAAGCTTTATGAACTTTGAACTTTCCAACTTCTATTTCCGATGTATAAACCTATCAAATCACGTCTGATTGACCTTAAATTTTGCATGCAAGTCATATTTTACATTGTCACACCTCATTTTTACGCTACACCCATTAAAGGCGTACGTAAAAGAGTTTTTTCACTTAAAGGACAATCGGAACGGGATTCATTATTTTATTTAGAGTCGCCACTTGAGAGATTAATGGTGTCCCAAGTCACCGACTGAATCCCGAGCCAAGGAAAATATTGACTCTGTTAACAGTCCGCAAACAAGAAATCCGAATAAGAAATTCTGTTAACACGTGAGAAGGTGTTAGGCATTCCCGGATTCTGTGGTTCTAGAATGGTCACTCAACTGTTGTATTTAATTTGTTGTCTAATTTCAATACATGTTCTATTTTTTATGTGCCTTTTTTTAATACATCACTTTTATTATATTTATTATTTATTGTTATAAGAATTACAACGTCGTGAAAATGTTCCTCGAACCACGCCGCACCAGTCCGCCCGTGGCTTTGACACACTTCGACTTCGTTGAGATTTGGATTTGGGTTACATAAATGTGCACCCATATTTAGGAAGGTAATATTATTATCATACGCGCCTAAAGCGACTACGTGTTTATTATCTTTCGGGAAGACCGTAAAATTTGCTAAACGGTCCATCCCGAATTTCTAAGTATTTATATTTAAGCAATTATTGAGATCCCCGCAATTATGTATTTGATTTGTCGAGGCTCGTATCATCATTTTGTTAAAAGGCCAATCTAAAAGTAACTACCGTTCTCTATTAAAGGATTGTTTCTAAAACAAAATAAAAGTCCTAACTAATTTTGTTATATGAACGTTTCAGTCTATCGTATAACACAAACAAGTCCAAATGTTGTTTCAGACTTGGGGCCCAAAAGTCTAAAATGTATGCTGTATTAGGCCTCTCAACAGTGGGCCTCAAGCAGGCCCAGGCCTTTTGTTCAAGGGAACTAAGGATAGAATCCCTAAATCAGCAAATTATAAATTGAACATAATATTCTAACTGAATTAAAACTAGACATCCACTGAAATTAATATGAAACTGCAGCCTAATCAATTTGTCGTTCAGAAATTATTTAAATAAACTTTCACACCCTTCCGTCCTTAAAAGGTAAACAATCAATTTATTGTCAAATTTAGAGTTATCAATGCTATGGCCATTAATTCTGCCAATTATAAAGAGAGATTCCAGTTTCTAATTACAAAAAACGACAATAAATTTGAATGTGCTAATTGCTTTCTCGGATTTAATTTAATATCAGAATTCCTATTTCTAGGTTTAATCACTATTGTGTTCCAATAAACTTGGGAATGAACAAACTACACAATTTAATGACACTAAATTCTACAATTGCTTAACCAAACTAACATGTATATGAGCCAAACAAATTAACTGAAGATAGCCTATTGATATCGCTTATTTTAGTTTAAAATAATAACTCACAGAGTCCATTTAAGTACATATCCAAAACAATTAAACACAACAATTCAACTAAACATAATAACTAACATGAAATTCCATAAAACTAAATAGATACAAAGCTAATTAAACAACAAAAGTCATCCATATCAAAATATATTGGCATTTTCCATTTCACTTCAACTAGATACACCACATAGAACCTGGATCGAAGGAGTGTACATGAGATTCAAAAATATTGAAAAATGAGGAAATATGGAAGGTCAGTCAGGGCAATAGCGAACCACGGCTAGATTCAACACAACAAAATATGATTTCAACTTCACAAAAACATGCAGAAGTCAACAGCAGACAATTATATGAACTATCAAATTACTTGAAAATGCAATGAAAACTTCAATGAAACAGTGAATTCTTCATTGTTTCCCTTTTTTTTTGTTTTTCTGCATATTTCTATTGTTTTTTCTTGTGGATTTTTGAAGATCTAAATTTCAACTTTTTGAAATCTGAAATTGAAATTGAAAGAGGAGCTTTTAGGGGAGGGAAATTCTGGTTAAAAACTTCCTCAGCAAGGCAAAATGTCTTGCCTTTTATAGGCGATAGGGAGGGTATCCCTCAAATTTTAATTTCATTTTTAGTCCCCTGCTTCTTTTCCTTACTCAACAAGTTAACACTCATTGCTTATTCATATTTCAATATGACCCCCAATCTAGAAGCTTCTAGGTTAATTGTCAAAAGATTTTTCTACTCAAATTACCCTCAAATGTCCCTGAACCCCAACTTCTGCCCACGATTGTTTAACAAACTAATAGGTTCTATTAATTCAAATAACCCCTAAACTAATTGATTACTATTACTGACAAAAACCTATATCTAACAAAATTTGAAATCAAAAGACAAAACCAAAAGAAAAGATTAGTAATTAATATTCAGTTAAGAGCAAACAAGGGAAGTATCACACTGTCAATTATACCGTGTCTAACCAAAGTAAAGTAAAATACAGTAAAACTTAAAATATCACACCATGCAATTCAGAATAAAATTAATCTATAAACCAACCCTAAATTATCATTAAAGACCAAGAAAATTGAAAACAAAGAACAAGAACAAAGCAGACTTACAACTGGAGATTTGAAAAAAAGATTACCCGAACTTGGTGATATTTGAATCTCGTTCGAAGTCAATTCTCTATGAGGAGCATCAGGGATTGTGAGGTAAAGCTTTTGAACCATTTGGGTGAACTAGGGTTTTTGACAATTTTTGACTTGGAAAATTTAGGGTTTTAGTCATGATTTGAGGCGAGATATTGATGGATTAATGATGTGGAGGTGGGGGAGGCTTGGTGGTGTAAGTTTGGGCCAATTTGGGAGATATCGCCGCCGTGAACGGCGGAGACGGCAATGATAAAATTTAATATTCGATTGAACCTTGTGAGATTCGAGGGAAGCTAATATGATATTCATGACGAGGGCTTTGAAGCAGTCTAGGGGTGTAATTTTGGTAGTGATTGGCGTTGAGGACGTTCACCGGTGGTGAAAACCCCGGTGGAGATACGGTGAACCCTAGTGGTATTGAGGCGCTGTAGTAGAGGAAAGAGGGGACGAGGAAGACTTTGTTTGTCTTTTTTGTTTTAATTAAATCAAGCGAACATCTTATAATTAATATCCAAACGATGTCGTTTGATGGGGGATGGTGATGTCGGTGAAGGCAGATGGATCATAGACTGAGGTCCATTTGGGCCTGCTTTTGGCCCCAAACTTGGCAGCCCATTTTCCTTTTCTTTTATCCTTCTCCTTTTTTTAATATTTTGTATATATTATTTCTTTTATTATTATTATTTTTTCTATTTTATTTTATAAAAATACTAAAAATTAAAACAAAGACTTAATATAACTCAAAATTAAACTATTTAACTCCTAAACATGTTTAAAATGCTATTTAAAGATAAATGTAACAATTAACAATAAAAAGTGCAAAGAAACTATTTTTTTATGATCTTCTTTAAATTTTGTTCTAATCCCTAAATGCAAATGCATATTTTTTGGTATATTCTACTATGAATTATGATGCAACTAATTAACAAAAATGCAACAATTATCAAAATGACATAAAATGCATAAAAATTGTAAAAATAAAGAAAGTTGAGGCGAAAAATGGCTTGATGAACCGTTCGCCACGCACCGGCCACATTCACTTGCTTATCGTAGAGGGGTCGGGCTATCGAACATGGGGTCAGATGTGAATTACGAGTCGGACCTAGAATAATTTTTTTAGGGAAAAAATCACGTGCTCGGAGCTTCCCCTCTTTGCTCGGAAACACGAAAAGTTTTCGTGCAAAGATAAGTGAGCAAAAATGAGGGATTTTTGCCCATTCGCATATTCTGTGTGAACTATTTTTGA
This sequence comes from Nicotiana noctiflora, assembly GCA_032618575.1. Taxonomy (NCBI): domain Eukaryota; kingdom Viridiplantae; phylum Streptophyta; class Magnoliopsida; order Solanales; family Solanaceae; genus Nicotiana; species Nicotiana noctiflora. The sequence goes on along the minus strand of JASVEL010000782.1, from coordinate 126,132 downwards.
AAAGTTTGAACGCACCGTGCTTCAAAGATTGCCTACATATCCTAGGCTAAACAAGAATCAGGTCAGTGTAGTTCAGGAGTGCCTGCTGTTATTTCACTACTGTTGCTACTATTACTGCCTTCTGACCTCCTTATTACACCATGTCAAGATAAAAAGAAGCTAGCCTAAGTTATGCTCTATGAATTACAAGAAATCCTATCTATGCCTTCAAACTTGCTCTTGTGTTGCCTTGAACTTATATTTTGTACTCTTCCAATGGAATTCTTACTGTTGCCTTGGTGATGTTTTGCCATTCTTCCTCATGTTGTTATAATTTGACATATGTGTCCATTCTTCAGGTGGGCTCTTGCTTGCGATGCCTTGAAGAGGTATTCCTTTATTCTTCAGGTGGGCTCCTGCTTGCAATGCTTGAAAATGTATTCCCTTGTTCTCCAGGTGGGCTCCTGTTTGCGACAAAATAGACAAACAAAGAAAATTTTCTGCCATAGTATGGTGACTGGGCATATCGTGTTATCAAATATTAAAATTAATAGCTAAAATTTGGATTGTGTTTCCCTTGTTTTCCAGGTAGGTGCATGTGATGACCCAAAGGGTCATCACCTGTTTTTCTCATCTATTTCGTGCTTCCGAGGCCTTTAAAACCTCATTTTATATTGCCTTAATTTGCGTGCATAATCCGGGCGCGTTGCCGAAAATTTTTTATGTGGAAATATGTGAATTATGTGAAAATATTAAAGAATTTTGGTATTAATATGATAATAGTTGACTTTGGTCAATATTTTTAGTAAACGGACCCGGACCCCAGATCGGACTATCCCGAAAGGTCCGTAGAAAAATATGGGACTCGGGCATGTGCCCGGAGTCGAAATCCAAGGTCTAGAACCTGAGTAAAAGAATTTTTCTGTAAGATTGTTTTTCTGAAATTATCAAGGAAAATGAAAATGAAAATTGATTAAAAGACCATGGTATCGGGCTCGTATTTTGGTTCCGACGCTCGATACAAGTCTTATATATTATTTAAGCGCTTCCTGTAAAAATTTTCGAAAATGGACGTCGTTTGACGTGTTTCGGATAGGTTTGCGTTGCGCTGTGCTCGTTTTTCTTATGCTTCGACATCGTTGTTCAAGCGTAAATGATATCATATTGAACAAATGAGCTCCGATTACTGTTTTAAATGAAGTATTAGATACGGACCCATAGCAAAAGGAATCATCGAATTTGGACATCGTATGAGGATTTTATGGCCATTTTACTAAGGTTGTCCAGATTTTCAGGTTAATGACGAAATTGCCCCTGACGGCGTATTAAAACCTGCACTATTTGCAAATCTTAAAACCTACATATCCCCTTCATTATAAGGTCAAATTAAGTGATTCAAATGCCTAAATTCATTAAAATTTCACAAGGAATCCATTGGGAGCAGTAAAACACGTGAACAGTATACAAATAATTAGAAGGTCGAGTTTTCCTCCAATTTGTGAACGGGAAAAAGCTTCTGAGGCGATTGTTAAGAGAGATAATCAGTGGGTATCATATAGGTAAGTGATTTGATTATTAAAACTTAATTATGGGTGATTATAAACAAAAATCTCATTCGTTAATTCATGAAAACAGTAGAAAAATAGTATTTTGGGGTCTGGAATTATGAGACCTTTAGGGGTCGATTTGAGGGGTCGAACGGACTCCGATTTTGGTGTTCTTTATATGTATGGACTCGTGGCGAGACAAGGAATCTTTTGGCATAATTGTCGTAATTTTTTTACCAAGCAGGCCCGGGGTCGGTTTTACAATTTTTGGACACTATGTTAAAATACTTTAATTAGACAATTGGGCTGGTTTGTTGAGTAGAATTGATGATATTAAATAAATTATCTATAGATACGATTGATTTGGAGCCAAATTTGAAAGGAAAGGCATTGCTTGAGGATTGTGTGGACTATAAGCCGTCGAGGTAAGTGTTTGATCTATCCTAGCTTGAGGGAATAGGATTGAGTGTAATAATTTGCTAATTGCTATGTGATCGAGTGCGGTGTATAGGCGTGGTGACGAGTATCTATACACCGGAGTCTAGCATGACCGTGAGTCGTTTGTTGACACATGTTGTGAGTTAATGTGGAATATTCTTAAGTCATGTTCTTGAGCCCTTGTCGGGTCGTGAAGGTTGATTATTGTTTCCCTTGCCGGGACTTTGTTGTGTTGTTGATGTTGTTCCCTTGCCGGGATATTGTTATGACTATTGTTTCCCTTGTCGGGACAGTACATATTACTTGTTTCATTCTTTTGCCCGTTGACTGTGATTGTTATTTGGGTGAGGACGAGTGATAATGCACGAAGGGTGATGCCGTGCCATTTTTACTTATGTTCGCACGAAGGATCATTCCGTGCCTTGTTTTACTGTTTATGCACGAAGGATCATTCCATGCCATGTTTACTAGTTATGCACGAAGGAACATTCCGTGCCGTTGTTACTTAATTATGCACGAAGGATCATTCCGTGCCTTGTGTAATTATTTATGCACAAAGGGACATTCTGTGTCGTTGTTGTCTAAACCATGCACGAAGGATCATACCGTGACATGGATGTGAGGATGAGAGTAAAAGCACGAAGGGTGATGCCTGAACTTTTAATTGCTTATTTGGTGAGGATGAGAGTAAAAGCACGAAGGGTGATGCCGTGCACTTTTAATTGATTATTTGGTGAGGATGAGAGTAAAAGCACGAAGGGTGATGCCATGCACTTTTATTTGCTTATTTGGTGAGGATGAGAGTAAAAGCACGAAGGGTGATGCCATGCACTTTTATTTGTTTATTTGGTGAGGATGAGAGTAAAAGCACGAAGGATGATGCCGTGCACTTTTATTTGATTATTTGGTGAGGATGAGAGTAAAAGCACGAAGGGTGATGCCGTGCAACCATTCAATTCTTATTTTGTGATAACTGTTTTTACTACACTCTGTTTTTACTTTACTGATTAATTATGTGTTTCTGATTGTGCTCCCCTAGCATGTTACCTCCTTTGTTAGTTGTGTTACTCAATATCTCTTTTATTTTGTGGTACATACATATATAGAACTGCACAGGTTTATGTGTGTGTCTGGTCCTAGGCTTGTCACTACTTCGCCGGGTTAGACCAGGCACTTACCCGCACATGGGGTCGGATTGTGCTGAGACTACATTTCTGTGCGTTTTTGCACAGGTCCATGTTTTTAGCAGCAGTAGTTTTATTAGCAGGATTGTCATACTCTCGAGACCGAGGTAGCTTACAGATGTCCGCAGGCCCGACGCCTCTTCCTATAGTTTTCATTATTGCTGTAGTCTCATTGTTTCGAGATAGACGGTTATTATTTTTCTTTCAGACCATTATGTGTAGTGATTCTTAGTAGTTCGTGAGTTTGTGACTCCACATCTTGGGTAGAGGATTTATGTCAGTTACTTTACACTATTATTCATCTTTTATTTGAAAGACTTCCGCATTTAAAGATATGAGTATTTATTCTTGCTATTAAATATGAGAACAAAAATGGTTGTGTAAATAGGAAGATGGTGAGTGAATTGGCTTGCCTAGCTACCACGAGTAGGCGCCATCACGATTCCGATGGTGGGGGAATCCAGGTCGTGACAAGTTGGTATCAGAGCACGAGGTTACATAGGTCTCACAACTCACGAGCAAACTTAGTAGAGTCTGAGGGGTAGGTACAGAGACGTTTGTACTTGTTCCTCCGAGTCTATTGAGTTAGGAAAATCTCTCACTTCTTCTTTCTTGTCGTGCGATTTATTTCCTCAAATGTTAAATTGAATTTCTACTCATGTCTTTCCACGAATGGCAAAGTCACGTACCGCTTCTTCAGCCGAACAATGGCACATGTTGGTGATAGATCAACTACGTCTTCATAAGTTTTGCGGAGGTCGGATTGGTTTCACCTAACTATTCGCTACCACCTTCAGTGGTGCATTCTTCGAGAACCCACGATATTGTGCTTGACTGCTGCTATGAGGTATTACAGAATGTGGGGATAGTCGAACGCGAGGGAGTTGAGTTTACTGTGTTTCGGATGGTAAATAGAAGTAGTGGGAAGATAATGTATTTACTACACCAGTTGTGGTTCCAACGGAAGATGCAGATGTATCAGGAGATTACTTGACGAATCATGTGGGGTTTAAACAGACCTTAACATCGGGTTGATTTATTTGAATTGTAAAGGACAAATATGGTGGATTATCGAATGTTGTGACCTTTGACTTGGTGATAAATTGGAATTACAATATTAGTGAATGGACCGGATGGCCCTGTGTTATGTTCGTTTTGGCTTGGAATGTATATATATGGTATGGAAAGGTCCCCCCAAATACTTTATACATATTTAAGGTTTGTTAATCTGCAATGAGTAAGAATCGCCCCAGAGAATAACAAAGAGTATATGAGTAACTGGGGTAGCTCAGTAGTGTTAAGCAAGCATAGCAAGATAAAGCAAAGCGGCCAACGTAACACACCTACTCGACTCTATTTTAAGGAAATGTTCTGAAGAAGTCACCTCCCAAATTATCTGTAATATGTAGTGTATGCGATCTGAACGGTTGTACCAGGTCACCATGATGGTGTCCAAATATGTCGTCATGTGCAATAAGTTAACTGAGCCTTAAAGGAATTGTTGTTGTCACACCTCCCTTTTTACTACCTTGTCCACGGATAAAGTATACCCCGTTAATTACTAATACACCCGAGATAGGATATAATAATAACAACAGGGGAGGAGTTTTTCCACTTTAAGGACAATCAGAATGGGATTTATTTAGATTTCAGAGTCGCCACTTGGGAAGATAATGGTGTCCCAAGTCACCGGTGTAATCCCGAATTCGAGAAAATTGACTATGTTTTAACAATCTGCGAAACTAAAAATCCGGATAAGGAATTCTGTTAACTCGGGAGAAGGTGTTAGGCACTCCCGAATTCCGTGGTTTTAGCACAGTCGCTCAACTGTTGTTCTTGTATTATTTGATTTCTTTATATGCTTTTACAAATATGAATGTCCCGTTTTGATATTTAACGACTTGCGACGTTGCAAAAACGCATTTCGAGTCACACCGCAACAGTACACCTGCGACTTTAATACGTTTCAGCTTCGCCGGGATTTGAGATTTGAGTCACATAAATGTGCACTCGTATTTAAGAATGTATATTTTAATCATGCTCATAACGTCTACGCCTTATTATCTTTAGGAAAGACCGTGAAATTTGCTAAACGGTCTTCCCGAGTCTAACATTCTTATTAAAGTTTATATGGGGGCCCCGCGTGTTTTTCATTTTTTGTACGAGGCTCATCCCGTTATTTTATAAGTCCAAACCTATCAAGTACTATATTTGCTATTTTTGTTTTTTCTCCTAATTATGCTATAATTTTTGGTATTTTTAGGATCCATTGTTATTATATCCAGGCCAACTATTTGTTACCAGACCTGGACTTCTGGACTGTATTAAAAGTCCGTTGTGTACAATTGGGCTTCTGAAACCCAGTATATACAAGTGCCATTATTCAGAGGCCCAGAAATGAATTCAATTGAAGTGCCTGTGTTTTCGATCAAGCCCAGAACAGACGGATAAAATATAGAGCAGAATTGAAATTTCATAAAAATTAAAAAAAAAAAAGACATTTCTTAGACAACAAAATAGATCAACAAAATTTATTTTTCATTTCATAATATTCTTGAATACATGTTTATCAATACTAATTGTGAAATCTAATCACTAATTAAACATTAACAGGACCAAAGTAATAATACTTCTATTTCAAGTACTTAATCAGTGATGATAATACTAACAGAACAGGTTTGGACTATTATTAATTAAAGGATTCTAACCTATATTATTGTAAATTATTGTTAAACGAGTTTGAATGACAAATTTTTTTTAACTCATCTACTCATTTCCTTTTATAGACTAATTATCATGTTCTAATTAGCCAGGTTAGTTGATTACCATTTCATATGTTATACCAGTTTCACTAGGCGAATTAGATTCATATGTTAACCTGTTTCAACCTAAGATTAAATGATAGTTGTATTTACGTATATACTACTACTACACTATCTACTTATTTTGTTTCGACTGCATACAAGTATTAATTATTACAAACATCCTAATGAATTACAGGAATTCTAAGACATGGTAATTATAAAGCTAAAAGAAAACAACAGCAGAATCGTCCAAACATCTCATGTGATTCTCATTTCTTCAATCAATTTGTAATTACATCTCCAGGAAAAGAGAGTGTACCTGATTCACCAAAATAATATTAGGTTGGGGATGAAGAATAGTCAGCAGAGATAGCAGCAATAGAGCAGCAATAAAGTAGCAGACAAAGCAGCAAATAGAGCAGCAAATCAACAAGTATAATCGAAGAGCTCAATTAGAATCCATCAAAATTGAAGTACAACAGACTCTAACAGAACTCCAGATTAATCCCCAAAGAAGTTAACTAGAATTTCAGTATCTGAAGCTTAGAACCTCTTTTCAGATATTAGCACTCGAACCTCTAAGTTGTAACCCTTTTAATTGCAGAATCTAGAACCCTTTTTTGTCTTACTTTCAAAATATGGACCCATTTTCAGGCTAATTAACAATCTATTTATAGGCTGGTTTTGGGTGAAATTTGAGGGGGAAATTCAAATAACTTATTTCTAATCCCCTCCCCTTTATTTTTCCATGATTTACAGTTTAATCCCTTGAATTATGTGTCGAAATGCCTTCCAGCCCTTGCTGGGAGGTTCTAGGTAATTCTTTTATGTTCTATTGGGGGTATTTTACTAGGCTTCCCTCACTTGCAAGGTTTAATTGCAATACTGCCTTTTTACTATGCCTATTCTACCCTTTATTTTGTAGTTAATCTCAAGAATACTAGGCAGTATATTCTTTTCTATCCCTATAGGCTTTATTAAATCATCAATAATATCATTTATTGTTCCTATTATACCCCTATTGTTGTTATTTATTTACCCGACCTACTAAGGTCTGGGCAGACTAGGTTTAATACCTATTTAATTAATAGCCAATGTCTTATAACTATTTAAGACTTAGCCTAATTTAATGTAAGGCCCTTTCAATTTTAACCCATTTAACAGACCCCATTCTTATTTAAAATGTAACCCCTTATTCACACCAAAATAACTAATCAAAAATATGTTGCAAAACTAACCACTTAACAATATAACCAATTCATATCATTTCAGGAATAGCCACTTTAACAACATGCTTAATCATTTCAGGAATAACCATATCTACTTTAGCTTTCAGAAACTAACCACTAGATCTTTACAACTATAACCAAAATCATAAAAGCATATCAGGATTCAAAATGGTCTAACAGATGAATCAGATTACAAATATAGTCAATTCATGTTATATTGCACATATAGCCTTAATCGTAAAATTAATTTTCAATTAACTATAACTCAGAGAGAAATTTTGATAATGGTTGAATCCCACTTAATCAAATCATAATTTCAGACAAGGCATGATGAACAAATCACATAAAGAAGCCTATTTAACCATGATTCATGTGTAATAATCATTTAAAACCCTAAAAATGTTATAACAGACTAGGCATGTGTAAATAAATATAATAGATCTCAAGCATGCAACGAACACAGGCTAACAAGAACATTTACAGAAGGCAAATAGGCAAAGAAGAAGAAAGGTAGGAAGAACTTAGCTTTCAGGATTTCTTTTCCTTTCTTTTTTCTTTCTTACTTTTCTTTCTTTCCTTCTTCTTTATTTCTTCTTTATTTCTTCTTTCTTTTGTTATTTTCTAGACTTCAGAAGTTCTTGAAGACTTGAAGTCTTCTGACTATTAGATCTTTCCGATGGGCTTATTTTTGAAGTTTTGGTGGGTAAGTGGTGGTCTAGGTGTTGTTTGAGAGGTTTTGAGGGTGGGGTTTGTTTTGGGTGCTCGCCGGAGTAGGGTTCCAGCGAGCTTTTTTGCTTTATTCAAACGGTTCTGGCCTGATTCAAGACCAGCTACCTAGATGAGGTGAAAGGTCTCTTTGAGGTGGTTTTATGGTGTAAAGATGGAAGCCTGGTTCATAGGTTAGTGGTCGCCGGCTAGGGTTCCGGCGACCGGACTTTCCAGAAAGAAGGGGCTTTTGGTTTTCCAAAGGTTTTATGGTGGTTGTGGGGTACGGGGGTTAGGGATAAGGTATTGGGTGGTTGTTTGAGCCGGAGACGGCAAGGGTTTCCGGCCAGTCCGGCCAGTTTCCATGAGAGACGAAGGGTTGAAGACGATGAAGAAGGCGGCTAGGGTTTCAGGTCTGAAATGTGTGTATGTGTATGTATCGATTTGAATGGGAGATGGGTGTTTATATACCCCTTTGATCTCATGTGATCCTGGCCCTTGGATCAACTGAGATCAATGGCCAGGATTTCTCCCCTTAAAACTGTGTCGTTTAGTCGAATGAAAGGTGGACTTGTATCCGTTAGATGTTGAAACATGAACAACCAGGATTAGTTCATAATGCTACGTCGTTTAATCTTTAATGAGACTCAAAAACATCCGTCTGATCATTCCATTGGATGGTCAAGATTAACTTCCTATACGGAGTCGTTTAGTTTTCTATTTGGCCGCCTTATATGATCTGTTGGATTATTTTCATCAACGATGAGGATTAAAATGCCCTACACGTCATCGTTTGGTTAGAGCTTAGGCAGACGACCAATCTCTTGGGCCTTATTACACGTTTGGGCCTGTGTATTTCATATTTCAGCACAAGTTTATTGTATTTTGTATTTTTCTCTTGTATTTAATTATTTTCTTGGTATTTTCTTTTGTATTTCATTTTCTCCTTTTATGTTTATTTTCAATTGTTATATTTATTTTATTTTCCTATTTTTCCTGATTTTTCTGATGTTCTATGATATTTTGCCATTTTTTTCGGTATTTTTGTATTTTTTATTGATTTTTCTAATTTTTCATATTTTTGTGACATTTTCTAATTGATTCTTTTTTTTGTAGTTTAATTTCAAACTAATTTTAACAACAAAGACACAAGTATTTCCATTAAAACACACAATTGCATATCAAAAATCTTATTTTTATATTCATATTGGAATTTGTTTGCTTAGGGCGAAATTCACGTGCTCACAGCTGCCTCTCTTTGCTCGGAACACAAAGAGTTTCAGTGCAAAGATAAGTGAGTAGTAATGAGAGATTTTTGACCACTGGAATATTCCGTAAGAAACATTTTGAAAGCCTTTTGACCGCACCCTGCCTCAGAGGTTGCCTACATATCCTGGGCTAAACAGGAATCAGGTCAGTGTAGTTCGGGAAGGTCTGGTAGTTTGAAACTACCAAGACTTGCTGTTGCTGCTATTGTTGCTATAATCACTAACTAACTCCTTGTTACACCGGGCTAAAAAATAAAAATAAAGAAGCTATTCTAAGCTATGATCTTACGAATTACAATAATTCCTATCTATGACTTGTCTTCTTGCATTGCCTTGCTTTTCCATATCACATTTTGCTTTTTATATGCATCCTTCTTTTTTGTGTGGATTTTTTTGATTATTTCTTATTTCTGATATACTGCTTCCATCCCTTCGTGTGACTTCCAAATGTGTTTCTTGCTCCAGGTCGATACCTATTTAAAACAAAAACAAAGAAAACTTTTCCTCTGCCCCAGTGTGGGGTTTTGCATGTGTTATGGTGTTACTCATGTTAGAAAAATAATAAAAATGCAGAAAGTATTCCCTTGTTATATAGGTGGGCGCCTGAACAGAAATTAAAGTACAGAAAGTATTCCCTTGTTATACAGGTGGGCGCCTGAACAGAAATTAAAAATGCTGAAAAGTATTCCCTCGTTATACAGGTGGGCGCCTGAACAGAAATTAAAATGCTGAAAAGTATTCACTTGTTATACAGGTGAGCGCTTGAACAGAAATTAAAATGCCGAAAAGTATTCCCTCGTTATACAGGTGGGCGCCTGAACAGAAAATTAAAAATGCTGAAAAGTATTCCCTCGTTATACAGGTGGGCGTCTGAACAAAAATTAAAATGCTGAAAAGTATTCCCTCGTTATACAGGTGGGCGCCTGAACAAAAATTAAAATGCTAAAAAATATTCTCTCATTATCCAGGTGGGCGCCTGATGCATGAAATGAAAAATGCAGAAAAATATTCCCTCATTATCCAGGTGGGCGCTTGATGCATGAAATGAAAATGCAGAAAAATATTCCCTCATTATCCTGGTGGGCGCCTGATGCATGAAATGAAAATGCAGAAAAATATTCCCTCGTTATGCATGAAATGAAAATGCAGAAAAATATTCCCTCGTTATCCAGGTGGGCGCCCGATGCATGAAATGAAAATGCAGAAAAATATTCCCTCATTATCCAGGTGGGCGCCTGATGCATGAAATTAAAATGCAGAAAAATATTCCCTTAGTTTGATAACTTGGGTGTGAGTTTTGAAAAGATAATACCTCCCTTGTTGTTTTGGGTAGGTTTCCCGCTAACTTGAGTGAGTCCTCCTCTGCGGATTTTCCCTTTTATTGTTATTATTCTTTTTGATGTTTTTCCTCACACATTGGTCACATTCACTTTAAAGTGATTAGTGAGAATTTGAATCTTTTGTCCCGGTCTAAATCAGTGAACAATCTTATTAGTTATAAAATGATGGTTAGAAACTAGCATTCTTGTTGGCCCTGCTTCCATCTTCTGCCTCTTCTTGTTTCATCCTGCTTTGCGGTCTACTGCCAGATTTTCTTCAACTTTATCTTTGTAATCCTCTTTTGCTTTTCCCTTTTTTTTTCGTTTCATTTTCCCTTGGCCTTGATTTCCATCCTCTCTTTTTATTTTCTCTTTCCTTTGACCCAATGTTATTACGCCTCTTAACGTGAGAAGCTAGTAGTTAGCTTTCAACGGGCAACTGGTTTTGATCAATGAAATGCAGAAATATGAATTTGAAGGGGTAAGGGTATTTCGAAGTGAAGACAGAACTTATCTGGGTATGACGGCTGATTCCTTTGACCATGCCATGTATTTAAATACCGACCCAGTCTGTCCGATCGAATCTTTGCTGTCTTGATTTTATATTTTCCTTCAACCCAAACCTTTCTTATTTTTTTGCTGCTTTTCTTCTTGCATCAAAATATTCCTCACTTTTGCCTTATGGTGCCTGTTAGAGTTTTCACCAATAAGACTCTCTCATTTATTCTTCTCTCACCTCACATTCGCCTTATGGTGCCCGTTAGGGTTTTCACCAATAAGACTCTCTCATTTTTTTATTTTCTCTCATCTCACATTCGCCTTATGGTGCCCGTTAGGGTTTTTACCAATAGGACTCTCTCATTTTTATATTTTTCTTTATTTTATTTTTAAAACTCCGGGTATTGTCCATGCCATGTTTCTTCTTATTCTCATTGTATCATCATTTTCTTGAAATTAATCCGAAGGTCTTTCTTTGGACTGTAATGTGGCTTTTGGATGGGTTTATAAAGAAGGGTATAAAGGCTCAAAATTTATATGAGGGTTCAAAAATATTTACAACTCTCGGAATCATTAACATAACTTCTGCCCCAGTTTCGATATTTGGGGAATCTTGGATTTTATTTACATCATGACTGAACCTCAGTGAGGCTTCTTATGTACCCTTTCGGGATCAAGTCAAAACATAGTTCGGATCATAAGATCCCTTCATTGTTGTGATTTGACTTTTCCCGATTTTCTTCTTTTGTATGCATTATTTTTTTTTCTTTTTTTCCATCATTTTTGTTTCATTTGTTTTTCATTTTTCTTCATTCATCATTTTTTTCTTTTCTTGTCCATAATTGATTCCGAGAGAGGGATATGAAAGAATAAAGCAATAAGGCTCAACAGGGGTATCAATGGATAAAGTGTTTGGATAGAGAATAAAATTCCATCATCATTTCAATTTCAAAATTATGACAAATACAATTGTACATATGAAAAAGGAATCATATATAATATATTTTGACTGCATCTGAGTTGATAGCAGTCTCTACACATTTTCCCTTCAACATCTGTCAAATATAAAGCTCCGTTGGACAATACCCGTGACACCATGAATGGCCCTTGCCAATTCGGTGCAAACTTTCCTTTTGCTTCGGCCTAGTGAGGCAAAATACGTCTTAGCACCAACTATCCCACTTTGAATTTCCGGGGACGTACTTTCTTGTTGTATGCTCTGGCCATCCTCTGCTGATATAACTGTCCGTGGGAAACTGCCGCTAACCTTTTCTCATCAATCAAGCTCAATTGTTCTAGTCGAGCTTTTACCCATTCATCACCATCAATTTCAGCCTCAGCTATGATCCGAAGAGAAGGTATTTCAATTTCTGTAGGTATGACTGCTTCTGTTCCATACACCAATGAGTAAGGTGTTGCGCCAATTGAAGTACGTACAGTTGTATGATAACCCATGAGAGCAAATGGTAGTTTTTCATGCCACTATCTTGACTCTTCCACCATCTTTCTAAGAATCTTCTTAATATTCTTATTCGCAGCCTCCACTACTCTATTTACTTTATGCCGATAAGGTGTAGAGTTACGGTGCAGGATTTTAAACTTTTGACATGCTTCTTCCATGAGGTGACTGTTTAGATTTGCTCCATTGTCTGTGATAATCACCTTAGGAATTCCAAAGCGACAAATGATATTTGTGTGCACCAAATCCACAACCGCTTTCTTTGTCACTGCTTTAAATGTCTTCACCTCCACCTATTTAGTGAAATAATCAATTGCTACTAAGATAAATCTGTGCCCATTAGATGTTGCAGGCTCTATTGGTCCGATGACATCCATGCCCCAAGCGACGAATGGCCACGGTTCTGACATTGTATGCAACTCATAGGGTGGGGAGTGAATCAAATCTCCGTGTATCTGACATTGATGGCACTTCCGCACATATCTAATGCAATCACGCTCCATGGTAAGCCAATAATATCCTGCTCTCAGTATTTTCTTGGCCAAAATATATCCGCTCATATGAGGTCCGCAAGATCCTGCATGTATTTCAGCCATAATTGTGTCAGCTTGCTGTGCATCTATACATCTCAATAGACCTAAATCCGGTGTTCTTTTGTATACAACTCCTCCACTGAGGAAAAATCCATTTGCCAATCGCCTTATAGCCATTTTCTAGTCCCATGTGTCCTGTTCTGGGTACACTCCTGTCTTAAAATATTCTTTGATATCATGATACCATGGCTCACCATCAAGTTCTTCTTCCACATCGAAACAATACACATTTTGATCATAGACTTGTATCTGTAATGGATATATGTAAGCTCTATCTGGATGGTGCAACATGGAGGATAATGTGGCTAGAGCATCCGCTACTTCGTTGTGCATTCTTAGGATGTGCTTGAACTCGATGGATTGAAATCTCTGGGACAGTTCATGCAGACACTGTCGATAAGGTATCAGTTTCAAATCCCTTGTCTCCCATTCTCCTTGAATCTGGTGTATCAAGAGATCCGAGTCACCCATGGCCAAAATCTCTTGAACACCCATGTCTATTGCCATTTGCAATCCCAATATGCATGCTTCATACTCGGCCATGTTATTAGTACAGTAAAATCGAAGCTAAGCGGTAACGGGATAATGCTGGCCCGTTTCTGAAATGAGCATTGTTCCAATTCCGACTCCCTCGCTATTGACGACCCCATCAAATTACATTCTCCAACCTGGCTTATCATCTTGCTCTACTTCTTCAATGTTCATTGTCTCCTCATCAGGAAAATATGTCTATAATGGTTCATACTCATCATCGACTGGATTTTCTGCCAAATGGTTAGCAACTGCCTGTGCCTTCATTGCCGTACGAGTTACATAAATGATGTCAAACTCTGTAAGTAGAATTTGCCATTTAGCAAGTCTTCATGTAGGCATAGGCTTCTAGAATATATACTTCAATGGGTCCAACCGAGATATCAAATAAGTGGTATAAGCCGACAAATAATGTTTCAATTTCTGTGCAACCCATGTTAAAGCACAACATGTTCTCTCCAACTGAGTGTATTTTACCTCGTAAGATGTAAACATCTTACTGAGATAATATATTGCTTGCTTTTTCTTCCCTGTTTCGTCATGCTGCCCCAATACACAGCCAAAAGAATTATCCAATACAGTCAAATACAAGATCAAAGGTCTTCCCGATTCTGGAGGAACCAGTACAGTAGGATTAGCCAGAAACTCCTTAATTTTGTCAAATGCTTCTCGACATTCATAAGTCCAATTCACCGCAGCATCTTTCTTCAACAATTTGAAAATGGTCTCACAAGTCGACGTTAACTGAGCAATAAATCTACTGATATAATTCAATCTGCCCAATAAACTCATTACTTCTTTCTTGTTCCTCGGCGGAGGCAAATTCTGGATTGCTTTTATCTTTGACGGATCCAATTCAATACCATGCCGGCTTACTATGAATCCCAATAACTTTTTTGACGGCACCCCGAAAGCACACTTTGCTGGATTGAGCTTGAGATTATATCTTCGGAGTCTCTAAAAAAACTTTCTTAAATCTTTGACATGGTAACTGTGAGCACGTGATTTTTACCCTATATATGAGTTATTCCCATAAAATTTAAAATAAATAAAATAAGTGGACTGTCTTGGTAAAAGACCCGAATTGGGCCATTTTTCCTTAATTTTGCCTAGCTCAAATTCCCAAAACCCATCAATTAGCCCATACCCATCCAAAAACCCACCCGAACCCTTTCCTCATAGAGACATGGAATTTCCGTGTCCCATACCCCCATCTTCTTCTCTCTATATTCTCACTATGTAGAATACGCACACAACCAAAACTAGATCGGGACCTCTCCAAGCAAAAAATGCGCAGAGCTCCATCGAAGGAAAGAGTGTGCTCCTGAACTTCTTCCTCCTCTCTCATTTTTCAGAGAAATAACAGAGGACCATTCATGGATTCTTCTCCATGAAACAGGAGCCGCAACAATACAGACCTCCCTTCCCTCTCGAAAGTCATCTTCTTCGCAGAGACAACCCCAAACGACTCCCATTTTTCTCTTCGTCTTCAATAAAGAGCTAAACCAACAGTCCCTAGGGGAATGAACGAAAATAGGGCTTGAATCTCCAAAAATGAGAAGTAATGGTCCTATGCTCTCTTAAACCCACCAGCGAGCCCACCTCCATTCGTCGTTGACGCCGAGAGAACCATGGAATTCAATCGGGCTTGAGTGAGTCGATTTCAGTCAAAGTTCTGTTCGTCGATTCTGAATTAAAGTTATTATTGCTGTCCAGTTTTTATTTCCGTCAAGTTTGCGTCGCTGGACTTTGGTGTTGCTGTAAAACAAATCGAGTTGTTTTTACTAATTGAAGAGTCAGTTCCGTCTCTATGCCATCGGACCTTCATTTGCTCTTTTACCTATAATTTTCTCGGCAATCCAGGTAAGATTTGAACATATATGTAATTAATTTTGATGAATGAAATTCTGTAAATTAATATCACATATTTGGTGATTTCGATGCTTAATGTGTGCTTTCAGCAGTAGGATTTGAGTAATGTTTCTTCGGTTAAATCAATATGATACTCGATACTCTAAATGAAACGTTTTTGGATCTAGCTAGCTAGTTGTTGGTGACTAAAATACGTTTTCTGTTGGATTCATATGATCTATACTGATTTTAATCAAATAGGCTTGATCCTAGTTGAAATTTAATTTATTGCCTAAGATAAGTATTTGTTTAGAAGTTGTGAATATTTCTCTAAATTTCTTCATGATTGACGAGATTTATGTGATTAATTTCCTCATGAAAAGTGTCTCCATTTATTTTGGGTATCCTTGCCGTGAATTGCTAAAATTTGTCCTCGTTGAAGGCATATAATTCCTCTCTTTTGTTTTTCCCCGTTTTATTTCTCTGTCATTTGTCAATTGATGAATTAGTTCTCTATGGTGGGTGATAATATATTGTTTATGTAATTTCTTGGTGCTTCGGATTACAGTTTCAAGATTCTTTTGTATGATTCAAGGCAATCGTAGTATAAGAAAAATGACGTTTGAATTCATAGAAAATATTTTAGGTGCGGCGTGATCTATCATAGTGATTGTATATATGTTTGCATAACATGACCATGATCCTTAAATTCCAAGGCGTGCCATTTAGCTAAAATCCATGGCCCTCGCAACTTACAAACGCGAAATTGCTTTAGGCGCGTTAGTTAATAAAATGACTTTCCTAAATACGGGTGCGCATTTATGTGACCCAAATCTATCTTTCGGCGAAACTGAAACTCGTTACAGTCACAGGCGTACTGGTTGCGGTGTGACTCGAAATGTGTTTTTGTGACGTCGCAATTCTTCTAAAATTAAAAAAGCGGAACATAAAAGCACATAATTAAAATATATAAACAAATCAGATAAAAACAAAAATCGCAGTTGAGCGACCGTGCTAAAACCACGGAATCCGGGAGTGCCTAACACCTTCTCCCGGGTTAACATAATTCCTTATCCAGGTTTCTAGTTTCGCAGACTGTATTACAGAGTCATAAATTTCCTCGGTTCGGGATTAAACCGGTGACTTGGGACACCATTATTTTCCCAAGTGGCGACTATGAAATATTAAATAAATTGATCCCGTTCCGACTGTCCTTTAAGTGGAAAAACTCATTCCCTGATTATTACTATATCCCTTTCCGGGGGTGTAGTAGTAAACATCGGCACATCATTACATATGTATGTGAAAAAAGGAAGTGTGACAGCTTTGGCGACTCTGCTGGGGATAAGTAACCCAGAACTTCGGTTTAGGGTTTAAGAATTCGAGCTCAGTTAAATTGTTGTTTTTGCTTATATCTGATTTTATTATATGTTTTGATTAATGTGCTACATGTTTACCGCTTTGATATTGCGTGAACTGTATATATAAAATTGTGCCGAAAACCCTTCTCTTCTTACCTCCGGGGATGTGCTTACTGGTTGAGACTCCCCTTTCTGTTAGTGTCAATACCAAAAATAAGAAATAGAGGCCGGATAAGTTACAAAGCCGATTGACTCCGCGAGTCACCGGTACGTAGCCCCCTCCTCGATTCGAGTTGTCCGCTCGGGTACACGGTCTAGCATTCTATGAAACTATAAGATGTTGAACATAGGTCTAGGACGATTATTTGCATCATATTTGACTTAGGGGACTCAACACAGGGGTTGGGTCCGTCTAGGACAGGTGACCCGGTATTTGAAAAAGACCGAGCATATTATGTGTTGCATTTTTATTGTCCTTGATCATTATGCGGACCGGCGAAATTCCCGAGGATAGAAAATTGTTGAAAAGAAAAAAAAAGAGAGAAATAAGAGTTAGTAGAATTGGGTATCCGAAAATAATTGTTGAATCATTGTAAATAATTTTTGGATGTAGAATTGGGTAGAATTGTTGAATCATTGTAAATAATTTTTGAATTGGGTAGAATTGTTGAATCATTGTAAATAATTTTTGGACACAACCTTGAAATATTCCCTCGCGGAAATGTTGAAAGGTCGTAGCCGCAAAATCAAGTTTTGGGTTACCACCCTTTTCAAAAAAAAAAATCAAAAAAAATTTGTGTTTAATTTTGTCAATAAAATCAAAGTGATGCCATTTTTGAAAAATAGCCAAATGTTCCGAAAGGACGCTGGAAGGCTATTTTTGCAAAAATAACCACTTTGAATCATCGTAAATAATTTTTGGGTACAACCTTGAAATATTCCCTCGCGGAAATGTTGAAAAGCCGTATTCGCAAAATCAAGTTTTGGGTTACCACCCTTTTCAAAAAATTAAAAAAAAATGTGTGTTTAATTTTGTCAATAAAATCAAAGTGATGCCATTTTTGAAAAATAGCCAAATGTTCCGAAAGGACGATGGAAGGCTGTTTTTGCAAAAATAGCCACTTTGAATCATCGTAAATAATTTTTGGGTACAACCTTGAAATATTCCCTCGCGGAAATATTGAAAAGCGTATTCGCAAAATCAAGTTCTGGGTTACCACCCTTTTCAAAAAATCAAAAAAAAATATTTGTGTTTAATTTTGTCAATAAAATCAAAGTGATGCCGTTTTGGAAAATAGCCGAATGTTCCGAAAGGACGCCGGAAGGCTGTTTTTGCAAAAATAGCCACTTTGAATTATTTTTATAATTTTGCGGGCACAGCCTTGAAATATTCCTTGAGGGAAATGTTGAAAAGCCGTATTCGCAAAATCAAGTTCGGGTTCACACCCCGTTTGCAAAAATAACAAAAAATGTCAAAATTTTTATTTTGTTATAAATAAGCCGGGTGATGCTATTCTTGTTTAAAACAAGCCGAATGTCCCTCAAAAGGACGTCGGAATGCCGTTTTTGCAAGAATAGCCACTTTGAATCATTTTAAATAATTTTGGACTTAGCCTTGAAATATTCCCTCGCGGAAACGTCGAAAGGCCGTATCCGCAAAATCAAGTTTGAGTCATCACTCAACTTTGCAAAAAAAAATATAACCACTTTATCAAATAAGCCATTACATGGCCAATTTATGAAAAATAGTCTTGTGTTGGTTGTGGCGATGCTAAACGATGCCCCATGAGCCCGAGGATGAGAAAACTTTTGAGTTTATTTTCTTAATTTTTTTTTTTTGCAAAAATAGCCATTTTGCTAAAATAAGCCATTATGTGGCCAATTTTGTAGAAATAGTCATAATTGACACTAAAAATATTCTTATTCTTGTAGAAATCTCTGGCACAAGATGTGAAGGTTTTTCATCAAAGTTTGTAGTTGGAGTCGGCTTCTATAATTTTCCTTCAAAGAAAATAAATAAAAAAATCAAATAAACATCTCTTTATTTCTTGCATTAATTTGCAAGAACTACGCTTGGTCTGATTCATGCGGGGTCATGATACGTAGGCAATCCACATAGGATTCGACCATATCCATAATCAAAAAGAAAAAAAAAAAAAACACAAAAAGGCAAAAAGAAAAGAAAATAGCAGAAAAACAAAGGAAATCAATAAGCGGAATACCTTGACGCTAACATGGTGGTTTCGTTTTGTTAATTCAGAAAGTTGAGGTGGTTGGTTGTGGTAAATTGGAAAGCAAGATCCAAGGAAATTGAAAACTGACATCGAAGCTATTACGAGCGCTCAAAAAACTCAGGATCAGAGGGTTCAACAAGGTGTGAGCACGTGATTTTTACCCTACATATGAGTTATTCCCATAAAATTCAAAATAAATAAATTTTCCGTATTTATACAATTTGTGTATTAATTAGTTGCATGAAAATTCATATAAAAATACAAAAAATATGCATTTGCATTTAGGAAATTAATTTTGCATTTTAGTACGTATTAATTCATTTTAGAACAAATATGAAGAAAATAACAAAAATGGTACATCTTGCATTTTTAGTTTAAATATGTTTAGTTTGCATTTTTTTTATGGATAGGAAATAGATTTTAGTGTCAAGCATTTTAATAAAATTAGAAAAAAAAATAACTAAAAAATTATTACAAAATAAATAAAATAAGTGGGCTATCTTAGTAAGAGACCTTAATTGGGCCATTTTTCCTTAATTTTGCCTAGGCCAAACATCCAAAGCCCAACAATTAGCCCATACCCTTCCCATTAAAACCTAGACTTAGACCTATAAAATACCTAAACCTATACACAATTGGGGAGATACAACAAAAAAAGAAGACCTACACCCTAAAAATTGGGAGGCAGCCGCATAGACCTAGAAAAAAGAAGGCTGGAACCAGCCGTTACACACGACACCCCACCCCCTTGAAGCTCATATCCTTCACATCCACCCCCTTCACAAAAAAAAAACCCACCGGAAACCAACGTTCACCCTCAAGACAGAAACACCCAAAACTGAAGAACCACACCGAAAATGGCGCTGGAACAAAAGACCATCTCATTCTTCTCCATGGACTATACAGATACATACACACAGGCAAAAAAGGGGGACGGTCCACAATCAAACATGAAAACTGAGAAGAAAAGGAATTGAAAAACCAAAATTCAACAGTCCGATTGAATTTAAGACTTCCAAAGACTGTTTTATTTTCATTTTTTTCTGTTTCGTTTTCAAATATGAGTTTTGTTTTGATGGCCGTTTCGAGTATACTGGCAATGTCGAAATGTTTGAGCTATTTTTCAAGGCTAACATCGAGATCTAAAAGGTTGTTTGTTGCTGTTTCATTGATGATTTTACTGAGTCCGTGCAATTGAGTTTTCCAGTCCTCTTCGCCTTTAGTTGATTCCGTTTCTGCATGTTTTGCTACTGTCCGATTGAAATTTACTCGGATGCTCTGCTGGCTTTTGCGGGAGTAGTTAGCTGGGTTTCGATTTCAATTTGGATTGCTATCCGAGATGTAGTTCGAAGTCAGAATCCGAGGTTGCGATTGAATTTTTCCATCCGGTCCAGTTCGTGGTTTCCAGCGAGACGTTCCAATAGAGATCTTGTCCGTGGTTTTGGAATTTCAGATTTTGCTACTGAGGTCCAATTCTCTATCTTGTTGCCTTAATATTTCTATCTATTTAAATAAAAATGGCATGGATTTCCTATGAACTGTATGTTATTTTGTTGAATTGCTTGTGATTATACTATCGGTGTTATTACATGTTAGAATTGTTGTTGAACAACCCTTCTTAATAATCGCTAGTTGCTTTAGTTGCAATTGAATAAATTGTCATAGCTACGGGTACGGTTCCCGTGACGTAGTTGTGGTATTAAGTTTCAATTCATTTAGTGGAGTAAATTCGAGGCGTGCCATTAGCGAATTTTCCATGGCCCCCGCAAAGTTAACAACGCGTAGTTGCTTTAGGCGCGTTAGTTAATAAACTACTTTCCTAAATACGGGTGCGCATTTATGTAACCCAAATCTTACTCCCAGCGAAACCGAAATACATAAGAGTCACAGGCGTACTGGTTGCGGTGTGACTGGAAATGTGTTTTCGTGACATCGCAATTCTTCTAAAATTGAAAAGCGGGACATTAAAAGCACCTAGTTAAAATATATAAAGAAATCTGATAAAAACAAAAATTGCAGTTGAGCGACCGTGCTAAAACCACGGAATCCGGGAGTGCCTAACACCTTCTCCCGGGTTAACAGAATTCCTTATCCAGGTTTCTAGTTTCGCAGACTGTAATAAAGAGTCATAAATTTTCTCGGTTCGGGATTAAACCGGTGACTTGGGACACCATTATTTTCTCAAGTGGCGACTCTAAAAAATTAAATAAATTGATCCCGTTCCGACTGTCCTTTAAGTGGAAAAACTCCTTCCCTGATTATTATTATATCCCTTCTCGGGGTGTAGTATTAAACAACGGCACATTACGTTGTGTGTGTGAAAAAAGGAGGTGTGACACAAGGGTCTACAGAGGTCGAGGAAAATAACCCGGAACTTCGGTTCAGGGTTTAAGAATTCGAGCTCAGTTAAATTGCTATTTTTGCTTATATCTGATTTCATTATATGTTTTGATTAAAGTGCTACATGTTTACCGCTTTGATATTGCGTGAACTGTATATATAAAATTGTGCCGAAAACCCTTCTCTTCTTACCTCCGGGGATGTGCTTACTGGTTGAGACTCCCCTTTCTGTTAGTGTCAATACCAAAATAAGAAAGAAGAGGCCGGATAAGTTACAAAGCCGAATGACCCCGCGGGTCATCGGTACGTAGCCCCCTCCTCGATCCGAGTTGTCCACTCGGGTACACGGTCTAGAACCCATGAAAACATCAGGATATTGAGCCTAGATTTAGGATGTTTATTTGCATCATATCTGACCTAGGGGACTCAACACAGGGGTTGGGTCCGTCTAGGACAGGCGACCCGGAAAATTAAAGACCGAGCATGTTATATGTTGCATTTATTTGTTCTAGATTATTGTTGGCCAAATTCCTGAAAAACAAAAAGAGAGAAAATTTTAGAATAGAAAATATCGAAATATTGACGAATTGCTTGAAAAGAAAATTTGAAAAATAGGTAGAACAATTTTGTTGAAATAATTGGTCAATTAATCTGACCGAACTACGCAGGTTTGATTCTCGCCATTAGGTGGGATACGTAGGCAACCCTTAAACGGGTCCAACTACCCTTTTAGAAAAAGACCAAAAAGATTTTCCTTTTTCAAATAATCGAAGTGACGCTGTTTTTGAAAATAGCCGAATGTACCGAAAGGATGCCGGAAGGTTGTTTTTTGCAAAAATAGCCACTTTGAATCATTTTTAATAATTTGCGGGCACAGCCCTGAAATATTCCTTGTGGAAATGTTGCAAGGCCATAGCCGCAAAATCAAGTCCAGGTTCACACCCCTTTTGCAAAAATAACCAAAAAATTGTCAAATTTTTGATTTTTTTTATAAACAAGCCGGGTGATGCTATTCTTGCTTAAAATAAGCCGAATGTCCCTCAAAAAGACGCCGGAAGGCCATTTTCGCAAGAATAGCCACTTTGAGTCATTTTAAAATAATTTGCGGGCATAGCCTTGAAAAATCCCTCGCGGAAATGTTGAAAGACCATATCCGCAAAATCAAGTTTGAGTCATCGCTCAACTTTTCAAAAAATAACCACTTTATCAAACAAGCCATTACATGGCCGAAATTTTCCTGAAATAGCCACATTTTTTGCATTTTAACTTCCTCAGTCTTGTGTTGGCCTGTGTCGGTGCTGAACGATGCCCCATAGGCCCCAGGATAAAAATTTCGAATTTTCATCTTCTTAAATTAAAATTTTGCAAAAAGAGCCACTGTGTCTAAATAAGCCATTACATGGCCAATTTATGAAAAATAGTCTTGTGTTGGTTTATGGTGATGCCGAACGATGCCCCATGAGCCACAGGATAAAAAAAAATTTCAAGTTTATCTTTCTTAAATAAATTTTGCAAAAATAGTCATTTTGTCAAATAAGCCATTATGTGGCCAATTTTGTAGAAATAGTCATAATTGACACCAAAAATATTCTTATTCTTGTAGAAATCTCCTACACAAGTTTGTAGTTGGAGTCGGCTTCTATAATTTTCCTTCAAAGAAAAATCAAAAAAAAAATCAAATAAACATCTCTTTATTTCTTGCATTAATTTGCAAGAACTATGCTCGGTCTGATTCATGCGGGGTCATGATACGTAGGCAATCCACATAGGATTTGACCATATCCATAACCAAAAAGAAAAAAAAATGAAAAAAACTACAAAAGAAAAAAAAAGAGAAAAAGAAAAAAACCACAAAAAGAAAAAAAGAAGAAAAGGAAATAGCAGAAAAAAAAGGGAAATCAATAAGCGAAATACCTTAACGCTAACCTGATGGTTTCGTTTTGTTAATCCAGAAAGTTGAGGTGGTTGGTTGTGGTAAACAAGATCCAAGGAAAATGATGACCGACATTGGAGCTGTTACGAGTGCTCAAGAGACTCGGGATTAGAAAGTTCAACAAGGGTCTGCTGTAGTTGAGGAAAATAGAACACTGAAACAACAAATGACCAAAATGCGTCAAGCATGGGCCAATGGCCAAGGACAACCCTCTCATGAGTCACAATCTGCTATACAACAAGAACAATACCACTCTCCCGAGTACCACTCGTACTCGTTTGACCTTCCTGCAAACATTGAGAAGCCTACCCGAAAGAAGGTACACGAAGAAATGGCCCAAAGATTGAAAAGATTAGAACAACGGCTGAAAAACACGCAAGAAGTGGCAGGTCAAAAGAGTGTTGCCTTCAGAGATCTCTGTATGTTCCCCGATGTCCACTTGCCGCCTGGTTTCAAGGTTCCCAAATTGGAAAAGTACAATGGACGTGGAAACCCCATAGCCCACTTGAAATGATATTGCAACCAATTGAGAGGTGTGGGAAGAAATGAAGAATTGCTTATGGCTTATTTTGGGGAAAGCCTCTCGGGAGTAGCATCTGAATGGTTTTGGGATCAAGACGCATCTGGTTGGTACGTCTGGGATGACATGGCACGGGCCTTTGTCAAACAGTTTCAATATAATGTTGACGTCACCCCAAACCGTATTTCCCTTTCTAAGCTGAAAAAGAAACAAACTAAAAGTTTCAGGGAATATGCCATCAAATGGACAGAGCAGGCGTCTAGAGTTAAGCCACCCATGAATGATCACGAGTTGGCCACTGTTTTTCTTCAGGCTCAAGAGCCAGATTACTTTCAAAACATGATATCTGCAGTTGGTCACTCCTTTAAAGAAATAATCAAAATGGGAGAAATGGTGGAAGATGGTCTTAAGACAGACAAAATTATAAGTCAAGCAGCTCTCAAAAATGCGGCTCAGGATGTCCAAAGTGAATTCAGTGATGTGAATGGGAGGGATGACGAAATCATGATGATATCAGGGTCGAGAAGAGGTCCTATGAGAACATCTCGAAGGTATATGCAACCTTATCAAGTTTTCCATGACCCTCTTAAGCATTACTACCCGCCTCAGACACCTCCATACTCTGTTGATCCAATCCAGTATGTTGCTCAATCCTCAAAAGACCCAAGAAAGCGAGCCCGAACATCACAAAATCCTTACCAGCCTCCGCAAAATTTTCAAATACCTTATAACCCACATCCAAGCCAGGGGTATGGAAAGGAACAGAAGTTGAAAGATAATTTTACACCAATAGGAGAGTCCTATGCAAGCTTGTTTGAGAAGTTAAAACGACATGGCATGATTGCACCCATCCCTCCAAATCGGGTGGACCGGCGTGCGAGGAGTTTTGACTCATCCAAAAGGTGTGAATACCACTCCAATGCCCTGGGGCACGATGTTGAAAGTTGTCGGGATTTGAAAAGAGAGATAGAAAGAATGATTCGGGAAGGAATAATTGCGGTCCAAGGCAGTGGCATCCAAAACATTGCACAGAATCCTTTACTTGCATATAACGGAGCACATTTTGTGGGAATGAGGCCCGGTGATGTGGGTGATGAAAATCTTCTTGGGAGGTCAACTAAAGTTGAAGATATTGAAACAGAAAGTGATTTTGGCAACATTAATGCAAAATTCAGGTGGCTAGGATGCCATGCTTGTCAATTGGGAATGTGCTCCACCTCATGGAATTTTGGTAGGTTTATTTTGGTGTCATTTCTGTCACCCGGGTTATTTCAGGGTTGTAATCCGGACGTTGTCTTGAGAGTCAAAACCTTTCTATCTTTCAACTTTGCTTTGTTTAGTAATAAAAATTGTTTAGTGCCATCTAGGTTTGTAATTCTAGTCTAGTCCGTTCATTTTGTTGTTTCAATCTATCAGTTTAATACAACTCTCCGTTTCTCGTCGTTTCTAGTCATTCCATTTCTAATCACTTTACAATTATTCTCATACTGATTTTAGCAACATGACTTGCATGCAATTCTCGGCCTGATTTTAAGAGTTAATTTAGCAATGAAACAATGTTGAAGATGTAATGATACTCGGAAGAAGTAAAAACATATTGGAATACTGTGAAGCCGGAATCGAGTGAATACTGGGAAAGCGTAACATAAAGAAATGCCTTGGAAATGCATCTCGGTTTAAAAGCCAAAGGCAAAAGTACCTCAAGGCCAAAGGAACCATTCGTGGTATCAAGATTGTTGCCCAATGGCATTGAGAATCGTCAAAAACAGAAGGCAAACATGTGAATCGGTCGAAAGATAGTTTGTACTTGGTAGGTTTTGAAGATTGGAATGACGAAGGCATTTTATTCGGCTATCCAAACACTTTATCCATTGATATCCCTTTGAGCCTTGTCATATTTTTCCTTTATATCCCTCTTTCGGAATCAACAACAAAAATTGAGGATTGAGCGGAGAAATCAAATGGAGAAACAAAATAAAAGAAAAAAAAAGAGAGAAAAGAAAAAGAAAAGAAAAGAAAAAGAAATAGAAAAGAAAAAGAAAGAAATCGGGAGAAGTCAAGATGCAACAATGATTACGGACGTAGTCTGAACTACGTCTGACTTGATCCCGAAAGGGTACGTAGGCAGCCTCACTGAGGTTCAGTCACAATAAAGGAAAAATCCAAAAAAATCCCCCAAGAAGGAAACTTGGGCAGAAGTTATGGTTGTTGAAGAAATAAGATTCCGGAAGTTGTAATCCTTTAACACACGTTGAAATAATTTGAGCCTTTATATCCTTTCTTTCTAAACCCCATCCAAAAGCCTGCATTACGGTCCAAAGCAAGACCTTACGATCAATCTTCAAGAAATGCCGGGTCAAGCGAATAAAGGTAAATCACATCAGGGGCAACACTCCAATACGAACAAAGGAGAATGAAGAATTCAAGATGATGAGAACCACCACGAGACTACAAGATGAGAGAAATCACAATGAGAGAGTCTTATCGGTGAAAACCCGCACGGGCACCGTAAGGCGACGGTGAGTCGAGAGAAAGAAAGAGCAAATGAGAGAGGCTTGATGGTGAAAACCCTATGGGCACTACAAGTCGACTAAGGATCAGATCAAAGAAATGAAGTGTTGAAGACCGGTTTCACAGCAGAACTTGCAACAAGAGTTGAATATCGATTTGCTATACAAAGAAGGCTGAAGTGCATATTAAGGTCGCTAGAGTCGGTATTCACATCCGATAGGTCATTCTTCTGTAGGTTTCTTGTTAGGAATTGTATCTTCCTTTCTCTCTATCCTTCACACCTTGTTTTACCTTCCCTCATATCGAGTCGATCAGGTCATAACAAATAAAGAAATGATTTCAAAATTTGCCACCAAGCTTTCCAATTGCACAAGATGGGATTTGGCCAACACGACAATTGTCGTAAGTCAGGAAAAGACAAGGCCACTGCTTTAAGCCAAAAGAGCAACATGTGCAATGGAACGGGCAACAATAAAACTGCTTGGGGTTCATGCGAGATGCAAAGGTCGGCAAAAAGCCAATTCGGGAACAAGATAACAAATGGAAGTATGGATTTGAACAGAGAGGGGGTATATATATTCTGACAAAAGAAAGAGTCAGTCAAGAAACACCCAAGGTTGTCCAATGAAATCATTGAAGAAAACGTGGACTTCAAGATTGGAATTGTGGGATCCGTCAAGAAATGAACAACATATAGGCCGTAAGAAAGACGGTTTTGAACAAAGAAGAAGTGAAAATGGATAGTCGGTGAAAAGGCAAGGCACTCACGTGGAAAGCAATCGCCATCAAGGCCACAACCAACCACCGCATTTTAAACTGACAGAGTTTTCTTTGCTTTGAAACAGGAGCAAAAGATATTGTCAAACTGGGGCAGGAAAAAAAATTTCTGTCATCGGATAGTCATCCGAAGAGCATGAAGGTGAATACAATTGTTTTTGAAGATTGGATGATAAAATCTTAGTCTGTTGAAACTTTATCCTAAGACAAAAGTCTTAGTCTGATGAATTTTTCACCTAAGATAAATAGATGAAGTCTTAGTCCGTTGAATCTTTCTCCCAAGATAAAAGTTTTGGTCTGATGAATTTTTTACCTAAGATGAAAGGAAAGAATCTTAGTCTGTTGAATCTTTCTCCCAAGATAAAAGTCTTGGTCTGATGAATTTTTCACCTAAGAAAAAGAAATGAAGGCATAATTTGAAAAGAGAAAGAAAAGGGCAAAAGCCGAAAAAGAAAGGAAAGTATGAATAGACCCAGTCCGAAGAGTTATCTCCTGGAGTCATAAACTCAGTCCGATGGATATTCCTCCTGAGACCATACAAATGAATAGACCCAGTCCGAAGAGTTATCTCCTGGAGTCATAAACTCAGTCCGATGGATAATTCTCCTGAGATTACATTGAAATGGACATAGTCCAGTGAGAATCAAAATCTTAGTCTGTTGAAATTTCTCCTAAGATTAAATGTCTTAGTCTGATGAATTTTTCACCTAAGATGAAAGAAAAGAATCTTAGTCTGTTGAAACTTTCTCCTAAGACAAGGGTCTTAGTCCGATGAATTTTTCACCTAAGATGAAAGGAAAGAATCTTAGTCTGTTGAAACTTTCTACTAAGATGGAAATCTTAGTCTGAGGAATTTTTCACCTAGGATAAAGGGATAATGCAATTTGAAAACAAAAGGTAAAATCAGAAGATGGAAAAGAAAGAAAGGCAAAAGCCGAAAAAGAAAGGAAAAATTGTTGAAATTAAAAGACTTAAGAAAGTCTGAATTGCAAATGGACTCAGTCTGATGAATTATCTCCTGGAGTCTTAAACTCAGTCCGATGGATATTCCTCCTGAGACCATACAAATGAATAGACCCAGTCCGAAGAGTTATCTCCTGGAGTCAAAAACTCAGTCCGATGGATAATCCTCCTGAGATTACGTTGAAATGGACATAGTCCAGTGAGAATCAAAATCTTAGTCTGTTGAAACTTTCTCCTAAGATTAAATGTCTTAGTCTGATGAATTTTTCACCTAAGATAACCTTCAGTCACAAGGTAACACAAAAGTTTTTAATCTCATGCATTTTTAATTTCTGTCCAGGCGCCCACCTATCTAACAAGGGAATACTTTTTTGCATCGCATCTCATGCATGTTTAATTTTTGTCCAGGCGCCCACCTATCTAACAATGGAATACTTTTCTGCATTGCATATTTAATTTCTGTTAGGCGCCCACCTTATAACAAGGGAATATTTTTTCGCATTGCACGTTTAATTTCTGTTAGGCGCCCACCTTCTAACACGGAAATACTTTTCTGCATTGCACGTTTAATTTCTGTTAGGCGCCCACCTTCTAACACGGGAATACTTTTCTACATTGCACGCCCACCTTCTAACACGGGAATACATTTCTGCATTGCACGTTTAATTTCTATCAGGCGCCCACCTTCTAACACGGGAATACTTTTCTGCATTGCACGTTTAATTTCTGTCAGGCGCCCACCTTCTAACATGAGAATACTTTTCTGCATTGCACGTTTAATTTCTGTTAGGCGCCCACCTTCTAACACGGGAATACTTTTCTGCATTGCACGTTTAATTTCTGTTAGGCGCCCACCTTCTAACACGGGAATACTTTTCTGCATTGCACGTTTAATTTATGTTAGGCGCCCACCTTCTAACACGGGAATACTTTTCTGCATTGCACGTTTAATTTCTGTTAGGCGCCCACCTTCTAACACGGGAATACTTTTCTGCATTGCACGTTTAATTTCTGTTAGGCGCCCACCTTCTAACACGGGAATACTTTTCTGCACTGCATTGCATGCATTTTAATTTCTGTCCAGGCGCCCACCTATCTAACAAGGGAATATTTTTTTTTCATTTCATTTCATACATGTCTGCATCTAAAAAGAAAAAAAAATGAAATTCTGATATTCAAAAACATGATGTGCCCAGTCACCATACTGGGGCAGAAAAAAAAAATCTTTCTTTGGTTGTTTATTTTGTCACAAGCAGGGGTCCACCTGGAGAATGGACGAATACTTCATATTGAAGAATGTTTGAACAAGTCAAGGCAAAAACAAGAATGCCGGTGAAGAAAAGTTGAACAAGTCGAGGCAATAACAAGAATGCCAGTGAAAGAGAAATACAAGGCAAGGCTCAGCAACTAGGAGCCCACCTGAAATCATGGGCACTATCTTGATCCAAAAGCTAAAGAAGATTGAACCAACACCTGCGGCTAACAAGCATCAAGATTCAGATCAGGATCCGCATGAAGCACCAACCAACTCAAGATCAAGCTTTAGAAGACTCATA
This sequence comes from Nicotiana noctiflora, assembly GCA_032618575.1. Lineage (NCBI taxonomy): Eukaryota > Viridiplantae > Streptophyta > Magnoliopsida > Solanales > Solanaceae > Nicotiana > Nicotiana noctiflora. The sequence continues at coordinate 96,532 of JASVEL010000782.1, read as the reverse complement.
GATAGGAATTTTGTAACTCGTAGCTGATAGGTTTAGTTAGTCTTTTTCAATTTTGATGTAATAACGGGACAACGGACCGGAGCCTCGGACGGAACCTCGACTCTCAACCTCGATACTCCATCACTCCCGAACTACACTGACCTGATTCCTGTTTAGCCCAGGATATGTAGGCAACCTCTGAAGCAGGGTGCGGTCAAAGCTTTTCAAAATGCTTCACAACGGAATACTCGAACGGGTAAAAATCGTTCATAGTTGCTCACTTATCTTTGCACTGAAACTCTTCGTGTTCCCGAGCAAAGAGGGGCACTGTGAGCACGTGATTTTTACCCTACATATGAGTTATTCCCATAAAATTCAAAATAAATAATTTTTCCGTATTTTTACATGTAACGATCCGGCCCGTCGTTACGGGAATTACCACCCCGTTACCTTGCATTTCCATATATATTATGCTTTTAAAACAGTATTAGAGTATATCGGGTGAGTTAGAAGTGATTTGGATTGAAAATGAAACAAATAGCATGTTTGAAGAAAGCTTGAATATGAAAAGTCAACCAAGAGTTGACTATTGAGTTAGAGTGCTCGGAACCGGATTCGGATGATTTGACTAGTTCCGGGGGATCATTTATGACTTAGGAGAACAATCGGAATTGAATTCGGAGGTCCGGTGTAGTTTTAAGCTTGAATTGGCGAATGTTGAATTTTGGCAAAAACCGGATGGTAGGTGATATTTTGATCCGGGGGTCGGAATGGAATTCCGACAATTTCTGTAGCTTCGTTATGTGATTTTGGATATGTCTGCAAATTTTCAGGTCATTCGGACATCGTTTGATCGGGTTTTGGATTGAATGTTAGTTTTGAAAGTTTTGAAGAAACTTAGGCTTGAATCCGTGGATAATTGGTGATTTTGATGTTTAGGATGGTGTTTTTATGATTGGAACAAGTTCGAATAAGGAATTAGGATGTGTTGGTGTGTTTGAATGAGGTCCCGGGGGACTCGGGGTGTTTTCGGATAGCCAAACGAGAGAAAATATGGAAAATTGCGGAACTGGTGCACTGCTTCTGTTGTTTTCGCTCCTGCGGAAATGGGAGCGCAGGAGCGACTCCGCAGGAGCGGACAACGAGGCGCAGAAGCGGAGTCGACCGCTGAAGCGGAGCCTGGTCTGCAGGGGCGGCTTCGCTGGTGCGAGAGGTCGATCGCAGAAGCGGTCTTGAGGCGTGATGGGGAAATCGGCAGAAGCGGGAATTGGATCGCATAGGCGAGTCCGCTGGAGCGGACTCTTGGTCGCGGAAGCGGAACATTCCGCGGGAGCGGAAGACCTTCCGTATAAGTGGACCCGCAGAAGCGGTCCATGTATCGCAGAAGCGAAAATCGCAGTGAGTTAAGTGTATCAGAAGTTAGAAAATTTCAGAACCGGACTCGCAGGAGCGGAATTCTATCCGCAGAAGCGAAAATCGCAGTGAGTTAATTGTATCGAAGTTAGAAAATTTCAGAAACATTTCACACATTTGGGTCTCGGCTTAAGGAGGCGATTTGGGCGATTTTGAAGAGAAACTCAAGGGAAATCATCGGGTAAGCAACTATGGACTTAAACTATGATTAGTATTGGTATTATTATGCAATTATATCATGAAAATGGAAGAATTTGGGGTGATTCATGGAAGATTTAACCCTAGGCTTGAACTTTAGAAAATCAAGGTTTTGAATGAGCAAAAGGAGTCCGAATTTGGTAAAAATTGATATGCTTAGACTCGTATTGAGATGAGGGTTCCGAATATGTGACTTTCGTAATTTTTCGAGAAGCGTACCGAAAGTCGGGTTTTACCAACTTAGTGTAATTATGCGAATTTCATATAAATTGAAGTGGGTTATGATTCTTTGACCCATATTTGATATAATTATTGTTATTTGACTAGATTCTACACACAAGGCAACGAAATTCAAAGGAAAAGGCATCGCGGACGAGTCTACGACCGGCTAGAGGTGAGTAGTTTGTGTATATGGTAGCCTGAGGGTTCGAAACCCCGACTTAGCACATTGTGACGCTAGTAGGGCGTGGCTCGCACACCGTGGCAGGTGCGGGAGTGATTGTGACTGGGGATTGAGACTTGGTCCATCCCGGAAATGAATAATATGTTGTTAGTGTTGGAAATACACTGTATTTGATATATTTGTGGGCTGTAAGCCTTATTTGGGGCCTTGTACCGATCTGTAGCGTCCTTAGAGGACAATAATTATGTGATAGCTATAATTGCTTAAATCACTGATCTCAGTCCTGGAAATTGAAATCACACTTTTGAAATGCTAAGTCACCGGCTTTTACAAATTTAATAAAGTTAAAGTATTTTTCATAAATTATGAATTGAGAACTGGAATTAAGAGAAATGAATTGTTTTGTGACTTAATTGCTTATTGTGGACTGAGCATGGGATCGGGCTGCACGCCGCAGTGGTTGATATGAGGATCGGGCTGCACGCCGCAGCAGTATTGCGCTTGGGCTGTAGGAGCCCCTCCGGAGTCTGTACACACCCCCGGTGAGCGCCGTCGACGTTAAATTGGATCGGGCTACACGCCGTAGCGGTTATGTGCATTGCATTGCATCTGTATTTGTTGAATTACTCTGTGGTAGCTGTATTGTATTATTGTTGCTAGTTCGTAGGAGATTCGGACTGTAGAGTAGCTTCATATTGTGGTATTTTTGTGGATTTCTTACTGTCAGCTACATATATATATATTTGTTACTCACTGAGTACTTAGTACTCACCCCTACTCCCGCACCTTTTGTGTGCAGACTCAGGTACTCAGGAGCAGTAGACGGGCATCTCCGGCGTTTACATTGTCACATCGAGTTGCTGAGGTAGCTGCCTACGTTCGCAGAACCTAGCTTCTCCTCTCATTCCAGTTGTTATTTTATATTTTGTATTCGGACTTGAGTACTTCTATATCGTACTCTCTATTTCCTGTTGGGTTTTGTTAGAGGCTCTAGACTTGTGACTCCGGATCTTTGGGAGTGTCAGTACTTTTGTTCAGTATTATTCTTATTGGAGTTCTTAAACTCATATATTCTTCTTGGGTTGTCCATTTGGGGACTGGTATTGTGTTATAATTAAATTGTTGGTCTGGCTGGCCTAGCTTGATTGTTGGGCGCCATCACGACCGGATTTGGGTCGTGACATTACAATTTGTGTATTAATTAGTTGCATGAAAATTCATATAAAAATACAAAAAATATGCATTTGCATTTAGGAAATTAATTTTGCATTTTAGTAAGTATTAATTCATTTTAGAACAAATATGAAGAAAATAACAAAAATGGTACATCTTTCATTTTTAGTTTAAATATGTTTAGTTTGCATTTTTTTATGGATAGGAAATAGATTTTAGTGTCAAGCATTTTAATAAAATTAGAAAAAAAAATAACTAAAAAATTATTACAAAATAAATAAAATAAGTGGGCTATCTTAGTAAGAGACCTTAATTGGGTCATTTTTCCTTAATTTTGCCTAGGCCAAACATCCAAAGCCCATCAATTAGCCCATACCCTTCCCATTAAAACCTAGACTTAGACCTATAAAATACCTAAACCTATACACAATTGGGGAGATACAACAAAAAAAGAAGACCTACACCCTAAAAAATTGGGAGGCAGCCGCATAGACCTAGAGAAAAGAAGGTTGGAACCAGCCGTTACACACGACACCCCACCCCCTTGAAGCTCATCTCCTTCACGCCACCCCCTTCACAAAAAAAACCCGCCGGAACCAGCGTTCACCCTCAAGACAGAAACACCCAAAACTGAAGAACCACACCGAAAATGGCGCTGGAACAAAAGACCATCTCATTCTTCTCCATGGACTATACAGATACATACACACAGGCAAAAAAGGGGGACGGTCCACAATCAAACATGAAAACTGAGAAGAAAAGGAATTGAAAAACCAAAATTCAACAGTCCGATTGAATTTAAGACTTCCAAAGACTGTTTTATTTTCATTTTTTTCTGTTTCGTTTTCAAATATGAGTTTTGTTTTGATTGCCGTTTCGAGTATACTGGCAATGTCGAAATGTTTGAGCTATTTTTCAAGGCTAACATCGAGATCTAAAAGGTTGTTTGTTGCTGTTTCATTGATGATTTTACTGAGTCCATGCAATTGAGTTTTCCAGTCCTCTTCGCCTTTAGTTGATTCCGTTTCTGCATGTTTTGCTACTGTCCGATTGAAATTTACTCGGATGCTCTGCTGGCTTTTGCGGGAGTAGTTAGCTGGGTTTCGATTTCAATTTGGATTGCTATCCGAGATGTAGTTCGAAGTCAGAATCCGAGGTTGCCATTGAATTTTTCCATCCGGTCCAGTTCGCGGTTTTCCAGCGAGACGTTCCAATAGAGATCTTGTCCGTGGTTTTGGAATTTCAGATTTTGCTACTGAGGTCCAATTCTCTATCTTGTTACCTTAATATTTCTATCTATTTAAATACAAATGGCATGGATTTCCTATGAACTGTATGTTATTTTGTTGAATTGCTTGTGATTATACTATCGGTGTTATTACATGTTAGAATTGTTGTTGAACAACCCTTCTTAATAATCGCTAGTTGCTTTAGTTGCAATTGAATAAATTGTCATAGCTACGGGTACGGTTCCCGTGACGTAGTTGTGGTATTAAGTTTCAATTCATTTAGTGGAGTAAATTCGAGGCGTGCCATTAGCGAATTTTCCATGGCCCCCGCAAAGTTAACAACGCGTAGTGCAACTCAGGTTCAGGCACCGGCAGTGCCTATTGTGATACCGGGTCTTCAGGGAGACCTTGGCTCAGATATTATCAGTGTGCACAGGCTTGGCACAGGTAGTTGCTGCTACTGCTGCAGTATCATCTTCACAGGCAGGGGGAGGGAATCAGACCCCCGTGGCTCACACACCCGAGCCAGTTCAGCCAGTTGCGCCCGTTGCACCAGCTCCTTACATATATGGTTCCAGTTATGCCCGACGATGAGCAGCGTCGTTTGGAGAGATTTGAGAGGCTACAGCCTCCGACATTCAGTGGAGCTGAGGGCGAGGATGCCCAGGGTTTTCTTGACAGATGTCAGCGCATGCTTCGCACTGCGGGTATTCTAGAGTCCAGCGGTGTTTCATTCACCACTTTTCAGTTCACAGGTGCAGCATTTCGGTGGTGGGAGGATTTTGAGAGGCGTAGGCCCGCTGGGGCAGTGCCCCTCACTTGGCAGCAGTTCTCCACGGTATTTTTGGAGAAGTACGTACCTCAGTCTCAGAGAGAGGAGCTGCGACGTCGGTTCGAGTGGTTGAAGCAGGGAGAGATGACGGTTAATCAGTACGAGATGAGATTCACACAGGTTGGCCCGTCATGCCATGTGGATGGTTCCTACAGACAGGGAGAGGATTCGGAGATTTATTGATGGTCTTATTTATCCCATCCGCATATTGATGTCCAGGGAGAGAGTTTCGACAGTTACCTTTGAGGAGGTGGTTGATGCTGCCTGTCACATTGAGACAGATCGCCGCAGAGAGCGAGAGGAGAGAGAGGCTAAGAGGCCTCGTGGTACTGGCAGTTACAGTGGTGCTCCGTCTAGGGGCCAATTTCAGCATAGCAGAGGTCGCTCTTTCAGGTCTCATCAGTCTGGACGCACAGAGTCCAGTGGGGTTTCATCTGATCGTGGTCGTCAAGGCCAGCAGGGTTATCAGGGTCAGCAGAGCCGCCAGCAGAGTCAGCCTGCACTGAGTGCTCTTCCGGCTCAGAGCTCTGCTCCTGTTTCCTCAGCACAGGATTCATCGGTAGCGAGGGGTCCTCAGCAGCCCCTTCTTCCATCTTCAGGCCGTTGTTTTGAGTGCGGTGATTTGGGCTATATCGGGAGAGAGTGTCCTCAGTGGCTTCGTAAGCGGTCTCAGCGGAGGGATCAGCCATCGTCTTCTACTCCTGTTTCTTCAGCGCCAGCACAGTAAGCTAGGACTGGTGGCCAGGTATCTAGAGGTCGCCCCAGAGGTGAGGATCGTACTGGTGGAGGTAAGGCTCGTTTCTATGCTCTTCCGGATAGGAAGGATGCTAGTGCTTCAGATGCGGTCATTTCAGGTATTATCTCAGTCTGCCACAGGGATGCTTCTGTCTTATTTGATCCCGGATCCACCTATTCTTATGTCTCCACTTATTTTGCACATCATTTGGGTATGACCCGTGGTATTCTTGATTTGCCCGTACATGTGTCTACCCCAGTGGGGGATACTGTCGTTGTGGATCAGGTATATCGATCCTGTCTTATTACTATTGGGGGTCTGGAGACCCGAGTTGATCTATTACTACTGGGCATGGTAGATTTTGATGTAATTCTAGGCATGGATTGGCTATCTCCTTACCATGCGATTCCGGACTGTCATGCCAAGACAGTCACACTAGCTATTCCAGGTAATCCGAAGATCGAGTGGCGTGGCTTGACTGATTATGTGTCCGACAGGGTGATTTCTTATATAAAGGCTCAACGAATGATTTGCAAGGGTTGTTTATCTTATTTGGCCTTCATTAGAAATGTTGAGGCCGAGACACCCAGTCTTGATTCGGTTCCCATTGTGAGGGAGTTTCCGGATGTATTTCCAGCAGACCTGCCAGGCATGCCGCCCGACCGAGATATCGATTTTGGTATTGACTTGGTGCCGGGCACTCAGCCCATTTCTATTCCTCCCTATCGCATGGCACCAGCAGAGTTAAAAGAATTGAAAGAACAACTTCGGGAACTCTTAGATAAGGGTTTCATTCGTCCGAGTGTGTCACCTCGGGGTGCACCGGTGTTGTTCATGAAGAAGAAAGATGGCACAATGAGAATGTGCATTGATTACATGCAGCTGAAAAAGGTAACAGTGAAGAATAAATACCCATTGCCTCGTATTGAGGACTTATTTGATCAGCTCCAAGGAGCTAGTGTATTTTCTAAGATTGATCTTTGATCGGGCTACCATCAGTTGAAGACCAGGGACTCGGATATTATGAAGACAGCGTTCGGGACGCGATATGGGCACTACGAGTTCCTAGTGATGTCTTTCGGGCTGACTAATGCCCCAGCAGCATTCATGCACTTGATGAATAGTGTATTTCGGCCGTACCTTGATTATTTTGTGATTGTGTTTATTGATGATATCCTGGTATATTCACGCAGCCAGGAGGAGCATGCACAGCATTTGAGAGTGGCATTGCAGAGGTTGAGAGAAGAGAAGCTTTATGCAAAATTCACTAAGTGTGAGTTCCGGCTTGATACTGTGGGTTTTCTGGGACATATAGTGTCCAGTGATGGTATTCGGGTTGATCCACAGAAGGTTGAGGCAGTGCAGAATTGGCCCAGACCTTCCTCAGCTACAGAGATTCGGAGTTTTCTCGGCTTGGCGGGCTATTATCGTCGGTTTGTTCAGGATTTCTCATCTATTGCTTCACCGTTGACTAAGTTGACACGGAAGAATGCTCCATTTGTGTGGTCTGATGAATGTGAAGAGAGCTTTCAGAAGCTCAAGGAGGCTTTGACCACAGCTCCAGTACTTGTGTTACCATCGGCCTCAGGGTCATATACGGTGTATTGTGATGCTTCCAGAGTTGGACTCGGTTGTGTGTTGATGCAGGAGGGTAGAGTTATTGCATATGCTTCTCGTCAGCTAAAGCCCCACGAGAAGAACTACCCTGTTCATGATTTGGAGTTAGCTGCTATTGTTCATGCCTTGAAGATTTGGAGGCATTATCTATATGGTGTATCTTGTGATGTATATACAGGACCACCGCAGCCTTCAGCATTTGTTTAAGCAAAAAGATCTAAATTTGAGGCAACGGAGATGGCTTGAATTGCTTAAAGACTATGATATTACTATCTTGTATCATCCCGGAAAAGCCAATGTAGTGGCTGATACATTGAGCCGGAAGGCTATTAGTATGGGCAGTTTGGCGTATATTCCAGTTGGGGAGAGACCCCTAGCAGTTGATGTGCAGGCGTTAGCTAATCAGATGGTGAGGCTGGATATTTCTGAGCCCGGTCGGGTGATGGCTTGTGTAGTAGCTCGTTCTTCTTTATATGATCGTATTCGAGAGCGCCAGTATGATGATCCACACTTACTTGTCCTTAAGGACAGAGTTCAGCATGATGATGCCAGAGATGTCACTATTGATAGTGATGGTGTATTGCGGATGCAGGGCCGGATATGCGTGCCCAATGTTGATGGCCTGCGTGAGTTGATATTGGAGGAGGCCCACGGTTCGCGGTATTCTATTCATCCAGGAGCCGCGAAGATGTATCGGGACTTGAAGCAGCATTACTGGTGGAGAAAGATGAAGAAAGATATTGTGAGCCATGTGGCTCGGTGTCTAAACTGTCAGCAGGTCAAGTATGAGCATCAGAGACCTAGTGGTGTATTCCAGCGTATTGATATTCCTGAGTGGAAGTGGGAAAGGATTACTATGGACTTTGTCAGTGGACTCCCTCGGACAGCGAGGAAGTTTGATTCAGTTTGGGTGGTGGTGGATAGGTTGACCAAGTCAGCTCACTTCATCCCAGTGTGTACTACTTATTCCTCGGAGCGGTTGGCAGAGATATTCATCCGTGAGATAGTGAGATTGCATGGAGTTCCCATTTCTATTATATCAGACAGAGGTACCCAGTTCACATCTCAGTTCTAGAGGACATTTCAGCGAGAGTTGGGTTCACAGGTAGAGTTGAGCACAACATTTCATCCACAGACGGATGGGCAGTCTGAGCGTACTATTCAGATATTGGAAGACATGTTGCGTGCTTGTGTCATTGATTTTGGTGGTTCATGGGCTGATTATTTGCCTTTGGCGGAGTTTGCTTACAATAATAGCTATCGGTCCAGCATTCAGATGGCACCGTATGAAGCTTTATATGGGAGGCGGTGTAGGTCTCCGGTTGGTTGGTTCGAGCCCGGCGAGGCTAGGTTGTTAGGGACAGAGTTAGTCCAAGATGCCTTAGATAAGGTGAAGGTGATTCGGGAGAGACTTCGCACAGCTCAGTCGCGTCAGAAGAGTTATGCAGACCGGAAGGTCCGAGATGTGTCTTATTCGGTAGGTGAGAAGGTGTTGCTGAAAGTTTCGCCTATGAAGGGTGTTATGAGGTTTGGAAAGAAAGGAAAGTTGAGCCCAAGGTTCATTGGACCTTTTGAGGTGCTTAGGAAAGTTGGGGAGGTGGCTTATATGCTTGCTTTGCCACCTAGTTTGTCGGGAGATCACCCGGTGTTCCATGTATCTATGCTCCGGAAGTATGTCGGAGACCCGTCTCATGTGTTAGACTTCAGCACAATACAGTTGGATGAGGAGTTGACCTATGATGTGGAACCGGTAGCCATTTTGGGTCGACGGGTTCGTAAGCTGAGATCCAAAGACATAGCTTCAGTGAAAGTGCACTGGAGAGGTCGTACCGTGGAGGAAGTAACTTGGGAGACCGAACAGGAGATGCAGAGGTAGATATCCACACTTGTTTGATACTCCAGGTATGTTTCTTAACCCGCTCGCGGACGAGCGTTTGTTTAAGTTGGGGAGAATGTAACGACCCGGCCCGTCGTTACGGGAATTTACCACCCCGTTACCTTGCATTTACATATATTATGCTTTTAAAACAGTATTAGAGTATATCGGGTGAGTTAGAAGTGATTTGGATTGAAAATGAAACAAATAGCATGTTTGAAGAAAGCTTGAATATGAAAAGTCAACCAAGAGTTGACTATTGAGTTAGAGTGCTCAGGAACCGGATTCTGATGATTCGACTAGTTCCGGGGATCATTTATGACTTAGGAGAACAATCGGAATTGAATTCGGAGGTCCGGTGTAGTTTTAAGCTTGAATTGGCGAATGTTGAATTTTGGCGAAAACCGGATGGTAGGTGATATTTTGATCCGGGGTCGGAATGGAATTCCGACAATTTCTGTAGCTTCGTTATGTGATTTTGGATATGTCTGCAAATTTTCAGGTCATTCGGACATTGTTTGATCGGGTTTTGGATTGAATGTTAGTTTTGAAAGTTTTGAAGAAACTTAGGCTTGAATCCGTGGATAATTGGTGATTTTGATGTTTAGGATGGTGTTTTTATGATTGGAACAAGTTCGAATAAGGAATTAGGATGTGTTGGTGTGTTTGAATGAGGTCCCGGGGGCCTCGAGGTGTTTTCGGATAGCCAAACGAGAGAAAATATGGAAAATTGCAGAACTGGTGCACTGCTTCTGTTGTTTTCGCTCCTGCGGAAATAGGAGCGCAGGAGCGACTCCGCAGGAGCGGACCATGAGGCGGAGAAGCGGAGTCGACCGCTGAAGCGGAGCCTGGTCCGCAGGGGCGGCTTCGCTGGTGCGAGAGGTCGATCGCAGAAGCGGTCTTGAGGCGTGATGGGAAGTCCGCAGAAGCGGGTGTTTGATCGCATGGGCGAGTCCGCTGGAGCGGACTCTTGGTCGCGGAAGCGGAACATTCCGCAGGAGCGGAAGACCTTCCGCAGAAACGGACCCGCAGAAGCGGTCCTTGTATCGCAGGAGCGGAAATGGCCAAAAAGGCCTGGATTCGCAGAAGCGACCAATTGGTCGCAGAAGCGGTTCCGCAGGGGCGGAAAATGTCCGCAGAAGCGAAAATCGCAGTGAATTAATTGTATCGGAAGTTAGAAAATTTCAGAAACATTTCACACATTTGGGTCTCGGCTTTAGAGGCGATTTGGGCGATTTTGAAGAGAAACTCAAGGGAAATCATCGGGTAAGCAACTATGGACTTAAACTATGATTAGTATTGGTATTATTATGCAATTATATCATGAAAATGGAAGAATTTGGGGTGATTCATGGAAGATTTAACCCTAGGCTTGAACTTTAGAAAATCAAGGTTTTGAATGAGCAAAAGGAGTCCGAATTTGGTAAAAATTGATATGCTTAGACTCGTATTGAGATGAGGGTTCCGAATATGTGACTTTCGTAATTTTTCGAGAAGCGTACCAAAAGTCGGGTTTTACCAACTTAGTGTAATTATGCGAATTTCATATAAATTGAAGTGGGTTATGATTCTTTGACCCGTATTTGATATAATTATTGTTATTTGACTAGATTCTACACACGAGGCAACGAAATTCAAAGGAAAAGGCATCGCGGACGAGTCTACGACCGGCTAGAGGTGAGTAGTTTGTGTATATGGTAGCTTGAGGGTTCGAAACCCCGGCTTAGCACATTGTGACGCTAGTAGGGCGTGGCTCGCACACCGTGGCAGGTGCGGGAGTGATTGTGACTGGGGATTGAGACTTGGTCCATCCCGGAAATGAATAATATGTTGTTAGTGTTGGAAATACACTGTATTTGATATATTTGTGGGTTGTAAGCCTTATTTGGGGCCTTGTACCGATCTGTAGCGTCCTTAGAGGACAATAATTATGTGATAGCTATAATTGCTTAAATCACTGATCTCAGTCCTGGAAATTGAAATCACACTTTTGAAATGCTAAGTCACCGGCTTTTACAAATTTAATAAAGTTAAAGTATTTTTCATAAATTATGAATTGAGAACCGGAATTAAGGAAAATGAATTGTTTTGTGACTTAATTGCTTATTGTGGACTGAGTATGGGATCGGGCTGCACGCCGCAGTGGTTGATATGTGGATCGGGCCGCACGCCGCAGCAGTATTGCGCTTGGGCTGTAGGAGCCCCTCCGGAGTCTGTACACACCCCCAGTGAGCGCCGTCGACGTTAAATTGGATCGGGCTACACGCCGTAGCGGTTATGTGCATTGCATTGCATCCGTATTTGTTGAATTACTCTGTGGTAGCTGTATTGTATTATTGTTGCTAGTTCGTAGGAGATTCGGACTGTAGAGTAGCTTCATATTGTGGTATTTTGTGGATTTCTTACTGTCAGCTACATATATATATTTGTTACTCACTGAGTACTTAGTACTCACCCTACTCCCTGCACCTTTTGTGTGCAGACTCAGGTACTCAGGAGCAGTAGACGGGCATCTCCAGCGTTTACATTGTCACATCGAGTTGCTAAGGTAGCTGCCTACGTTCGCAGAACCTAGCTTCTCCTCTCATTCCAGTTGTTATTTTATATTTTGTATTCGGACTTGAGTACTTCTATATCGTACTCTCTATTTCCTGTTGGGTTTTGTTAGAGGCTCTAGACTTGTGACTCCGGATCTTTGGGAGTGTCAGGTACTTTTGTTCAGTATTATTCTTATTGGAGTTCTTAAACTCATATATTCTTCTTGGGTTGTCCATTTGGGGACTGGTATTGTGTTATAATTAAATTGTTGGTCTGGCTGGCCTAGCTTGATTGTTGGGAGCCATCACGACCGGATTTGGGTCATGACATTACAATTTGTGTATTAATTAGTTGCATGAAAATTCATATAAAAATACAAAAAATATGCATTTGCATTTAGGAAATTAATTTTGCATTTTAGTAAGTATTAATTCATTTTAGAACAAATATGAAGAAAATAACAAAAATGGTACATCTTGCCTTTTTAGTTTAAATATGTTTAGTTTGCATTTTTTTTATGGATAGGAAATAGATTTTAGTGTCAAGCATTTTAATAAAATTAGAAAAAAAAATAACTAAAAAATTATTACAAAATAAATAAAATAAGTGGGCTATCTTAGTAAGAGACCTTAATTGGGTCATTTTTCCTTAATTTTGCCTAGGCCAAACATCCAAAGCCCATCAATTAGCCCATACCCTTCCCATTAAAACCTAGACTTAGACCTATAAAATACCTAAACCTATACACAATTGGGGAGATACAACAAAAAAAGAAGACCTACACCCTAAAAAATTGGGAGGCAGCCGCATAGACCTAGAGAAAAGAAGGTTGGAACCAGCCGTTACACACGACACCCCACCCCCTTGAAGCTCATCTCCTTCACGCCACCCCCTTCACAAAAAAAACACGCCGGAACCAGCGTTCACCCTCAAGACAGAAACACCCAAAACTGAAGAACCACACCGAAAATGGCGCTGGAACAAAAGACCATCTCATTCTTCTCCATGGACTATACACATACATACACACAGGCAAAAAAGGGGGACGGTCCACAATCAAACATGAAAACTGAGAAGAAAAGGAATTGAAAAACCAAAATTCAACAGTCCGACTGAATTTAAGACTTCCAAAGACTGTTTTATTTTCATTTTTTTCTGTTTCGTTTTCAAATATGAGTTTTGTTTTGATTGCCGTTTCGAGTATACTGGCAATGTCGAAATGTTTGAGCTATTTTTCAAGGCTAACATCGAGATCTAAAAGGTTGTTTGTTGCTGTTTCATTGATGATTTTACTGAGTCCATGCAATTGAGTTTTCCAGTCCTCTTCGCCTTTAGTTGATTCCGTTTCTGCATGTTTTGCTACTGTCCGATTGAAATTTACTCGGATGCTCTGCTGGCTTTTGCGGGAGTAGTTAGCTGGGTTTCGATTTCAATTTGGATTGCTATCCGAGATGTAGTTCGAAGTCAAAATCCGAGGTTGCCATTGAATTTTTCCATCCGGTCCAGTTCGCGTTTTCCAGCGAGACGTTCCAATAGAGATCTTGTCCGTGGTTTTGGAATTTCAGATTTTGCTACTGAGGTCCAATTCTCTATCTTGTTACCTTAATATTTCTATCTATTTAAATACAAATGGCATGGATTTCCTATGAACTGTATGTTATTTTGTTGAATTGCTTGTGATTATATTATCGGTGTTATTACATGTTAGAATTGTTGTTGAACAACCCTTCTTAATAATCGCTAGTTGCTTTAGTTGCAATTGAATAAATTGTCATAGCTACGGGTACGGTTCCCGTGACGTAGTTGTGGTATTAAGTTTCAATTCATTTAGTGGAGTAAATTCGAGGCGTGCCATTAGCGAATTTTCCATGGCCCCCGCAAAGTTAACAACGCGTAGTTGCTTTAGGCGCGTTAGTTAATAAACTACTTTCCTAAATACGGGTGCGCATTTATGTGACCCAAATCTTACTCCCGGCGCAACAGAAATACATAAGAGTCATAGGCGTACTGGTTGCGGTGTGACTCGAAATGTGTTTTCGTGACGTCGCAATTCTTCTAAAATTGAAAAGCGGGACATTAAAAGCACCTAGTTAAAATATATAAAGAAATCGGACAAAAACAAAAATTGCAGTTGAGCGACCGTGCTAAAACCACGGAATCCGGGAGTGCCTAACACCTTCTCCCGGGTTAACAGAATTCCTTATCCAGGTTTCTAGTTTCGCAGACTGTAATACAGAGTCATAAATTTCCTCGGTTCGGGATTAAACCGGTGACTTGGGACACCATTATTTTCCCAAGTGGCGACTCTGAAAAATTAAATAAATTGATCCCGTTCCGACTGTCCTTTAAGTGGAAAAACTCCTTCCCTGATTATTATTATATCCCTTCTCGGGGTGTAGTATTAAACAACGGCACATTACGTTGTGTGTGTGAAAAAAGGAGGTGTGACACAAGGGTCTACAGAGGTCGAGGAAAATAGAACACTGAGACAACAAATGCGTCAAACATGGGCCAATGGCCAGGGACAACCTTATCATGAGTCTCAATGTTCTATACAGCAAAAACAAGACCATTTTCCCAAATACCAATCGTACTCGTTTGATCTTCATGGGAATATCAAGAAGCCGACCCGGAAGAAGGGACGGGAAGAAATAGCCCAAAGAATGGAAAGATTAGAACAACAGCTAAAAAACACGCAAGAAATGGCAGGTCAAAAAAGTGTTGCCTTCAGAGATCTTTGTATGTTCCCCGATGCCCACTTGCCGCCTGGTTTCAAGGTTCCCAAATTTGAAAAGTATGATGGACGTGGAAACCCCATAGCCCACCTGAAAATATATTGCAACCAATTGAGAGGTGTGGGAAGAAATAAAAAATTGCTTATGGCTTATTTTGGGGAAAGCCTCTCGGGAGTAGCATTTGAATGGTTTTGGGAACAAGACGCATCTGGTTGGTACGTCTGGGATGACATGGCACGGGCCTTTATCAAACAGTTTCAATACAATATTGACGTCACCCCAAGCAGCATTTCCCTTACTAAACTGAAAAAGAAACCAACTGAAAGTTTCAGGGAATATGCCATCAAATGGAGAGAGCGGGCATCTAGAGCTAAGCCACTCATGAATGATCACGAGTTGGCCACTGTTTTCCTTCAGGCTCAAGAGCCGGATTACTTTCAAAACATGATATCTGCGGTAGGTAAATCCTTTGAAGAAATAATCAAAATGGGAGAAATGGTGGAAGACGGTCTTAAGACCAGCAAAATTATAAGTCAAGCAGCTCTCAAAGATGCAGCTCAGGATGTCCAAAGTGAATTCAATGATGTGAATGGGAGGGATGAAGAAATCATGATGATATCGGGGTCGAGAAGAGGTCTTATGAGAACATCTCGAAGATATATGCAACATCATCAGGTTTTCCATGACCCCTTTAAGCATTACTTCCCGCCTCAGAACCCTCCATACTCTGTTGATCCAGTCCGATATGTTGCTCAACCCTCAAAACATCCAAGAAAGAGATCCCGAACATCACAAAATCTTTACCAACCTCCGCAAAATTTTCAAGTACCTTATAACCCACATCCAAGACAAGGGTATGGAAGGGAGCAAAAGTTGAAAGATAATTTTACACCAATAGGAGAGTCCTATGCAAGCTTGTTTGAGAAGTTAAAACGACATGGCATGATTGCATCTATTCCTCCAAATCGGGTAGATCGACGTGCGAGAAGATTTGACTCATCCAAAAGGTGTGAATACCACTCCAATACTCTGGGGCACGATGTTGGAAGTTGTCGGGATTTGAAAAGAGAGATAGAAAGAATGATTCAGGAAGGAATAATTGCGGTCCAAGACAGTGGCATCCAGAACATTGCACAGAATCCTTTACCTGCACATGACGTTGCACATTTTGCGGGAATGATGCCCGATGACGTAGGGGAGGAGAATCTTCTTGGAAATCTGTCAACTGAAGTTGAAGATATTGAAACAGATAGTGGTCTTGGCAACATTAATGTAGAATTCAGAGGCTAAGATGCCATGCTTGTTAATTGGGAAGGTGCTCCACCTCTTGGAGTTTTGGTGGTTTATTTTGGCGTCATTTCTGTTGCCCGGGTTATTTCAGGGTTGTAATCCGGACGTTGTCTTGAAAGTCAAAACCCTTCTATCTTTCTATCTTTGCTTTCTTTTAGTAGTAAAAATGGTTTAGTGTCGTCTAGGTTTGTAATTCTAGTCTAGTCTGTTCATTTTGTTGTTCATCTTGTTGTTTCAACCCATCGGTTTAATACAACTCTCTGTTTCCCGTCATTTCTAGTCATCCCATTTCTAATCACTTTACAATTATTCTCATAACTGATTTTAGAAACATGACATGCACATAATTCTCGGCCTGATTTTAACAGTCAATTTAGCAATGAAAAAATGTTGAAGATGTAATGACACTCGGAAGAAACAAAAAATATATAGGAATACTGGGAAGCCTGAATCAAGTGAATACTGGGGGAAAGCAGAACGAAAAGAAACGCCATGGAAATGCATAATGCATCATCGGTTTAAAGCCAAAGGCAAAAGTACCTCAAAGCTAAAGGAACCATTCGTGGTATCGGGATTGTTGCCCAATGGCACTGAGAATCGTCAAAAATAGAAGGCAAATATGTGAATCAATCAAAGGTGTTTAACTGTGTGGTTTGTACTTGGTAGGTTTTGAAGATTGGAATGACGAAGGCATTTTATTCGGCTATCCAAACACTTCGTCCATTGCTACCCCTTTGAGCCATATTATATTTTCTTTCATATCCTCTTTCGGAATCAACAACAAAAATTGAGTATTGAGCGGGGAAATCAAAGGGAGAAACAAAAGAAAAAAAAAAGAAATGAAAGAAAAAGAGAAAAGGAAAAGAAAAAGAAAAAAAAAGAGAAAAAAAGAGAGAAAATAAAAAGAAAAGAAAAAAGAAAAGAATGCAAAGAAAAGAAGAAATCGGGAGAAGTCAAAATCGCAACAAGAAAGCGATCTTATGATCCGAACTACGTTTGACTTGATCCCGAAGGGGTACGTAGGCAGCCTCACTGAGGTTCAGTCACAATAAAGGAAAAATCCAAAAAAAATCCCCAAGAAGGAAACTGGGGCATGAGTTATGGTTGTTGAAGAAATAAGATTCCGGAAGTTGTAATCCTTTAGCCCACGTTGAAATAATTTGAGCCTTTATATCCTTTCTTTCTAAACCCCATCCAAAAGCCTGCATTACGGTCCAAAGCAAGACCTTCTGATCAATCTTTAAGAAATGCCGAGTCAAACGAGCAAAGGTGAATCACATCAAGGGCAACACTTAAGTCCGAACAAAGGAGAATGAAGAATTCGAGAAAGATGATGAGAACTACCACGTGACTCCCAGATGAGAGAAATTAAAATGAGAGAGTCTTATCGGTGAAAACCCTCACGGGCACCCTAAGGCGACAGTGAGTTGAGAGAAAGAAAAATCAAAAAGGAGAGAGGCTTGATGGTGAAAACCTTATGGGCACTACAAGTCGACTAAGGATTTTGAATCAAATCAAGGAAATGGAGTACTGAAGACCAGTTTCACGGCAGAACTTGCAACTAGAGTTGAACATCAGATTTGCTATACAGAGAAGGCTGGAGTGCATGTCAAGGACGCTAGAGTCGGTATTCACATCCGATAGGTCATTCTTCTATAGGTTTCTTGTTAGGAATTGTATTTTTCTTTCTCTTTATTCTTCATACCTTGTTTTACCCTCCCTCTTATTGAGTCTGTCGGTCATAACAAGTATAGAAATGATTTCAAAATTTGCCACCAAGCTTTCCAATTGCACAAGATGGGATTTGGCCAACACGACAATTGTCGTAAGTCAGGAAAAGACAAGGCCAGTGTTTTAAGACAATAGAGCAACATGTGCAATGAAGTGGATAACAATAAAAATGTTTGGGGTTCATGCGAGATGCAAAGGTCGGCAAAATGCCAACTCGGGAAAATATAACAAATGTAAATATGGGGGCTCGAACAGAGAGAAGGTATATAATCTGACAAAGAAAGAGTCAATCAAGAAACATCCGAGGTTGACAAATGAAATCATTAAAAGAATCATAGACTTCAAGATTGGATTTTGTGGGATCCGTCAAGAAAGGAACAACATACATGCTGTAAGCAAGGCGGATTTTTGGATAGTTGGTGAACAGGAAAGGCATTCAATGGAAAAGCAAGTTCAAGGCCGCAACCAACCACCGCATTTTAAACTAACAGATTTTTCTTTGCTTTGAAACATGGGCAAAAGAATCATCAAACTGGGGCGGAATA
Source organism: Nicotiana noctiflora (assembly GCA_032618575.1). NCBI lineage: Eukaryota > Viridiplantae > Streptophyta > Magnoliopsida > Solanales > Solanaceae > Nicotiana > Nicotiana noctiflora. Next base: position 78,237 of record JASVEL010000782.1, on the reverse strand, counting down.
AAATTTTCCGTCATTTTTCTTGAAATCGGATAGTCATCCGAAGAGCATGAAGGTGAATACAATTGTTTTTGAAGATGAACAAGGCAAGTTGAAAGGTAAATGAAACAAGTGTCGGAGAATGATAAGATCTTAGTCTGTTGAAACTTTCTCCTAAGACAAAAGTCCTAGTCCGATGAATTTTTCACCTAAGATAAATTGATAAAATCTTAGTTTGTCGAATCTTTCTCCCAAGATAAAAGTCTTGGTCTGATGAATTTTTCACCTAAGATGAAAGGAAAGAATCTTAGTCTGTTGAAACTTTCTCCTAAGATGGAAATCTTAGTCTGATGAATTTTTCACTTAAGATAAAGGGATAATGTAAGTTGAAAACAAAGGAAAAGCATAAATCAATTTGAAAATGAAAGTAAAAGTTGGAAAAGGAAAGGCATAATTTGAAAGGAAAAATCGGAAGATTGGAAAAAAGAAAGAAAGGCAAAAGTCAAGAAAGAAAGGAAAGATTGTTGAAACTGAAAGACTTAAGAAAGTCTGAATTGAAAATAGACCAAGTCTGATGAATTATCTCCTGGAGTCATAATCTCAGTCCGATGGGTATTCCTCCTGAGACAACACAGAAAAATAGACCCAGTCCGAAGAATTATCTCCTGGAGTCATAAACTCAGTCCGATGGATAATCCTCCTGAGATTACATTGAAATGGACATAGTCCAATGAGAATCAAAATCTTAGTCTGTTGAAACTTTCTCCTAAGATTAAAGGTCTTAGTCTGATGAATTTTTCACCCAAGATAAATGTCAGTCACAAGGTAACACAAAAGTTTTTAATTTCCGTTCAGGCGCCCACCTGGAAAATAAGGGAATACTTTTCTGCATTTTTAATTTCTGTTCAGGTGCCCACCTGGAAAATAAGGGAATACTTTTCTGCATTTTTAATTTCTGTTCAGGCGCCCACCTGTAAAACAGGGAATATTTTCTGTATTTTTCATTTTTCATGCATCAGGCGTCCACCTGGATAACAAGGGAATACTTTTCTGCATTACATTTCATGCATCAGGCGCCCACCTGGATAACAAGGGAATATTTTTGTGCAAACCTTTAATTTTCATGCATTAGGCGCCCACCTAGAAAACAAGGGAATACATTTCTGCATTTTTAATTTCTGTTTAGGCGCCCACCTAGAAAACAAGGGAATATATTTCTGCATTTTTAATTTCTGTTTAGGCGCCCACCTAGAAAACAAGGGAATACATTTCTGCATTTTTAATTTCTGTTTAGGCGCCCACCTAGAAAACAAGGGAATACATTTATGCAATTTTTTTATGCATCAGGCGCCCACCTGGATAACAAGGGAATATTTTTCTGCATTTCATTTTCATGCATCTGGCGCTCACCTGGATAACAAGGGAATATTTTTCTGCATTGCATATCATACATTTCTGCATTTTTAATTTTTCAAAAAAAAAAAGAAAAAAAAAAAGAAAAATGAAATTCTGACATTCAGTAACATGATGTGCCCAGTCACCATACTGGGGCAGAAAAATCTTTCTTTGGATGTTTATTTTGTCACAAGCAGGGGTCCACCTGGAGAATGGACGAATATTTCAAAATTGAAGTAGCTGAACAAGTCAAGGCAATAACAAGAATGCCGGAAGAGAAAATACAAGTCTAGGCAATAACAAGAATGCCGTTAGAGAAAATACAAGTTTAAGGCAACAACAAGAATGCCGTTGGAAGAATACTTTTCAAGCATCAGCAACTAGGAGCCCACCTGAAAAATAGGCACATATGTCAAATTGCAGTAGTCAAGTATTACTCGGAGAAAGGGCAAAACATCTCAGATCACAATTCAAGTCAGCAACAAAAGGGGGCATGCAGAAAGAGTACGAGTCAACAGTCTGAGACGACCAATGGAAATTGGTCACAATCCAACTAATAAAAGAATAGGAGAAACAAAAAGAAGGCAAAAGCGAATCCAAATGCAGAAGTAAAGAAAATGTGAATTGCTCAAGACGTGGTTGAAATCATGAGCACTACATGTCCGGTCTTGGTCCAAAAGCTGAAGAAGATTGAATCAACACCTGCGGCTAACAAGCATCAAGATTCAAATCAGGGTCCGCATGAAGCACCAACCAACACTCAAGATCAAGCTTCAGAAGACTCATAGATAGGAATCTTGTAACTCGTAGCTGATAGGTTTAGTTAGTCTTTTTCAATTTTGATGTAATAACGGGACAGCGGACCGGAGCCTCGGAGAGAACCTCGACTCTCAACCTCGATACTCCATCACTCCTGAACTACACTGACCTGATTCCTGTTTAGCCCAGGATATGTAGGCAACCTCTGATGCAGAGTGCGGTCAAAGTTTTTCAAAATGCTTCACAACGGAATACTCGAACGGGTAAAAATCGTTCATAGTTGCTAACTTATCTTTGCACGGAAATTCTTCGTGTTCCCGAGCAAAGAGGGGCAGTTGTGAGCACGTGATTTTTACCCTATATATGAGTTATTCCCATAAAATTCAAAATAAATAAAATAAGTGGACTGTCTTGGTAAAAGACCCGAATTGGGCAATTTTTCCTTAATTTTGCCTAGTTCAAATACCCAAAACCCATTAATTAGCCCATACCCATCCAAAAACCCACCTGAACCCTTTCCCCTTAGAGACACGGAATTTCCGTGTCCCATACCCCCATCTTCTTCTCTCTATATTCTCACTATATAGAATACGCACACAACCAAAACTAGATCGGGACCTCTCCAAGCAAAAAATGCGCAGAGCTCCATCGAAGGAAAGAGTGTGCTCCTGAACTTCTTCCTCCTCTCTCATTTTTCAGAGAAATAACAGAGGACCATTCATGGATTCTTCTCCATGAAACAAGAGCCGCAACAATACAGACCTCCCTTCCCTCTCGAAAGTCATCTTCTTCTCAGAGCCAACCCCAAATGACTCCCATTTTTCTCTTCGTCTTCAATAAAGAGCTAAACCAATAGTCCCTAGGGGAATGAACAAAAATAGGGCTTGAATCTCCAAAAATGAGAAGGAATGGTCCTATGCTCTCTTAAACCCACCAGCGAGCCCACCTCCATTCGTCGTTGACGCCGAGAGAACCATTGAATTCAATCGGGCTCGAGTGAGTCGATTTCAGTCAAAGTTCTGTTCGTCGGTTCTGAATTAAAGTTATTATTGCTGTCCAGTTTTTATTTCCGTCAAGTTTGCGTCGCTGGACTTTGGTGTTGCTGTAAAACAAATCGAGTTGTTTTTACTAATTGAAGAGTCAGTTCCGTCTCTATGCCATCGGACCTTCATTTGCTCTTTTACCTATAATTTTCTCGGCAATCCAGGTAAGATTTGAACATATATGTAATTAATTTTGATGAATGAAATTCTGTAAATTAATATCACATATTTGGTGATTTCGATGCTTAATGTGTGCTTTCAGCAGTAGGATTTGAGTAATGTTTCTTCGGTTAAATCAATATGATACTCGATGCTCTAAATGAAACGTTTTTGGATCTAGCTAGCTAGTTGTTGGTGACTAAAATACGTTTTCTGTTGGATTCATATGATCTATACTGATTTTAATCAAATAGGCTTGATCCTAGTTGAAATTTAATTTATTGCCTAAGATAAGTATTTGTTTAGAAGTTGTGAATATTTCTCTAAATTTCTTCATGATTGACGAGATTTATGTGATTAATTTCCTCATGAAAAGTGTCTCCATTTATTTTGGGTATCCTTGCCGTGAATTGCTAAAATTTGTCCTCGTTGAAGGCATATAATTCCTCTCTTTTGTTTTTCCCCGTTTTATTTCTCTGTCATTTGTCAATTGATGAATTAGTTCTCTATGGTGGGTGATAATATATTGTTTATGTAATTTCTTGGTGCTTCGGATTACAGTTTCAAGATTCTTTTGTGTGATTCAAGGCAATCGTAGTATAAGAAAAATGACGTTTGAATTCATAGAAAATATTTTAGGTGCGGCGTGATCTATCATAGTGATTGTATATATGTTCGCATAACATGACCATGATCCTTAAATTCCAAGGCGTGCCATTTAGCTAAAATCCATGGCCCTCGCAAATTACAAACGCGAAATTGCTTTAGGCGCGTTAGTTAATAAAATGACTTTCCTAAATACGGGTGCGCATTTATGTGACCCAAATCTATCTTTCGGCGAAACTGAAACGCGTTAAAGTCACAAGCGTACTGGTTGCGGTGTGACTCGAAATGTGTTTTCGTGACGTCGCAATTCTTCTAAAATTAAAAAAGCGGAACATAAAAGCACATAATTAAAATATATAAAGAAATCAGATAAAAACAAAAATCGCAATTGAGCGACCATGCTAAAACCACGGAATCCGGGAGTGCGTAACACCTTCTCCCGGGTTAACAGAATTCCTTATCCAGGTTTCTAGTTTCGCAGACTGTAATAGAGAGTCATAAATTTCCTCGGTTCGGGATTAAAACCGGTGACTTGGGACACCATTATTTTCCCAAGTGGCGACTCTGAAATATTAAATAAATTGATCCCGTTCCGACTGTCCTTTAAGTGGAAAAACTCCTTCCCTGATTATTATTATATCCCTTTCCGAGGGTGTAGTAGTAAACAGCGACACATCATTACATATGTATGTGAAAAAAGGAGGTGTGACAGTAACATTGCTTTTTGGACTTAATGATAACATCGTCCACATATACTTCAATCTCTCGGTGTATCATATCATGAAACATAGTGGTCATTGCCCTCATATATGTAGCCCCAGCATTCTTTAACGCAAACGGCATCACCGTGTAGCAATATGTTCCCCAAGGCGTAATAAAGGCTATTTTTTCTGCGTCTTCTTCGTCCATCAGGATCTGATGATAACCCGCATAACAATCCACAAAAGAACCAATTTCATGCTGGCGAAATTGTCGATCAATATATGGATATTTGGCAATGGAAAATCATCCTTTGGACTAGCTTTATTGAGGTCCCGATAATCAACGCACACCCTGGTTTTTCCATCCTTTTTCGGAACTGGCACAACATTAGCTAACCAGGTGTGATATTTAGTGACCCGTATGACCTTCACCTCGAATTTCTTGTTAACGTCTTCTTTTATTTTCACACTGATGTCCGTTTTAAATTTCCTTAACTTTTGTTTTACCGGCCGGCATTCTGGATAAATGGGAAATTTATGTACCACCAAATCAGTACTGTGTCTGGGCATGTCATCATAGGACCAAGAAAATATGTCCATGTACTCATGTAACAACTTGATTAAATCTTCTTTAAGGGAAGCCTCCAGATGCACACTAATCTTTGTTTCTCGGACATTCTCCTCACTTCCCAGATTAATAGACTCCGTCTCATTTAAGTTCGGTTTGGGTTTTTCCTCATAATGACTCAAATCCTTACTAATTTCCTCCAGTACTTCCTCATTCATATTCCACTTCATGTTCAATTTCAATTTCCTGTATAACTATTCGATTATCAAGACTGGACCGGAAATCCTTCATGCATGACATATCATTTGAATCAGCAAATATTGAACTATACAAAAGAAGAAAAGTAAAATAAGGCAAAAAGAAGAAAAGAAATTGCATTTCATTAAATTTTCAAAAGGTAACAAGAGTTGGATACATCTGATTTGACGGGATATGGGATTACAATTTTAAAACAGGACAATTTTGGGGAATGAAATATTAAAAGCTAACTACCACAACTCCCTCCTGATCGGAAGTGGAGTAGCTTCCCAGTTATTTAGTATAGTGTAGGGTCCCACGAATTGAAAATCCATTTTGCTTGTTGCTCACCCATCTCTAACATATTCACATCTTCAAATAGCCTCTCAAATCATGCCAGAAGTTCTTCATCTGGTTTTATCTCAGCACGGTTTGGCATAACAGTCGCCAGACGTCTCTGTGTACCAGGCCTGACAAAGGAGTTGGATAGTTTTGGGATAGGTTTTGGGAGGGACCACCCTTTCTTCTTCATTTTCTTAGCTCTCTGGATATCGGGAATGGTTGGCTCGAAACCCTAACCAAAAGTGTCAGTACTGCCCGGAGGGTGGATCGGCTATGTTATACCTTGCAAAGTCACTCCTAAGCCTTTTCCTGGAGAAAACCCATTCTTTATCATCTCCTTAGCGACCATCACTGCTACAGGGGCTACCATGGATTTTCTCCTTCAGATATTTTGTTCACCACCACGGTGTCCATAACTTGATACACCCATGGACCTTTATCTCCTTCAGCTTCCTCAAATGGTGTAATAGCATTGCAAACATCATCTTCCCCGTGCACTATTATCTCTTGCTGCTCCCACTCAAATTTTACCATCTGATGCAAAGAAGATGGTACTACTTTCGCAGCATGGATCTACGGATGTTCCAAAAAAAGGTTGTATGATACAGCAACATCCAGCACCTGAAACTCCATAGTGAAATCCACCGGTCCGATAGTAATCTCCAGTATGATATCCCCTACAGTATTCTTTCCTCCTCCTTCAAAACCTCTTACACATACACTGTTCGGATGGATTCTCTCATGACTGACCTTCAACTTCCCCAAGGTTGACAGTGGGAAGATATTAACACTTGATCCGTTGTCCACCAAAACACGGGTTACAACAGATTCTTCACACTTAACCGTGAGGTATAATGCTTTATTATGCTCCGTTCCTTCCAATGGCAACTCACTATCTGAAAATGTTATCTTATTTGTCTCAAAGATCTTGTTTGTGATTTTCTCCAGATGACATACCGAAATCTTCTCAGGCACGCGGGCTTCATTTAAAATTTTCATCAACGCCTTTCTATGTTCCTCAGAATGAATTAGCAATGATAACAACGAAATCTGCGCGGGCATCTTTCTCAATTGCTCCACTATAGAATAGTCCCGAGCCTTCATCTTCTTCAAGAATTCCTCCGCTTCCTCTTCAGTACTGCCTTCTTCAAATGAGTTGGGTTTTCTTTCACCACCTTTGTCTTTCTCAGTTCTTCCGGGGCAAAGCATCTCCCGGAGCGAGATAAACCATGAGTTTCATAAATTTCTCCTTTAACTTCCTTCCCTTTATACATCACTGTAACATTATCATAGTTCCATGGTATGGCCCTGGTATTTACAACTGGCATCTGCACCATTGGTTTGAGAACCGCCGGCTCTACATAAGCTCTCTTCACGGTCAGCAAAGGCTTCACTCCCGGTACTACTACTTTCACGGGCTCAATCACTGATGGCTTCTTTATTGATAACTCAATTGACACTTTCTCTTTTTCAACTTCCCCCCTCCACTTTGTTGTTCGCTTTAATCATCATCACTGACTGAGAAGGTTTTCTGCAGCTCTCTCCCCGCTCCAACTCTATCATATGCGTCTCATGGTGTGCTGGCAAAGGATTCTGCGTGATATTGGGAGTTTCTGGAGCTTGCACCTCAATTCTCCTGGTATCAATAAGTTCCTGTATTGCAGACTTTAAATGCCAACACTTCTCTGTATCATTTCCCGGTGCCCCGGAACAGTACTCACAACGGACAGATTGGTCTAGATTTCTGGGTGGAGGGTTAGGCATTTTTGGTTCAATAAGGCTCAACATCCCTAGTTCTCTCAAACGGTGAAAAAGACTAGTATATGACTCCCCCAAAGGAGTGAATATTCTCTTCCTTTGAGCCCTATCACCTTTTACTTCTGGATCTAGATGGATGTTAGGTCGATTTGGATTTCTGTATGTTTTGGAAGGCGGATAGGTATTTTGTGCGTGGTAGACATTTTGTGGAGCTGGGGTACGCCATGAATGTGGAGGCGGTGGGTAAGGTTGAGCATGTTGGATAGAAAACTGTGGATTGGTTGGAGGTTAATATGGTGGAGGTGGATTATATGGTGCCGGTGGATATGGTTGGTATGGGCGAGGTTGATGATGATATGGGTTGGGGCCCCGGGACCATGATCTACCTTCAATGACCACAACTTCTTCCTTCTTCTTCTTGCCAATCGACCCTCCGGTTCTAGTCTGTATTGCTTGGTTTCTGGCCTTGATGGCCGAGTAGCTCATGATCTTATTTGTCTTTAGCCCTTCTTCCACAAAGCTTCCCATCTTGACTACCTCGTTAAAGGTTTTTCCAATTGCAGACACTAAGTGGCCATAGTATATTGGCTCCAAAGCCTGTAAGAAGCACTCCACCATTTCTCCTTCTTTCATTGGTGGGTCTACACGTGCAGCCTGCTCCCTCCACCTGAATTCGTATTCCCGAAAGCTTTCTCCGGTCTTCTTCTCCATCTTAGTCAACGACAACCTGTCAGGGATAATTTCTAGATTGTATTGGAAATGGTTTGCAAACGATTGAGCTAAGTCATCCCAAATGAACCATCTGGTATGATCTTGTCGAGTATACCATTCCAATGCTGAGCCACTTAAGCTTTGGCTGAAATAAGCCATGAGTAACTCATCCCTTCCTCCTGCTCCGCGCATTTTACTGCAGTAACCCCTCAGATGGGCTACTGGATCTCCGTGACCGTCATACATATCAAACTTGGGCAACTTAAACCCAGCAGGTAGTTGTACCTCCGGAAACAAGCATAGGTCTTTGTACGCAACACTCACTTGGCCTCCCATCCCTTGCATGTTACGAAATGACTGCTCAAGACTTTTAATTTTACGGGCCATCTCGTCCTGTTCAAGATTTCTGACAGGTTTTTCCTCCTCTGTCATGTCTCTGAGCGGGGTGTAAGAATTGTGTTGCCTGAAAGTGGGTTCTGGCGGATAATAATGGGTGTCCTGGACATGGAACACAGGTTCGCTGGAAGATTTGTGTAAAGCAGCTGGTGGCCGTGCCACGTATACTGGAGCGACCTGCGGTGGTGGTGGAGCTTGTTTAGACAAAGGTGGAGGTGCTTGTGATGTTGTAGAATAGTAATGCGGGTAAGTTGGATATGTGGAGGACGAATTCATAGTGGGTGGTTCAGGATTTGGGTTCGGAGGAGGAATGTATGCTAGGTTGGCTGGGTAGGAAGGCAAGGGTTGACCCCTAGACCAGGCCTGGTACATGTAGGAAGGCAAATGTTGACCCCTAGACCTTCTTTCATACTAGTTACATCCATAACTTCTTCCTCTTGTACCGGATCCATAATAGTAGGCTCGATTTCCTAAGTTACTGTTTTGGTCATGACTTTAGAACGTGTATTGTAGTTGTGATGTGCTAGAATGCCAGTTGCCAACTGATAATCTGATACTCATCAACAACAAAACTTGTTAATAGTTAGCTCATAAGGGATAAACATCACAAGTTCTAAAATCACAACTTTTGCCTAGTCATTATGCATCATCCCGACATTATTCCTCTTTGAACTACCAGCTTTCTTTTTCACTTTTGCTTTCTTCATTTCATTGCTTTCTGTTTAACTCTTTCTCTTCTTTTCCACTCTTTTTTTTATTATTTTTTTTCGTTCCCTACATGTTTGCCTATCGCCCAAGCAATTTGCATATAAAAGAGAGAAAATAATGGCAACTTCTTTTGAATTTTCATTGATACTCAAACATCGGTTACAAATGATGTTGTACTACAAATGCATAAAGAAAATACAAATACAAAATGCATGCCCTATGAGTACATTAAAGCTCCTAGTGTCCGCGAGACATCGTTCGGCCTTGCCGCGGGCCTATATGCTAATCCACTTTGGAGTTTGTCCAGGTCGGTCATTACTTGCTTTACAAAGAACATTACTACTGATGTGAATGTTGACTGAGACATATCTTCGCACAATTGGCATTTCCTTGTGATGTACTGAGCAATGTTGATAATTCTTTCCCCGACGACCCCTTTTTCCTGAAGCAACCTACCAATCTGTTCAGCATGAGCATCTAAGGTTTGCTGGTTCTTCTTTTGTAGTTGTTGTAGCTCCAATTCTAACCGAGCCATAGCCATGTAGCAATATTCTCTCTCTACTTCAAACTCTTTGGTTTGTTTGCTACTTTTGACTTCGGCTGTAATGATCTTCTTCCTCAATCGGGCTACCTCAACATTATGTTCATCTTGTAACCGCTGAACCATCAGAACATTTTCTTCGGTATTTCTGGCCAGTTGTATTTGAACCCCGACTATTTCCTTTTCATCTTTATCTAGATCAAAGCTATAGTCATTCACTTTGCGCCGAAGATTTTCAATTAACTTCTCATCTCGGGCAAGTCGAATTGAGGTTTCGGCTGCTGTTTTCATCTTTGTAATTTGAGCCTTCAGGATTTCATTCTCTTTCCTCAACTGTTTCTTTTCTCCCTCATCGGATGCCGCTTGTATGCTGCTTTTGAATTTGAGGTCTTGGAATTGTTTCTCCAACAAGATGATTCTGGCTCGGTACTCATTTTGTTTGGCCATCCAATATTTTTGTTCCTTAGACTGCTCGACCAACTCTTGAATGTGAGGCCTCTTCATCAGTCTCTCATGCTCAATATCCCAGCGATACCATGTGGCATACCCTGGTGATACTTCTCCTCGAGCTCGGTTTCCCACACAAGTGTCTATTCAAAGGCATTGGCATTCATTCCAGATTTGCTGAATCTTTGCTTCCGGGAATTGCCCGTCAAGACTGATTTCTATGGCTTGCAGGCAGAGGTCCCCGTCTTTTAGTATGTCCTGATATCTCCCTAGTTGCCTTAATACCCTGTACGGCGCATAAGGCTGGATGCTTTTAAGACCCATTATCATAAAATGCGACTCTTCTGTTGGCATGTATATCACCTCGTTGAGGGGCGACCATTCGTATGCCCAATTAATCTGGCTAGCAGTCAACGATCGCAAGTATGTGATCCAGCCTTTTGATCATTTTGGCAACTTAACTTCTTTTGTTCTCATATAAAACTCTTCAATGCATGTCTTTTCAGACGATCCGTAGCTCGAGAACTGAGGGTGAAGGCACAAATGTTCAATCATCCACATCTGGAGAAGTAAATTGCATCCCTCGAATAAGTCATGTCCTGCTTTACAATATGTGTGGGCACGGAAGATATCAGCCACTATCATCGGTGCCAGTGTGCTAGTGTCTTGCACGAGGAGAGTACTGGCAATCCCGGTGACTCTTATATCAATATTACCATCTTTCCTCGGGAATATAATCAATCCCAAAAATGCCACCATAAAGGCGAATCGCCTATGTTCCTCCCACTTGACTCGGTTAGATTTACTGCAAAGTTTGTTCGTTGGGTCGTTAAATCCCCCAACATGACCATATATGCGGTAGATGAAACTCATAGTATAAAACCCGTGAGCCAAGTCTTCATTGTGAACGTTTCTTGCGATCTTTAGGGAATCGAGGAATCTATGCACTGTAATTGCCTGGGAGCCACCGGATATTTGTCATCTAGGGGAACCTCGCCTTTCCCGATGTAATTTTCTTCTAATGTCGGAGTGAGCTCAAAATCTGAGAAGTGGAGCACATTATGCGCAGGATCCCAACAAGCAACGAGGGCTCGAATAATATCACCTCGAGGTATTATGTCGATCAACCCAGTAAGATCTTTCAGATATCTATTGACCCAAACCTGTCCCTCTTGGCCTAGATCGTTCCACCATAACCGCAACTCCAAAGAGATTTTGTTCATTAATGCAAAGGGTTCATTTTGTATTGTGCTCATCCTGCACATTTATTGAAAGCGATTTTATTCAAAAGGAAAATATTTTTCAAAGACAATTTTTCATTATTTTGAAAGAATTAGCCTTCCCATATTTAAAGATTTCAAGGCTATTATTTTAAAAGGAAAAGAAATAACTTAAAAGCGGTCATTTTTGCAAAAACAACCTTCCGGCGTCCTTTCGGAACATTCGGCTATTTTCCAAAAATAGCATCACTTTGACTTATTGAGAATTAAAATTCGACATTTTTTGGCCATTTTCTAAAAGGGGTGGTTGGACCCGTCAAGGGTTGCCTACGTATCTCACCTAGTGGCGAGAATCAAACCTGCGTAGTTCGGTCAGATTATTTTGTGACCAATTATTTCAACAGAATTGTTTCACCTATTTTCAAACTTTCTTTTCAAATATTCGACAGCGTTTCGTCAATATTTTGATACTTTTTCTATCCTAAATTTTTCTTTTTGTTTTCAAGAATTTAGCCGGTCCGCATAATAATCTAGGTCAAATAAATGCAACATATAATATGCTCGGTCTTTGATTTCCGGGTCACCTGTCTTAGACGGACCCAACCCCTGTGTTGAGTCCCCTAAGTCAGATATGATGCAAATAATCATCCTAAATCTAGGCTCAATATCCTGATGTTTTCATAGTGCTAGACTGTGTACCCGAGTGGACAACTCAGATCGAGGAGGGGGCTACGTATCGGGGACCCGCGGGGTCATCCGGCTTTGTAAGTTATCCGGCCTCTATTTCTTATTTAGGGTATGACACTAATAGAAAGGGGAGTCTCAACCCGTAAGCACATCTCCGGAGGTGAGAAGAGAAGGGTTTTCGGCACAACTTTATATATACAATTCACGTAATATCAAAGAGGTAAACATGTAGCACATTGATCAAAGCATATAATGAAATCAAATAATATCAAGAACGACAATTTAATCGGGCTCGAATTCTTATACCCTGAACCAAAGTTCTGGGTTGCTTATCCCCAGCAGAGTCGCCAGAGCTGTCACACCTCCTTTTTTACTACCTTTTCCTAAGGATAAAGTATACCCCGTTAATTGCCACCCCGAGATAGGACATAATAATAACAACAGGGAAGGAGTTTTTCCACTTTAAGAAAAATCGGAACGGTATTTATTTAGATTTCAGAGTCGCCACTTGGGAAGATAATGGTGTCCCAAGTCACCGGTTTAATCCCAAATTCAAGGAAATTAACTCTGTTTTAACAATCTGCGAAACTAGAAATCCGGATAAGGAATTATGTTAACCCGGGAGAAGGTGTTAGGCACTCCCGAATTCCGTGGTTTTAGCACGGTCGCTCAACTCTTGTTCTTGTCTTATTTGATTTCTTTATATGCTTTTACAAATATGAATTTCCCGTTTTGATATTTAACGACTTGCGACGTTGCAAAAACGCATTTCGAGTCACACTGCAACCAGTACGCCTGCGACTTTAATACGTTTGAGCTTCGCCGGGTATTTGAGATTTGAGTCACATAAATGTGCACTCGTATTTAAGAATGTATATTCTAATCGTGCCTATAACATCTACGCCTTATTTTCTTTAGGAAAAACCGTGAATTTTGCTAAACGGTCTTCCCGAGTCTAACATTCTTATAAAGTTCATATGGGGCCCCCGCGTGTTTTTCATTTTTTGTACGAGGCTCATCCCGTTATTTTATAAGTCCAAACCTATCAAGTATTATATTTGCTATTTTTGTTTTTTCTCCTAATTATGCTATAATTTTTGGTATTTTCAGGATCCATTGTTATTATGTCAAGGCCAACTATTTGTTACCAGGCCTAGACTTCTGGACTGTATTAACAGTCCATTGTGTACAATTGGGCTTCCGAAACCCAGTATATGCAAGTGCCATTATTTAGAGGTACAGAAATGAATCCAATTGAATCTGGGCCTGTGTTTTCGATCAGGACCAGAACAGACGGATAAAATATAGCGCAGAATTGAAGTTTCATAAAAATTAAAAAAAAGACATTCATTAGACAACAAAATAGATCAACAAAATTCATTTTTCGTTTCATAAAGTTCTGGAATACATGTTTATCAATACTAATTGTGAAATCTAATCACTAATTAAACATTAACAGGACCAAAGTAATAATACTTTTATTTCAAGTTCTTAATCAGTGATGATAATACTAACAGAACATGTTTAGACTATTATTAATTATAGGATTCTAACCTATATTATTGTAAATTATTGTTGAACGGGTTTTAATGACAAAACAGTTTTAACTCATCTACTCATTTCCTTTTATAGACTAATTATCAGGTTCTAATTAGCGAGGTTAGTTGATTTCCATTTCATATGTTATACCAGTTTCACTAGGCGAATTAGATTCATATGTTAACCTGTTTCAACCTAAGATTAAATGATAGCCGTATTTACGTATATACTACTACTACACTATCTACTTATTTTGTTTCGACTTCATACAAGTATTAATTATTACAAACATCCTAATGAATTACAGGAATTCTAAGACATGGTAATTATAAAGCTAATAGAAAACAACAGCATAATCGTCCAAACATCTCATGAGATTCTCATTTCTTCAATCAATTTGTAATTACATCTCCAGGAAAAGAGAGTGTAGCTGATTCACCAAAATAATCTTATGAGTCTAGGTTGGGGATGAAGAATAGTCAGCAGAGATAGCAGCAATAGAGCAACAATAAAGTAGCAGACAAAGCAGCAAATAGAACAGCAAATCCAATAGTCCAGCAAATCAACAAGTGTAATCGAAGAGCTCAATTAGAATCCAGCAAAATTGAAGAACAGCAGACTCTAACAGAACACCAGATTAATCCCCAAAGAAGTTAACTAGAATTTCAGTATCTGAAGCTTAGAACCTTTTTTCAGATATTAGCACTCCAATCTCTAAGTTGTAACCCTTTTAATTGCAGAATCTAGAATCCTTTTTTTCTTACTTTCAAAATCTGGACCCTTTTTCAGGATAATTAACAATCTATTTATAGGCTGGTTTTGGGTGAAATTTGAGGGGGAAATTCAACTAACTTATTTCTAATCCCCTCCCCTTTATTTTTCCATGATTTACAGTTTAATCCCCTGAATTGTGTGTCGAAATGCCTTGCAGCCCTTGCTGGAAGGTTCTGGGTAATTCTTTTATGTTCTATTGGGGGTATTTTACTAGGATACCCTCACTTGCTAATTTTAATTGCAATACTGCCTTTTTACTATGCCTATTCTACCATTTATTTTGTAGTTAATCTCAAGAATACTAGACAGTAAAGTATTTTCACCCTATAGGCTTTATTAAATCATCAATAATGCCATTTATTGTTCCTATTATACCCCTATTATTGTTCTTTATTTACCCGACCTACTATGGTCTGGGCAGACTAGGTTTAATACCTATTTAATTAATAGCCACTATCTTATAACTATTTAAGACTTAGCCTAATTTAAACCCCAAATCCCTTTCAATTCTAACCCATTTAACAGACCCTATTCTTATTTAAAATGTAACCCCTTATTAACACTAAATAACTAATCAGAAATATGTTGCAAAACTAACCACTTAACAATATAACCAATTCATATCATTTCAGGAATAATCACTTTAACAACAGACTTAATCATTTCAGGAATAGCCATATCTACTTTAGCTTTCAGAAACTAACCCTAGATCTTTACAGCTATAACCAAAATCATAAAAGCATATCAGGATTCAGAATGGTCTAACAGATGAATCAGATTACAAATATAGCCAATTCATGTTATATTGCACACATAGCTTTAATCGTAAAATCAATTTTCAATTAACTAGAACTCAGAGAGAAATTTTGATAATGGTTGAATCCCACTTAATCAAAGCATAATTTCAGACAAGGCATGATGAACAAATCAGATAAAGAAGCCTATTTAACCACGATTCATGTGTAATAATCATTTAAAACCCCAAAAATGTTAAAACAGACTAGGCATGTGTAAAGAAATAGAATAGATCTCAAGCATGCAACGAACACAGGCTAACAAGAACATCAAGAACATTTACAGAAGGCAAATAGGCAAAGAAGAAGAAGGGTAGGAAGAACTTAGCTTTCAGGATTTCTTTTCCTTTCTTTTTTCTTTCTTTCTTTTCTTTCTTTCCTTCTTCTTTATTTATTCTTTCTTTTATTATTTTCCAGACTTCAAAAGTTCTTGAAGACTTGAAGTCTTCTAACTATCAGATATTTTCGATAGGGCTTATTTTTGAAGTTTTGGTGGGTAAGGGGTGGTATGGGTGTTGTTTGAGAGGTTTTAGGGGTGCGGTTTGTTTTGGGTGCTCGCCGGAGTAGGGTTCCGACGAGCTTTTTTGCTTTATTCGAACGGTTCTGGCCTGATTCGAGACCAGCCACCTAGATGAGGTGAAAGGTCTCCTTGAGGTGGTCTTATGGTGTAAAGATGGAAGCCTGGTTTATAGGTTAGAGGTCACCGGCTAGGGTTCTAGCGACCGGACTTTCAAGAAAGAAGGGACTTTTGGTTTTCCAAAGGTTTTATGGTGGTTGTGGTGTACGGGGGTTAGGGATAAGGTATTGGGTGGTTGTTTGAGCCAGAGATGGCAAGGGTTTCAGGCCAGTCCGGCCAGTCTCCATGAGAGACGAAGGGTTGAAGACGATGAAGAAGGCGGCTAGGGTTTCAGGTCTGAAATGTGTATATGTGTATGTATCAATTTGAACGGGAGATGGGTGTTTATATGCCCCTTTGATCTCGTGTGATCCTAGCCCTTGGATCAACTGAGATCAATGGCCAGGATTTCTCCCCTTAAAACTGTGTCGTTTAGTTAAATGAAAGGTGGCCTTGTATCCGTTAGATGTTCAAACATGGACGGCCATGATTAGTTCATAATGCTACATCGTTTAATCTTTAATGAGACTGAAAAACATCCCTCTGATCATTCCATTGGACGGTCAAGATTAACTTCATATACGGCGTCGTTTAGTTTTCTATTAGGCCGCCTTATGTAATCCGTTGGATTATTTTCATCAATGGTGAGGATTAAAATGCCCTACACGTCGTCGTTTGGTTAGAGCTTAGGCAGAGGGCCGGTCTCTTGGGCCTTATTACACGTTTGGGCCTGTGTATTTCATATTTCAGCCCAAATTTATTGTATTTTTGTATTTTTCTCTTGTATTTAATTATTTCTTGGTATTTTCTTTTGTATTTCATTTTATCTTTTTGTGTTTATTTTAAATTGTTATATTTCTTTTATTTTCCTATTTTTCCTGATTTTTCTTATGTTTTATGATATTTTGCCTTTTTCCGGTATTTTTGTATTTTTATTGATTTTTCTAATTTTTCATTTTTTGTGACATTTTCTGATTGATTCTTTTTTTTTTGTAGTTTTAATTTCAAACTTATTTTAACAAAAACACACAAGTATTTCAATTAAACCACACAATTGCACATCAAAAATCTTATTTTTATATTCATATTGGAATTTGTTTCCTTAGGGCAAAAATCACGTGCTCACAGTTGTGAATGTGGAATTTTGGAGAAATGTAATTTTAGGAAAGCACTCAGGCTACGTGCTCAATTGCAGTAAATACTTATCTTACATGACCAGCCAGAGGTAGAGGTCAGGATTTTAGAGGTGGATGTGAGAATCCTAGAGGTGGAGACCCAACCGTTGATATAATTTCTATGGTATGACTGAGGTCACTACACCAGATGGTGTCATCACATGTATAATTTTGATTGTTATAAAAAAGATAGTTTTCCTTAAGTTGATTTATTTTTTTTTTTTGAAAAATTTAGGCGAGTCCTTTTAACATGCCACACTCATGAGTGAGTTTCGCAACCGTCAAATCTACTTAAGAGAATACTCATGTTGTGCAGTTATATGGAGATAACTATCCCTATTATTATGTGTTGGTCACTAAGAATATTTATGAGGCTAAAAGTGACTTTATATTACTTACTAAAATGGGAGTTGATGTAATTCCTGGAATAATTAATTTTAATTGTTAATTATATACCATATTGGCATGAGGGTTCATTTTATGTCGTGAGTTTCTTTGACGGAAAATTATTGTAAAGAAGAAAGAGAGAGAATGAAAAATTTCGGCTGGCACAATCTGCAAGTACTTGTGATTCAGAGTTGAGGATGAGATCCTCAAATTTTTGCATAATGTGAAATATTTTTAAACCGAGCTCCAAGCAGCGGTGGATATCATATGAGGACAAAGTCCTGGTGGTAAAATTTTATGTGTTTAAAATTCTCCTTTTATGAAATTAAAAAAATTTTGTATTATATTTTAAATGGGAGTCATGCCTGTTAGGCTTATTTGACAATTCTTATGTAGTTTCTCTTCACATTTAGCCATTTCCATTTTGTAATCGATGAGTTTTAGCCTTGAGATGAGCACCCAGTTCAGGATAAATATGACGCATTAATTCGGAAAAGTAATCATGAGGTCTCCATACCTCATTATGTGTAAAGTTGGAGTTTTAGAATAAGGTATTTGATAACATGCGGTTAATTGGCAATGTTGAAATTTAGGGACAACTCTTATGGCCAAAGTCATGGTTATGTACATACGTACAAGGTGTTCATGCCTTAGTTAGACTTGTTCATGATAGTCCCCATTGATAACGTATTGATATGCTCCCATAGTCAGAAGGAGCATGCACAACATCGCAGAGTGGCTCTCCAGACTCTGAAAAATAGTTAGCTATATGGAGATATTTCCATAGTGTGAGTTATGGCTAAGTACAGTTTCATTCCTGGGTCATGTTGTTACGGCAGAAGGTATACATGTTGATCCAAGGAAGATGGAGGCAGTCAAGGACTGGCCTAGACTAACATCAACCACAAAGATCCGGAGTTTATTGGGGTTAGCAGATTATTATTGGCGGTTTGTGGAGAGGTTTTCATCTATTACAACCCCAATGAACAGATTAACCCAGAAAGGTGTCTAGTTCGAATGGTCAGATGAATGTGAGGCAAGCTTTCAGAAGCTCAAGACAGCTTTGACCACGGCACCGATATTGGTTTTGCCCACAGGTTCGGGACCCTATACAGTCTATTGTGATGCTTTTCGTATTGGGCTTGGTGTAGTGTTGATGCAGGATGGAAAGGTCATTGCCTGTGCTGCGAGGCAGTTGAAAAATCCATGAAAGGAATTATCCAGTACATGATCTGGAGTGGCGGCGATTGTCCATGCATTGAAGATATGCAGACATTATTTCTATGGTGTGGCGTGTGAGGTATACACGTATCACAAGAGTCTTCAATACTTGTTCAAGCATAAGGAGTTAAATGTGCGGCAGAGGAGATGGCTAGAGTTGCTAAAAGATTATGACATTACTATCTTATAACACCCAGGTAAGGCCAATGTGGTGGCGGATGCATTGAGTGGAAAGTCTGCCAGCATGGGTAGTTTTGCTTTCATTCCGGTCAGCCAGAGACCGCTTGCTTAGATGTTCAGGCCTTAGCCAACCGATTTATGAGATTAGATATTTCTGAGCCTAGCAGAGTGTTGGCTTGCACGATTGCTCGTTCTTCTCTATTGGAGTGTATCCGTGAACGGTAGTTTGATGATCCCCATTTGTGTTTTCAGAGAGACAGGGTGCAGCGGGGAAGTGCTGCGAAGGTAACCTCAGGTGATGATGGGGTGTTGAGATTGCAGGGGTGAGTTTACGTGCCCAATGTTGATAGGATTCGAGAGTTGATCTTAGCGGAGGCCCATAGTTCTCAGTATTTTATTCACCGGGGTGCTGCGAAGATGTATCAGGACTTGCGGCAGCACTATTGGTGGCGTAGGATGAAAAAGGACATTGTTGCGTATGTCGCTCGGTGTTTGAATTGTCAGCAGGTCAAATAGGAACTTCAGAGGCTTGGTGGTGTGTTTCAGAGAATTGAGCTTCCCTAGTGGAATTGGGAGTGGATTTCAATGGATTCCGTTACTGGACTTACGTTTACTCGTAAGAAGTTTGATACTATTTGGGTCATTGTTGATAGGCTAACCAAGTCAACGCATTTCATCCAGTAGCAGTCTCTTATTCACTCGAGAGGTTGCGTCCGGCTCAGTCTAGGTAGAAGAGTTATGCAGACCGTAAGGTCCGAGATGTATATTTCGTGGTTGGTGAGAAGGTAAGCTCCCGGTGTCGCCTATGAAGGGCGTGACTCGTATCCCATGGCAGGTGAATGATTGTTTATGATGGGAGATTGTGACTTGGTCCATCCCGAACAAGAATATTTCTATATTAGCGATTGATACGCACCCTGTGTTAAATATATCTGGGCTTATTGCCGTGTCTGGGGCCTTGTGCCAATCTATAGCATCCTCTGAGGATGAATATCATTGTGATAGCATGCTCTGTATAATCATTGATCTCAGTCTTGTGCTTAATCACCTTTATGAAATGCTAAGTCATTTTCCTGAAGTTAAATATCTAAAGTATATTCTTCTTAACAAATTGGAAACTAGGAAATTAATTGAATCAATATGTGATTCATATGCATACGGTGGACTGAGTATGGATCGGGCTGCACGCTGCAGCGAATGTTATGATTATATTGCGCTTGGGCTGAAGGAGACACTCCGGAGCCGTTATCCATATTTTTTCCCCGACTAAGGTACTTCCTTCTTTTGTCCGTTCGAGGACGAACGGTTGTTTTAGAGGCGGAGGATGTGACGACCCAAAGGGTCATCTCCTGTTTTCCTCATCTATTCCGTGCTTTCGAGGCCTTGAAAAGCTCATTTTATATTGCCTCAATTTGCGTGCATAATCCGGGCACGTTGCCGGAAAAGTTTTATGTGGAAATATGTGAATTCTGTGAAAATATTGAAGAATTTTGGTATTAATATGATAATAGTTGACTTTGGTCAATAGTTTTGGTAAACGGACACGGACCCCAGATCGGACTGTCCCGGAATGTCCGTAGAAAAATATGGGACTCGGGCGTGTGCCCGGAGTCAAAATCCGAGGTCTAGAACCCGAGTAAAAGAAATTTTTCTGTTAGATCATTTTTCTGAAATTATCAAGGAAAATGAAAATGAAAATTGAATAAAAGACCATGGTATCGGGCTCGTATTTTGGTTCCGACGCTCGGTACAAGTCTTATATATTGTTTAAGCGCTTCCTGTAAAATTTGGTCGAAAACGGACGTTGTTTGATGTGTTTCGGATAGATTTGCATTGCGTTGTGCTCGTTTTTCTTATGCTTCGACATCGTTTGTTCAAGCGTAAATGATATCATATTGAACAAATGAGCTTCGATTACTGTTTTGAATGAAGCATTAGATCCGTATCGTACCTACGAACCCGTAGCAAAAAGAATCATCGAATTTGGACATCGTATGAGGATTTTATGGCCATTTTACTAAGGTTGCCCAGATTTTCAGGTTAATGACGAAATTGCCCCTGATGGCGTATTAGAAACCTGCACTATTTTCAAATCTTAAAACCTACATATCTCATTCTTTATAAGGTCAAATTGAGTGATTCAAAAGCCTAAATTCATTAGAATTTAACAAGGAATCCATTGGGAGCAGTAAAACACGTGAACAATATACCTATAATGAGCAGGTCAAGTTTTCTTCCAATTTGTGAACGGGAAGAAGCTTCTGAGGCGATTTTTAAGAGAGAAAATCAGTGGGTATCATATAGGTAAGTGATTTGATTATTAAAACTTAGTTATGGGTGATTATAAACCACAATCCCATTCGTTAATTCATGAAAACAATAGAAAAATAGGATTTTGGGGCCTGGAATTATGAGACCTTTAGGGGTAGATTTGAGGGGTCAAATGGACTCCGATTTTGGAGTTCTTTATATGTACGCACTCGTGGCGAGACGAGGAATCCGTTGGCATAATTTTCGGAATTTTATGACCAAGCAGGCCCGGGGTCGGTTTTATAATTTTTGGACAGCATGTTAAAATACTTTAATTCGACAATTGGGCTGGTTTGTTGAGTAAAATTGATGATATTAAATAAATTGTGTATAGATACGATTGATTTGGAGCCAAATTCGAAAAGAAAGGCATTTCATGAGGATTGAGTGGACTATAAGCCGTTGAGGTAAGTGTTTGATCTATCCTAGCTTGAGTGAATATGATTGAGTGTAATAATTTGCTAATTCCTATGTGATCGAGTGAGGTGTATAGGCGTGGTGATGAGCATCTATACACAGGAGTCTAGCATGACCGTGAGTCGTTTGTTGATACATGTTGTGAGTCAATGTGGAATATTCTTAAGTCATGTTCTTGAGCACTTGCCAGGTTGTGAAGGTTGATTATTTTTTCCCTTGACGGGACTTTGTTGTGTTGTTCATGTTTTTCCCTTGTCGGGATATTGTTATGACTATTGTTTCCCTTGCCGGGACAGTACATATTACTTATTTCATTCTTTTTCCCATTGACTGTGATTGTGATTTGGGTGAGGAAGAGTGATAACGCACGAAGGTGATGCCGTGCCATTTTTACTTATGTTCGCACGAATGATCATTCTGTGCTTTGTTTTACTGTTTATGCACGAAGGAGCATTCCGTGCCATGTTTACTATTTATGCACGAACGAACATTCCGTGCCGTTGTTACATAAATTATGCACGAAGGATCATTCTGTGCCTTGTGTTATTATTTATGCACGAAGGGACATTCCATGCCGTTGTTGCCTAAACCATGCACAAAGGATCCTGCCGTGTCATGGATGTGAGGATGAGAGTAAAAGCACGAAGGGTGATGCCGTGCACTTTTAATTGCTTATTTGGTGAGGATGAGAGTAAAAGCACAAAGGGTGATGTCGTGCACTTTTAATTGCTTATTTGGTGAGGATAAGAATAAAAGCACGAAGGGTGATGCCGTGCACTTTTATTTGTTTATTTTGTGAGGATGAGAGTAAAAGCACGAAGGGTGATGCCATGCACTTTTATTTGACTATTTGTTAAGGATGAGAGTAAAATCACGAAGGGTGATGTCGTGCAACCATTCAATTTCTTGTTTTGTGATAACTATTTTTACTACACTCTATTTTTACTTTACTGATTAATTATGTGTTTCTGATTGTGCTCCCCCAGCATGTTACCTCTTTTATTAGTTGTGTTAATCAATATCTCTGTTATTTTGTGGTACATACATATATAGAACTGCACAGGTTTATGTGCGTATCTGGTCCTAGGCTTATCACTACTTCGCCGGGATAGGCCAGGCACTTACCAGCACATGGGGTCAGATTGTGCTGATACTACATTTCTGTGCGTTTTTGCACAGGTCCAAGTTTTTAGCAGCAGTAGTTTCATTAGCAGGATTGTCATACTCTCGAGACCGAGGTAGCTTGCAGACGTCTGCAGGCCCGGCGTCTCTTCCTTTAGTTTTCATTATTGCCGTAGTCTCATTGTTTCGAGACAAACGGTTATTATTTTTCTTTCGGACCATTATGTGTAGTTATTCTTAGTAGTTCGTGAGTTTGTGACTCCACATCTTGGGTAGAGGATTTATGTTGAGTTACTTTACACTATTATTCATCTTTTATTCGAAAGACTTCCGCATTTAAAGATATGAGTATTTATTCTTGCTATTAAATATGAGAACAAAAATGGTTGTGTAAACAGGAAGATGGTGAGTAAATTGGCTTGCCTAGTTACCACGAGTAGGTGCCATCACGATTCCGATGGTGGGGGGATCCAGGTCGTGACAGTGCATGCTTGCTATATTTGAAAAGATATTCCCTTTGTTTTCCAGGTTGGTGCATGCTTGCTACATTTGAAAAGATATTCCCTTTGTTTTCCAGGTGGGCTCCTGCTTGTTGAATTTGAAAAATATTCCCTTTATTCTTCAGGTGGGCTCCTGCTTGCTGAATTTGAAAAATATTGCCTTTGTTCTTCAGGTGGGCACCTGCTTGCTGTCTTTGAAAAAGATATTCCCTTGTTCTTTAGGTGGGCTCCTGCTCGCTGAGTTTGAAAAAGATATTCCATTGTTCTTCAGGTGGTCTCCTGCTTGCAACAACCATACAAAAATGAAGAATTGTTTTTACCCCAATTTGATAACTGGGCGCGTTGTGTTACTCAATATTTAACTTGAAAGATAAGACTTGCTTTATACTCCCCTTGTTCTCCAGGTGGGTGCCTAGCTGCAGCGCTTGGACTGTATTCCCTTATTCTCCAGGTGAGCTCCTGTTTGCTAACTTTGGATAGTATTCCCTTGTTATCCAGGTGGGATCCTGTTTACAAAGAAAAATTCTTTCTGCCCCTGTTTCAATCAAAGAACGATTCGTTAATATAAAATGGTGGTTTGCTGCTGACATTCATGTTGGCCATACTCCCGCTTCTGAATTTGCTCCAACATGCTTCTTTGAACTTGCTTTGACTTGCCATGATTCCCGGCTAATTTTCAAACCCTTTGATCCTGATGACCCAATTGTTTTATCTCATGCTACTGTCTTGGTGTTTTTGTTCCCTTTTTTGTGAAACTTTGCTTCTACATCCAATTATCCGATTACCTTTTTGATGGGATTTACATTGGTCCTTCGTGTAAAGACCCAACTGGTTGTTTTGCCTTTTCGAATCACATTCTCTTAAATAATACTTTCTACATTTTCTTTAGCTAGATTATGACTTGCGAGGGCTAGTGGTTCATAAGTTAGAAGACTTTCGGGCAAGAATAAGCCTAGTTACTTCTTTAAGATTCTTTAAAGAGTCCAAGTTTGACTTCGGTCAATATTTTGGGAAAACAGGCCCGAAATCACAATCCGGCAATTTCTGAGGGTCTGTGGGAAAATATGGGACCTGGGCGTATGCTCGAAATTAAATTCCGAGGTCCCTAGCCCGACTTACAAAATTTTAGGTAAAATTATTAAGTGTAAGTTTTGAAAATTTAATAAAACAAGAAATTATTGTTTTCATAGGTATCGGGTTCAGATTTTGATTCTGAAAATTGGTACAAGTCCAAAATATCAATTAAGACCTGCCTGCAAAATTTGGTGTCAATCCGAGTAGTTTAAGTGCATTTTGACCCGTTGGTAGGAAGTTATGAACTTGAGGGGCATTAAATTTAATCAATTGGTTTTAGGGTTCACTTCATTGATTTAAAAATATTTTGGGTGTCTCGAGGATTCGACTAGATCCGCCTCATGATTTTAGACTTGTTAGTATATTCGGGCGGGGCTCGGGAACCCCGAGCATCAAATGGTCGAGGTTTGAGCGAAGTCGAAATGTTGGAAGAAACAAGTCTGCTGCTTTTGCAAAATCGCTTCTGCGGCTTCTTGGCTGCTGAAGAGGTGACTGCTTAAGCAGTCCTGTAATTGGGGAAGTAGAAGGGGCCAGACCCAGGGGAAATCGCAAAAGCGGATACCAAGACCGCAGAAGCGGTAGACCCAAACCGCAGAAGCGGTTCTTTTTCTGCTTATGCGGACTCGTAGAAGCGAGTGTTGGACCGCAGAAGCGGCCTAGTCTCCTTGGGCCATTTCCGCAAAAACGGTCAATTGTCCACTGAAGCGGAACCCGCAGAAGCGGGATTTTTTGGCAGAAGCGGAAATCATAGTGGGTCATAAGCCTCATTTAATTCGAGCTTAGGCTCATTTCCCCCATATCTCTCTCAACTTTTAGGCGATTTTGGTGATTCAAAAGGGGAAGTTTCAGCATAACATCTTGCGGTAAGTAATCCCCACTCATTTTTACTCCACATACATAAACATAGGGTAGATTTAACACCAAGGATTGGGTAAAATTAAGGAATTTGAGCTAAACCTAGGGTTAATGAGAATTTAAGTTTTAACACAAAAATTTTCCATGCAATGAACTCGAAATCATATATTTATGATCCTTAGATGATACAGAACAACTTCCCTCGAAAAAATATCGGAATCCGGGCACGTGGGCCCGGGGTCAAATTTGGAAAACTAGTGTTAATGGCTAGGAAATTATTTAAATAGCTAGAATTTGATCTTGTAAGCCTTTATTTACTAGTTCTTGCTTTGTTTGATTAGCTTGGGATTATTCGGCTACGAATTAAGGACTTGAGGGCATTCTTGAAGATTTAGAGAGCACTTTAGAGCGAGGTGAGTCTCATTTCTAGCCTCGTAAGAGGGAAATTATCCCCCTAGGATTTAAATAAGTAATTGTTGCTAAATGCGGGGGCTACGTACGTACGGCGTGACGAGTGTCCATACGTAGCTACTATATGGAAATTGTTCGGGTAGCTTAGGACCCACGCATTCCTACTTGGGGAAATATTTCATACTTTGTAGTAGCCGATATGAACGTTGTAATTGTTAGAGATTTGAGAACATGAAAGTAAGCATATGAAATTACTAAGTCTTAGTAGAGATTTCCCTGTATATATAGTTGAGCCTTATGTGCTTTCCTTAATATTGTCTTGATGATTTTGGACCTGACCGATCGCCTTGGTGATAATAGATGCATCTATGGTTCGTGCTGCTCGACCCTTGGCAGTGCACATTTACTTTCTATTGGAGCGGGGCGTCGACCTCGAAATATTTGTGCATGATTTACTTGTTGCTGTCAATTGTGATAATATAACTACTTGCTAATTAAAGAGAGAAACCTGGAAATTTGATTAAGGCAAGAATATTAGTAAAAGACCCTTATGTGGAACCTGTCTATTCAATAATTTATCATGTTGTTTGATTCTCCCTACTATGTCATATTATTTGGACCTTAGTAAGTATCAAGTTGACCTCTCGTCTCTACTTCTTCGAGATTAGACTGGATACTTACTGAGTAAATGTGGTTTATGTACTTATGCAACACTTCTGTACTTAATGTACAGGTTTTGAGGCAGGTGGATCTAGTCAGTATTCATGTGCGTAGTAGTGAACTGACTCAGGGACTTCTACGGTGAGCTGCCTTCTTTCTCACGCCGATTTGCAGCTGAAGAAGTACTTTATCTTGTATTTATGCTTTTCTGTCTATTTTGATTTAGACAGTAGGACATATTTTTGTATATTTCGCGTATACTCTATTGGTCGCCCCTAACTAGTGACACCGGGTCCTGGCACACACACTGTATGGATGTTCCTTAACGTTTTTGGGGTATATTTCTACTATGTAAGTACTTTGTGGTTTTACTGATTTTCTTACTTTTCTGAAAGTCTTTAACATGTTGGTTTTATGTTAAGTTAAAATGGGTATTTAAATCTTAATTCCGCACTTGGTTGGCCCAACTAGGGCGTTGGGCACCATCATGATCTATTTTATGAAAAATGTGTCGTGACAACATGGTATCAGAGCACTAGGTTCACGTCGGTCTCACAAGTTACGGGCAAACCTAGTAGAGTCTTGTAGATCGGAACGGAGACATCCGTATTTATCTTCAAGGGGCTATAGGGTGTTTGGAAAGACAACTTTTTATTCATTTCCATCGTGCAGTGGTCAGTACACTAAGTTTCTTTTCTTATTCTCTCACAGATGGTGAGGACCCGTACCGCCGACGTACAAGATCCGAGAGGAGCTGCTCCCCCCATTTCTAAGGGCCGAGGTAGAGGCCGGGGGAGGGCACCGGCACGTGGTAGGGGGCGAGGGTGTCCCAGGGCCATTCTAGTTGCACCACCAGCAGACCCTACAAAGGATCCCATCATCGAAGAGCAGGGTGAGGCGCCCGCAGCTGTGCCTACTCTGGTGGATTTTATTACTACATCGGGATTTCAGGAGGTCATGGGCCGTGTGCTTCGGTTCATGGACACAATGACTCAGGCTGGTTTATTTCCAGCAGATCCGACTATGTCACATGCAGGAGGGGGAGCACAGATCCCTACTGCTCAAGCTCCAGGTCATGCAGCCATCGTTTATCATACTCCGGGTGTACTACCACAGAGGGGGTCCAGCCAGTTGTTGCAGTGGCACCCCAGGCCAGGCCAGCTTTGGATGGCGATCCGGAGAAGTTATTAGACAGATGGACCAAATTTCACCCTCAAGCCTTCGGGGGCGAGCATCATGAGGATGACCAGGATTTCATTGACAGGTGTAGGGATAGGCCGCACAACATGAGGATATTAGAGTCACACGGAGTCGACTTCACTACTTTCCAGTTAGAGGGCAGGGCCCGTAGATGGTGGCAGTCCTACTTTTGTGTAGCAGGCGCTCCTCCCCTCTCTTGGGGTCAATTCACCCAGTTATTTCTTGATCGGTACATTCCACCCTCTGAGAGAGAAGAGCTACGCCATCAGTTTGAGTATCTGGAGCAGGGTCACATGTCAATGACGGATTATGAGGCGAGGTTCTCTGAGTTGTCTCGCCATGCACTTATGATACTTCCTAATGAGGCAGATAGAGTTCGAAGGTTTGTTGTAGGGCTACATCCCACTATTCGTTCGGGTATGGCTCGTAAGGTAGAGATGGGCACAGGATATCAGCTAGTGCTCAAGATTGCCCATAGGATCGAGGGTTACCAATTGAGGGGTAGAGAGCAGATGCAGCAGGATAAGAGGGCCAGATTCTCAGGAGATTTCAGAGGCACCCCAGCTAGGGGCAGAGGACACTTTGGGAGGGGTCAGTTTAGTAGGCCCCCAGCTCCTACACCCCAACTGATCGTGGTGCTCCAGCGTGCTCAAATTCAGTGCCATGCCAGATAGTACACATCGTCTGCCAATCGTCCAGGGTTCATCTAGTGGGTATTCAGGTCCTCTGGAGTCTTCCGGTCCATATTTTAGTACTATGCAAGAGAGTTCTTACTGCCCGCTGGCTACTCAGGCTTTTTCAGATGGGCCCTCGGGTATTTAGGGTCAGTCATGTGTGCAGCATGTCACTACACCATGTTGTTTTGAGTGCGGGGATGCAGGCCACATAAGGAGATACTGCCTCGGGCTTAGGGACAAGGCAGTACAGCAGGGGCAGCAGCCCGGGACTCCAGCACCAGCAGCTCAATCGCATAGAGAAGGAAAGCAGACCGGTAGAGGTCATTCCAGGGGTAGGGGCCAGACAGGTAGAGGTCGGCCAGCTCCTACCCAGTCAGTTGTGGGCCAGTCCGCCGGTACTCCAACAAGATTCTATGCTCTCCCCGCCAGACCAGATGAATCAGCCTCAGATGCCGTGATTACCGGTATTATTTAGGTCAGTGGTAGAGAGGGATCAGTATTATTTGATCCAGGGTCCACTTATTCTTATGTATCATCATTGTTTGCTCGGTTCTTGGCCATTTCCCCAAAGCCCTTGGGTGTTCCCGTGCATGTCTCCACTCATGTGGGCGATTCTGTGGTTGTGAACAAGGTCCACCGGTCTTGTGTGATTACTTTCTGTGATTTCGAGACTAGAGCAGATCTCATGTTGCTTGATATGATCGACTTTGAGGTTATCCTGGGCATGGATTGCCTATCTCCTTACCACGATGTTCTAGATTGCCATTCCAAGACTGTTTCTCTAGTGATGCCAGGGTTTCCAAGACTGGAGTGGAGGGGCTCCACTATGGATACACCAAGCAGGGTTATTTCTTTCCTGAAGGCTCTACGCATGGTTGAGAAAGGGTATCTGCCTACTTATCTTATGTGTGAGACATCACTGTAGAGTCTCCGACGATTGATTCAGTACCAGTAGTCCTAAAATTCGCCGATGTTTTTCCATCTGATCTTCATGGCAGGCCTCCGGATCGTGTTATTGGTTTCTATATTGACTTGTCTCTAGGCACTCAGCCTATATCCATCCCACCATACCGTATGGCTCTTAAGGAGCTGAAGGAGTAGTTAGAGGATTTGTTAGCTAAGGGATTTGTTAGGCCCAATGTGTCGCCTTGGGGTGCACCAATGTTGTTTGTAAAGAAGAAGGATGGGACTATGCAGATGTGCATTGATTACCGCCAGTTGAACAAAGTCACCATCAAGAACAAGTATCCCCGCATTGATGATTTATTCGACCAGTTGCAGGGTGCTAGGGCGTTTTCTAAGATTGACTTGACATCAAGTTATCATCAGTTGAAGATTCGGGATTCAGATGTTCTTGGTCGAGATATGGCCATTATGAGTTCTTGGTGATGTCATTTGGCTTGAGTAATGCTCCAGCAACATTTATGGATTTGAAGAGTGATCTTCGCGGACTCAACCTTTAGGAAGAGTCGGCACTAACAACTTTTACCCAAAGTGGTTTTCGGGGTCAATTTCCTCAGGGAGCTAGTTATGGGAGTCAAGTATTTGTGAAGACTAAAAAAGTGTTTTAGCTTCTAATTTAATTTCTAACATTTTTGATTTTCTTTGCTTATCAACTAAATATATTAACTACAATTATGAACTAGATTATGCTAAATTGTAATTCTAAGGTGTATGCAAGGAGAAGACACTAGGGTCATAGCACTCACCTATGTGAATAATTAACGGGTATATAATGCTAATGCAAGGATGATAGATAAGGGAAAATTGGATAACCGTTGCACTTTAGTACTCACTCTCACACCTCTCGGTAGAGAGAGTGATTTTGCCCAATTGACTCTCGAGAGACCAATTGGGTATGCTAATTTTCCCAAGCAACTTTAAGATTCAAGTTGGGTAATTACTCTCTCGAGGTTTAACCCGTTACTTGGGACAACCATTCTCATGGGTCCATCCCAAATTCTTGTTGGGTTGATTGAGAGGTCATAGACTCTCTTTCTCAAGAAGAGTCAAAACCCACTAAGCTAGACTTAGTGTTTGCAACCACAAAATCTAAATGAAAACATACAATCAACCCAAAACCAAACACCCAATATCATCCAAACATTAAGCAAAAACACCCATTAATTACCCACACTAGGGTTGAGCCTCAACCCTAGCTAATGTGTTTAGATAGACATGGAAGAAGTATAAATTGATGAAATAATAGAAGAAATTGACATAAACATGAACTACAAATTTAATACACTTAATTCCACGTTAAAATCTAAGGAAAATAGCCCAAAATAGGCCAATAAATGTTGCCTCGTGCTCAGTTGCTCGTATAGTGTAAAACGAAGTTAACCTAAAAAAGCAAAATATGATATTTATACTACAAAGAAAAAATGGACAAAAGTACCCCTGAGGGTCTGTCGCCGACCGCATAGAAATGACATGCGCCAGCGTAGGGTAACTGGCCTTCAATTTTGAGCTACTGGATCTTGGAACACGGAGTGCCTAGAAATGCCACGCGACCACGTAGGTTGAGTCACGCGGACAGCATGGAAATGATGCACAACCACACAGTTGATTTTTCTTCAGTGTTAACTCCGTGATCATTCACCCACGCGGACCGCATAGAAATGATGTGCGACCGCGTGGGATTATGCCTTGTATTCTAAGCTTCTGTTTCTTCATCGTTGCGGACCGCGTAGAAATGGATGCGGTCCGCATGGAATTATGTCCAACTTGCAGGTTCTCTGATCATTACCTGCACGTCCGCGTGGCAATACAGTACGGACTGCGCAGGTTAACTTGAAAGTTGTCATCTTGCAGATCTTTCCTGCGTGTCTCGGTGGCAATACAGTGCGGACCATGCTGGGCTTGCCTAGACTTGGTTATTTGCAGAATCCTCTTGTGCGGCCATATGACAAAATGTTGCATTCCGAACAGGTCATTTAATTCCCACTTTAGCTCATCTCTTGAAGCTTGGAATATTTCACTCTTTTTTAGCCCATTTGTGATCTTTAACATCTAGTTGCTCAAACCTGCAATCAAGCGCAACTTGTAAGCAATTCAGGACTAATATATATCAATTTATGTACAAAGCTTAGGTAAGAAGGGGTATAAATCATGTAAAAATCACAGTTATCAACTCCCCCAAACTTAAACCTTTGCTTGTCCTCAAGCAAACAAGATAAGACCTACCCCTCAATGAAAAACATCCAAGAAATTCCTGTTTGCCCTAGAGTAACCTCAACAGCATCAATTGGCACTAATAATTGCCCTCAATGCAAATGCATCATCAACACATTTAAAACTTTAAAAACTTGTGGATCAAGTGTGACACAAGAGCCTCAAGAGGTAACACATTTCATCAAGGAACCTTTCTCAAGTACTTTGGTTATTGTGGAACCCAAACTCACACATCCTTGACTCTCGCTAAGTGAACCTCACCATTTAGAGTATTTGCACACAAATTGAGGTGAAAGGATTTCTCGCTCATCTCTCACAAAAAAGAGACCCTAAGTCCGACTCTAAGTACCATATGATTGCCCTTCATGTAGTATCTGTCACACCCCTTTTTTACGCACCCGCAAGGATGCAAAGAGTTTTTCCAATTGAAGGACAATCGAGACGGGACTTATTTTAATTACTTCAGAGTCGCCACTTGGGAGATTTTGTGGTGTCCCAAGTCACCGGTTAAATCCCGAATCGAGGAAAAGAATGACTCTATTTAACAGTCCGCGAACCAGAAATCCGGATAAGGAATTCTATTAACCCGGGAGAAGGTATTAGGCATTCCCGAATTCCGTGGTTCTAGCACGGTCGCTCAACTATCGTGTTTGGCTTATCTATCTGCTTTTTACAATTATGTACTTAGTGCAAGTTAATACCCCTTTTACCACTTTTATTATTGGTTGTGATTTACGAAAGAAAAAGTTGCTTAAAAATATGCTTTCGAATCACGTCACATGAAATGCACCCGGATCCTCAACATATTCTTATTCAACATTTCGGGGTTTGGATTTGGGTCACATGAAATGCACACCCGTATTTAAAAAGGTAAAAACTAAAGTATGTGCCCGGATCGACTACTTATTTACATTGTTGAGAAAGGCGTGATATTCGTTAAGAAAACGACGCATCTCGAAACCTAAGTATTTATATGTACATTTATGACGGCTATGTGATTAGTGTAACTATTGGGCGAGGCGTACCTTTGATTCAAATCTAAAGCGAACTACATCTCACTGTATCGTACTTAAGAGTTGATTCCAGATTACTTAAAACTTGCTACGAACCACATCGCATGAAATGCGCCTGTGGTTCATGTCATGTTTTATTTACTCTTGCCCGAAATTGGGGTCGGGTCACATGAAATGCACCCCGACTCTTTTTAATCTAATTATGTCATTCCGTTGAGTAACAACTCCCTAGCTAATCTTGCTTGTAGCATAAGGTCTATCATTTAACAGGTTTGGAGATTACACACATGAGTAGGGAAGATTGAATAGAGATACGAAGACTAATTCAGGTTTACATGCTTATCTAATGACAATGTATCTTTGACCTAGCTACGCTTTTCCATAACAAAACCAGTAATACAGATTTAATTAGACAGTAACAGCACGTAATCAAGCATAGACTTTGGACGACTACATGATTCAACAGACTTCAAACATGAACTTCAGGCTTCATTCTTTTTGAACCAAGGAATTACAATAACAGAGATGTGTACCTGGAATGCGGAATAACAAGGAAGAGTGAGCAATGGCAATGCAGCAACAGCAACAAGAACAGTAACAGCAACAGTAAACCAGTAACAACCAGTGAACCAATAGCCACTCAATATACCGACCAACAACAACAAACAGTGGCAGCAATCGAACAAACTAACAGCAACCACAATTAATGAACCAGTGGTTAACTTGAGACCAACAACAAACAAATAATGTCCAATGAATCAGCCAACAGCAACACTACACAGCAACAACAACAATGACTAACAGCAGCCACAAACACTGGAATTACCACAGCCCTCAAACTGAACCAGCAGCAAATGACCACCACAGTCACCACAAGAGACCAGCTAAAAACAGTAGACCAATAACCAGTGACAAACTAATGAAACAACAACAACAACCAAACCAGGCAGCAAACTATAGACCAGCCAGCAACAATAATGAAACAACAGCAACACCCAACCCAGGCAGCAACAACTACACACCAGCCAGCAACCAACAGACCAAGAGCAGCAACAAACAACCAGTGGCAGCAACAATGGAACAAACAACACCAAATCAAACCAGGCAGCAACAAACAAACACACCAGCCAGCAATGAAGACACGACAACAACAACAATGTCTGCAACAACAACAACCCAGGCAGCAACAACTACACACCAGCCAGCAACCACACAGATACAAACACCACCACAACACTGGCCAAACACTCAATCACTGAAGCAATACAATCGAAACAGTGACCCAGGCCAATGGAACAGTAGTTTTCTTTTCTGTATCTTTTGTGTGTATAAGGAAATGAACCCCTGCTCCTACTTTCTCTCCAGGTACTCTGAAAATCTCTACTGTATGTCTATGTTCTCTCCAGGCATTTTTGCTTATCACACTCTCTAAGGTCTGTATGTATGTATGAATGAATCCTTACAGGTACTCCCCAAAAATGTCCTCTCAAGTCTGTATGAATCTCTATCAATGTCTATCCCTCATACATGTATGAATATCCCCTCTTTATAGCCAATCTCCTCTACTTTGGCTGGCCAGCAGGTTAAACTAAGGTTACCCCCTACCCTGACTCCCCTCTGCCCATCCCTATTCCCTGAACCCCACTACCTACTGTCCAAAGTATGGACTCAGCATTAAACAATGCTGGTGGCAGTGTTCAGTGGGATGCCCTGCTGTGCTCAGTTCCACTAGCCCTTGTATGTGTGTGTGATTAAACAATTAGTCTGTTAACTACAACCAATTAATTCCCTCTAATCCGAATCAAACAGTAACCAAATCCCACACTTGCATACGGGCAGGCCAGGGCAAATTACACAAACAAATTGGATTGTTGACGACATTAATCACATTGAACCTATGATTCAATTTAACTACTGAAAACAGAGGGAATTGGCCAAATAAAAGGCCTCAAATGAGAAGAACAGACCAACGGGTATGAGAAATTAAAAGCATGAGAAATTGAAACAATGAATAAAACACACACATATTCACACAATCGAATTAAAACGAACAAAGAAGGAATGAATACCTCATAAGAAAACTGCCAACCAAGCTTCGAACCAAAATTTGGAATTATTGAAGCCAAACGGGCTTTAATCGGGATGTTCTCGATTGAGAACACCTAGACTAAAGTCCCTTGGACTTCAATTGCGGCTAACCCGGCTTGAATTGAGTTACTTCAAAAATTAGGGTTCTTGGGCTCGGATTTGGGGCTTTTGTATTTTTGGTTAGATTCGAAGCAAACCAATGTCAATGGGAGTGTGGGGGAGGTGTGAGGAGACCGTGGTGTGAATTTGGGGTGATTTGGCATAGGTTCGAGTTTGACTCGAATCTTCAAATGAAGATTCGAGGAGCTCCGGCATGATTCGAGGTTAATGGAGGCTGGGATCGTGATGGGGGAGGTGAGGGGAAGGTTTTGGCGTTGGTTTGGGTTTGATTGGCCTACCGGAACCGCCGTGAGGCGATTTCCGGCAGGCGGAGTACGGCGGAGGAGGGCGGCGTTACACCGGGCTTTGAGAGCTTCTGAGGGAGATGAAGGGAGAGGGGGGTCTGGCTTGGGGGGGCGGGGTATGGAAAGGAGTTTATATATGTTTTGAGTAGTTAAATCCTGATCGTTGGATCAAACTTGATCAACGATCAGGATCCTCTCACTTAAACCCAACGGTGCCGTTTGGTTAAGTCCTAGGCTGAATGAATTTTGGAATTAACGGATTAATCTGGGCCGTTGGATAATAAAATCCAACGGTCCAGATCAAACGTTACATAGGCTGAAGCTGGACGGATATTTGGGCCGGATCAGAAGCCATTCATTTGGGCCTGGCTTTTAGACTAAATTTGGCCCAGCTCGGATCTTCATGAGGTATTATATGCATATGTATATATATATATATATATATATATATGTATGTATACATATATATATATATATACACACATATGTATATACCAACCTATAACACCGCTGTTTTTACTACAGTTAACGCACACAATTACATATTACCCAAAAAATGTAAATCACATGACTTCGATATCAAACACTGAAAAATGCAAAGCCTAGCATATATTTTTGTATTTTTAATTTAAATAAATAAACGTGCACACAAAAGATAAAATTAACACAAAATCACACAAATCATGCCCAACACGAAACTATTTTTATTTTGAATTTTCTGGGAGTACTTCTCGAGTAAGGCAAAAATCACGTGCTCACAGCTGCCCCTCTTTGCGCGTAAACACGCCGAGTTTTCGTGCAAAGATAAATGAGCGGATATAAGCGATTTTTGCCTATCCGAACACTCCGTATGAAGCATTTTGGAAAAGTTTTGACCGAACCTTGCTTCAAAGGTCTCCTACATATCCCTGGCTAAAAGGGAATCAAGTCAATGTAGTTCGGGAAGTTCCTGGTAGCTGGGACTACCCTGCCTGTTGCGATCTCGCTGTTACTGCTATTGCCGCTGTTACTGCTGTTACCACTGCTTAACTGATTTCCTTGTTACACCGCGCTAAGCAACAAAACAAGAAGCTAGACTAGGTTACAGTACTACAAGTTCTTATCTATCCTTTTTAACTTGATCTTGTCGCGCTCCTTGCCATCTTGTCTGACTTGGCGTTCCTTCTGATGCTTCGTCTCTTCTTTCGAACTTGGACCCATGCCGAAGATTTCTGTTACATTCTACCGCTTTCCTCTACCGAATTAAAACAGATCGCCACTCCGTTCTCCAGGCGGCTCCTGACTTTAACTACTTCTTCAAAATTAAATCGCCACTCCATTCTCCAGGCGGGCTCCCCGACTTCAACTACTACCTCAAAATTAAATCGCCACTCCGTTCTCCAGGCGCTCCCGACTTCAATTACAACTTCAAAATTAAATCGCCACTCCATTCTCCGAGCGGGCTCCCGACTTCATTACAACTTGAAATTAAATCGCCACTCAGATCGGAAGAGGCTCCCCGACTTCAATTACGACTTCAAAATTAAATCGCCACTCCATTCTCCAGGCGGGCTCCCGACTTCAACTACAACTTCAAAATTAAATCGCCACTCCATTCTCCAGGCGGGCTCCATGACTTCAACTACAACTCAAAATTAAATCGCCACTCCATTCTCCAGGCGGGCTTCCTGACTTCAATTACGACTTCAAGATTAAATCGCCACTCCATTCTCCAGGCGGGCTCCCCGACTTCAACTACAACTTCAAAATTAAATCGCCACTCCATTCTCCAGGCGGGCTCACTGACTTCAACTACGACTTCAAAATTAAATCGCCACTCCATTCTCGGGCTCCCTCCCTGACTTCACTACAACTTCAAAATTAAATCGCCACTCCATTCTCCGGCGGGCTCCCTACTTCGATTACAACTTCAAAATTAAATCGCCACTCCATTCTCGAGGCGGGCTCCCTGCTTCAGCTACAACTTAAAATTAAATCGCCACTCCATTCTCCAGGCGGGCTCACGACTTCAACTACAACTTCAAAATTAAATCGTAACTCCATTCTCGCGGGCTCCCTGACTTCGATTACAACTCAAAATTAAATCGCCACTCATTCTCCAGGCGGCTCCCCGACTTCAACTACTTCAAAATTAAATCGCCACTCCGTTCTCGGCGGGCTTCACGACTTCAACTACATTAAAATTAAATCGCCACTCCATTCTCGAGTGGGCTCCCTGACTTCGACTACAACTCAAAATTAAATCGCCACTCAGTTCTCCATTCCCGACTTCAATTACGACTTCAAAATTAAATCGCTACTCCATTCTCCGGTGAGGCTCCACGACTTCAACTACAACTTCAAAATTAAATCGCCACTCCATTCTCCAGGCGAGCTTCCCGACTTCGACTACGACTTCAAAATTAAATCGCCACTCCGTTCTCCGGCGGGCTCCCGACTTCGACTACAACTTCAAATTAAATCGCCACTCCGTTCTCCGGCGAGCTCACGACTAATTACAACTTCAAATTAATCGCCACTCCATTCTCCGAGCGGGCTCCACGACTTCAACTACAACTTCAAAATTAATCGCCACTCCATTCTCCGAGCAGGCTCACTCGACTTCAATCTACTACTACAGCTGATTTCATCTATCTTGATTACCTTCCTTTGCCTCTTGTACCCTATCCTTGTTCTGCGTTACCTCTCGGACCATCTCTTCTGAATTATCCGGTCTTGGAATTGCTTTCCCGGTCGTATTACTTTTCTTCTGGCTGCTGGGGATATTTTCGGAACTGTTTACTCGCCTGCTGGGGATGATGCTGCTGAGGAAGTATTCTTTGTTTCCTTCACCCCTCATTCTCTTTCCTTCTTCCCATACCTTTTCCGGGACTCGCGCTTTTGCCTCCTCGAGCAAATTATGGAATGTAATACCGCTGGAGGAATCTCGAAGCCATTGTTTTATTTTCCGATAACTGCTGGAGATGATACCCGGCTCAAAAATCACCCCATCTTGTGTTGCTTTCTACACTTATCCTCTGAGTCTTGCTTTCCAGAAAATTTTCGCAACAAGAGAAAATTTTCTGCCCCAGTGTGATAAACTTCTCGACGGTATGCTTTTCTGCCGTCGGACCCTCTTTTCCTGCTTTAAATCAAAGAAAAATTGTTAGTTTCAAAATGCCGCGAGTGGTCGTGCCACTCTTGTTGAGGCCATTCTCTTTCAGTTGCTTGGCCTCTCTCGAACTTTGAGGACGACGTTGACGCTTGCTTGGGAAGATGCTTTTTCCCCGAACGACCTCTCATCTTTCCTTTTATTCCACTCTTTGGTTTGGTCCGACTCTTTTTAGCCGGTGATCTGTTGCGTGAAATCATCTTTCGGACATGCCACGTGTGTCCATCATACTCCGTAATTCTTGCGAACCTTCCACTCAGCCTGTCATCCCAATCTTACTATCGTAACGACTTCTGTCTTATTGCCTCGTTCCATGCCTATTCACTTTCAATATACTGCTTTGGGAGACTTGGTAGTAAGCTTTGAAAAATCAATTTTCGAAAAATGAAAGAAAAGAAAGAATACTAACCGCAAATGACAAAAGAAGAGAAAAACTTTTCTGAACTCAAAAATAGGAAAACTTATCTGAATGTGTGCATGATCCAATGTTATGCCGCGCCTTTGAGATTAAACTACCCAGTCTATTCATGTCAATCACTTTCTGATACCGCGTCCTGCTAGAGGTAAGCGGATGTCCCAACCTTGTCTCATGCAGACATCTTGTAACCATCTCGTCCTGTCACCTCACAGTGCCCTTCAAAGGTTTTCACTAATGAGATTCTCTCATTTCTCTCTATCTCCCGTCGCCTTAAGGTGCCCGTAAAGGTTTTCACCGTAAGACTCTCTCATTTTACTTCTCTCAACTTCCTTCGCCTTAAGGTGCCCGCGAGGGTTTTCACCGTTAAGACTCTCTCATTTATGCTTTCTTTCACTGCGGCGGGGTATCACCCCTGAGATTCCCTCTAGAGCGTTATCCCCTTTCGGCTTGTGTATCCTGGATTCAATCGAGGGTCGGGATGTCACTCTTGGCTTTCATTCACATGACTTGGCACTTCTCAAATACTTATCGAGAGGTCTTTCTGGTTCTTGATATGGTTTCTGCGCGTGAGGCTGAAGAAAGGGGTTTAGCCTCAACGGTTAGCTTACTACAACTTTCGGAATCCATACTATCTTTCAAACGAATCAATGACTTCTGCCCCAGTTTTGTTGCTTGGGGGATTTTTTGATTTTATTTTATTATGACCGAGCCGTGTGGCGCCTACGTATCCTTCTTGAGGAATCAAGTCGAACGTAGTTCACTTTTTCTTGTATTACTTCTTTGTTTCTTTTCTATTCTGTTACACATCTTCCTTGATGATTCCGAAAGAGGGTATATGAAAGAATAATTAAGGCTCAAATGGGAAACAAAGGTTAAAGTGTTTGGGTAGTAGAAAAATTGCCTCTGTCATTTCATTCTCCGAAAAATGCCAAATACACACAAACGAAACCAAACGTTGACAAATGCATTAAAGAATTACACATAATATCTCTTAACTGCATCAGAATTGATAGCCATATCGGTGCATCTTCCCTCGACATCAGTCAGACATAGAGCGCCGTTGGATAATACTCTAGTCACCACAAATGGTCCCTGCCAATTTGGAGCGAACTTGCCTTTCGCCTCGGCCTGATGTGGTAGAACTCTCTTCAACACATGTTGTCCCACTTCAAATCTCCTGGGACGTACCTTCTTGTTATATGCTCTCGCCATTCTCTTTTGATACAATTGGCCGTGACATACTGCTGTCAATCTCTTTTCATCGATCAAGCTCAATTGCTCTAATCGGGTTTTGACCCACTCGTCATCATCAATCTCAGCTTCAGCGACGATTCGGAGGGATGGAATCTCAACTTCTGCGGGTATTACTGCTTCAGTCCCGTACACCAACAAGTAAGGAGTTGCACCTACCGAAGTCCGGACGGTAGTGCGATAACCCAACAATGCAAATGGTAACTTTTCATGCCACTGCCTAGACCCTTCTATCATCTTCCTCAATATCTTCTTTATGTTCTTGTTTGCTGCCTCGACTGCACCGTTTGCTTTTGGGCGATACGGTGTGGAATTTCGATGTGTAATCTTGAACTGTTGACATACCTCTTTCATCAATCCACTGTTAAGATTTGCACCGTTATCTGTAATGATCATCTTTGGAATTCCAAACCTACAGATGATGTGGGAATGTACGAAGTCCACCACCGCCTTCTTGGTCACTGATTTGAAGGTTTTGGCCTCCACCCACTTGGTAAAATAGTCGATCGTTACCAGAATGAACATATGACCATTGGAAGCTGCAGGTTCTATAGGTCCAATAACATCCATACCCCATGCGACAAACGGCCATGGTGCTGACATTGTATGCAATTCGGTCGGTGGAGAATGAATCAAATCTCCGTGTATCTGACACTGATGGCATCTTCGCACGAAACTTATACAATCCCGCTCCATAGTGAGCCAATAGTATCCTGCTCGAAGAATCTTCTTTGCTAATACGTATCCGCTCATGTGTGGTCCGCAAACTCCCGAGTGTATATCTGTCATCACTGTTGTGGCTTGACTTGCATCTATACATCTCAACAATCCCAAATCTGGGGTTCTTTTGTACAGCACCCCTCCACTAAGGAAAAATCCGTTCGCCAACCGCCGAATAGCTCGCTTTTGATCTCCGGTTGCTTGCTCTGGGTATACTCCTAACCTGAGGTATTCCTTGACATCATGAAACCACGGCTCACCATCCACCTCTTCCTCTATCACATTACAATAAGCATGTTGATTCCGGATCTGGATATGTAACGGATCGACACGAACCTTGTCCGGGTGATGTAGCATTGATGCTAAAGTAGCCAACGCGTCGGCAACCTCATTATGCATCCTTGGGATGTGCCTGAATTCTACCGATCGAAGGCGTTTGGTCAAATCATGCAAACACTGACGATATGGGATAAGCTTTAAATCTCCGGTTTCCCATTCTCCCTGAATCTTGTACCAGAAGGTCCGAGTCCCCAAGACCAAGACGTCCCTGTACATCCATGTCCACCGCTAATCGCGACCCCAAGATACATGCCTCGTGCTCGGCCATATTATTGAGTACAGTAAGCAGATTGAGCGATAACGAGGATAATGATGTCTGTTTGAATATGAGCACGGCCCTACTCAGACTCGCTTTGCGTTTAGCATTCCGTCGAAGAAGCTTCCATCTGGATCTTGGTTGGTTCTAACCCTCGATTTGCAATACCTCTCATCCGGAAAATACGTCCTCAAGGTTCGTATTACGTCATCAACAGGATTTTCAGCTAAGTGATCGGCAGGGCTTGAGCTTTCATGGCAGTCCTTGTCACGTATATGATGTCGAACTCAGTAAGTAATATTTGCCATTTTGCTAACCTCCCTGTAGGCATAGGTTTCTGGAAAATATACTTCAACGGATCCAGACGCGAAATGAGGTAAGTGGTGTAAGAAGACAAGTAGTGTTTCAGCTTTTGGGCTACCCAGGTCAAGGCACAACATGTCTTTTCCAAATGAGTGTACTTGACCTCGTGGATTGTGAATTTCTTGCTGAGGTAGTAAATGGCCCGTTCCTTCCTGCCAGTAAGATCGTGCTGCCCAGTACGCAGCCGAAACGAATTCTCCAAGACCGTCAGATAAAGAATCAGGGGTCTACCTGGCTCAGGCGGAACTAGTACGGGTGGATTTGACAGATACCCTTTGACCCGGTCAAACGCTTCCTCACATTCTGCCGTCCATTCTATCGCGGCGTCTTTCTTCAATAGGCGGAATATGGGTTCACAGGTTGCCGTAAGCTGGGCAATAAACCTACTGATGTAATTCAACCTTCCCAACAAACTCATTACCTCTGTTTTATTCTTCGGCGGGGGTAACTCCTGAATGGACTTGATTTTGGATGGGTCCAACTCAATGCCCCGTCGGCTGACGATGAATCCTAGCAACTTTTCTGATGGAACTCCGAATGCGCATTTGGCCGGATTGAGCTTGATGTCGTACCTTCGAAGTCTTTGAAAGAACTTCCCGAGGTCGGCAACATGGTCTTCTTGACGCCTAGATTTTATGATCACATCATCCACGTCACCTCAATTTCCTTGTGTATCATGTCATGGAATACCGTAGTCATCGCCCTCATATATGTTGCTCTTGCATTCTTCAAACCAAACGGCATCACTCGGTAGCAATAAGTCCCCCACGGTGTGATAAAAGCCGTCTTTTCTGCGTCCTCTTCATCCATCAAAATCTGATGATATCCCGCATAACAGTCCACAAAGGATCCAATTTCGCGTCCGGCGCAATTATCAATCAGGATATGGATATTGGGAAGTGGAAAATTATCCTTAGGACTTGCCTTGTTGAGATTGCGATAGTCCACACATACCCTGATCTTTCCGTCTTTCTTTGGCACCGGTACTACGTTAGCCAACCATTCAGGGTATCGAGTGACACGAATGACTTTCGCCTGCAGCTGCTTGGTTACCTCCTCCTTAATCTTCACACTCATCTCCGTCTTGAATTTCCGCAGCTTTTGCTTGACGGGAGGATATGCCGGATCAGTGGGTAATCTATGAACCACTAGATCAGTGCTGAGTCCGGGCATGTCGTCATACGACCATGCGAAAATGTCTTTAAACTCCATGAGTGTTTTGATCAGTTCTTCTCTCAGATTGGGTTCAATATGGACACTTATCCGGGTTTCTTTGACGTCATCCGCATTCCCTAGATTAACGACCTCAATATCATTTAAATTCGGTTTGGGTTTTTCCTCGAAGTGACTTAATTCTTCACCGATTTCTTCTACGGCTTCATCATCGCCGTACTCCGACTCACTCTCGTCACTTCTTATTTCATGTGTTATTATTTCCAAACCCGATTGACTTTCTAGACTGGGTTGATTAATCTTTAAGCACGCCATATCATTAAGATCAGTCGCAAGAAGGCTGTTCAGAAAAAGTAAAAAGAAGAAAAGATAAACAAAATTAGACACGAAGGAACCAAATTTCATTGATGGGAATTGTACAAAGGGAAAACAAACTGCAAACTTAAATCAAAATGAACTAAAAACAACTGGATTTTACTCCGGGGACAAACCCCCAACACAAAATTTCGGAAGAAAAACAATCCAAGACAAACTACCAAGACTCCTTCCGGACAGGGAGAGGAGTAGCCTTCCAGTTATTCAGTTTTGCCTTTGGTCCCACAAACTGTATCTCG
The DNA here is from genome assembly GCA_032618575.1 of Nicotiana noctiflora. Classification (NCBI taxonomy): domain Eukaryota; kingdom Viridiplantae; phylum Streptophyta; class Magnoliopsida; order Solanales; family Solanaceae; genus Nicotiana; species Nicotiana noctiflora. The sequence goes on along the minus strand of JASVEL010000782.1, from coordinate 35,107 downwards.
GCATGACTGGATCCTTCCCCGTCTTCGAGCATACATACATCTGTGAATAGGTTTTCGAACTTCCTGAAGAACTCTTCGTCTGGCCTGACCGTAGGGCCAGGAATCTTTGGCGCTGGATGTCCTCTTGCTCCGGACCTGACAAAAGATTGGGAAAGGCGTGGAACAGGCTTTGGGAGCACCCATGTTTCTGCTTGCTCCTCTTTGCTCGCCGGATGTCCTCTGAGGTTGGCTGGAATCCCAAGCCGAAGGTTCCCAAGTTTTCGACCACGGATACCGGTTGTATAATTCTTGCAGAGATGCACCTAGCCCTTTACCGGGTGCGAAACCATGTCGCAACATTTCATGCGCCACCATGACATCGGCAGTAATTGTTCTGTCGCCGGGAATGATTCCCCTTCCGAACTCGGTTGGCGGACACTACATCGCAGACCTGATACCCACGGCCCAACATCTTCTACTGTTTCAACAAAGGGAATGATGGTGCCGATTGTGGATCGTTCTCTCCGTGGACGACGATCTCCTGCTGGTCCCACTCAAACTTGACGAGTTGGTGTAAGCTGGATGGAACTGCTCTTGCGGCATGAATCCATGGTCGCCCTATTAGGAGGTTATATGACACCACCATGTCCAGCACCTGGAATTCCATGGTGAACTCCACTGGCCCAATTGTCAAGATTAGCACTATGTCACCAACCGACGCTTTGCCTCCTCCGTCGAACCCTCGAACACATACCCTGTTCTCGCGTACCCGGCCGATGTCTACTTTTAATTTGCCCAGTGTAGAGAGAGGACAAATGTTAGCACTGGACCCATTATCGACCAAGACTTTGGTAACCACCGCCTCTTCACACTTCACCGTAAGATATAAAGCCCTGTTATGCTCAGTGCCTTCCTCAAGCAACTCGTCATCGGTGAAGGTGATCCGATTTGCTTCGAAGATCCGATTGGTGATCTTCTCCAAATGGCTCACTGAGATTTTATCCGGTACATGTGCCTCATTCAGGACTTTCATCAATGCTTGCCGATGTTCTTCAGAATGTATCAGCAAGGATAGCAATGATATTTGCGCCGGAGTCTTCTTCAACTGCTCTAAGACAGAGTAGTCATGCAGCTTCATCTTTTCCAAGAATTCTTCCGCTTCTTCATCAGTTACCGGCTTTTTCAATGCTGCCGGAGTGGTCTTCCTCAATTCCGCAGGGGCAAAACATCTCCCCGAGCGGGTCAACCCTTGGGCTTCACAAACTTCCTCTTTCACCTCCTTTCCTCTGTAGGTCGTTGTAATCCGAGCATAATTCCATGGGATAGCCCGGCTATCAGTTACTGGCAGCTGTGTTGCCGGTTGGATGATGAAAGGATCCATTCGAACGCCCGCTACTGTCAAGATGGGCTTGATTGCTGCCCTTGGTACAACTATCTTGGCCTGCTTCACCGGTACTTCGTTCACACTTTCCTTTCCTGCTTCCGACTCTCCTGGTATGTCCTTCTTGCAACTGGGCGACTCATCAAAGCTTGGCCCTTTTATCGTTCCTGCCCCGCTAGACTTAATCATCATTACCGTCTGAGAGGCTTTCTCCTTTCCTTCCTCCGCCCGTACCAACTCGATCATATTGGTCTCATGATGAGTTGGAAGCGGGTTTTGGTTGATGTTGGGCTCTGTTGGAGTCTGGACCTCGATCCTGCGGGTGTCGATGAGCTCCTGGATGGCCGTCTTCAGCCTCCAACACTTTTCTGTATCATGTCCCGGACATCCCGAGCAGTAGGCGCAATTCACTGAATGGTCCAGGTTCTTCGGAAGAGGGTTTGGCAGCTTAGCTTCAACCGGATTCAGCAAACCTACCTGCTTTAACCGGTGGAACAGACTAGTGTAAGACTCTCCTAAGGGAGTGAAAGTCTTTGGCCTCGGCGCCTTGTCGCCCCTGAATGCCTGGTTCGGACGGAAACTCGCGCCCGAGGGGTTTCTGTAAGCTCTTGGGGGTGGATGATTGTTCTGGGGGTTTGGCGCACGCCACGGTGCATGAGCGGGAGGTGCAGAATATGACTGTGCATGGTGGACAGTAAAATGAGGATCAGGTGCGGGATAGTAATGTTGCGGGTAGCTATATGGGTTGTGGGGGTAATTTTGGTGGTGAGGTTGGGGTGGGCTATATTGGGGTGCGGGGCCTCTATTTCTGAACCATGCCCCGGACTCGACGGCCGCAACTTCCTCTCTCCTCTTCTTCCCCAGTACTCCTCCAGTACCACTTTGGATAGCCTGAGTGGTGGCTTTCAGTGCTGAGTAACTCATGATCTTGTTGGCCTTCAAACCTTCCTCGATCATACCCCCCATTTTTATCACCTCAGTGAATGATTTGCCTACGGACGTTACCAGATGTCCGAAGTAGGTGGGCTCTAATGTCTGCAAGAAGTAGTCCACCATCTCGCTTTCTCTCATCGGCGGATCTACCCTGGCCGCCTGTTCCCTCCATCGGAAACCAAATTCCCTGAAGCTTTCAGCAGGCTTCTTCTCTAGTTTTAGCAATGATAGGCGGTCGGGGATTATCTCGAGATTGTATTGGAACTGGCCGATAAAAGCTTGAGCCAAATCATCCCACGTAAACCATCTACTGGGATCCTGTCTAGTGTACCACTCCAACGCCGATCCTCCCAGACTCTGGCCGAAGTAGGCTATCAGAAGCTCGTCCCGTCCTCCGGCCCCTCTCATTTTACTGCAAAACCCCCGCAGGTGGGCCACTGGGTCACCATGCCCCTCGTATAGGTCGAATTTGGGCATTTTAAATCCTGCTGGCAACTGGACGTCCGGAAATGGACACAGATCCTTATAGGCGACGCTGACCTGGTTGCCTAAACCGTGCATGTTCCTGAAGGAACTGCTCAGAGCTTTTAACTTTACAGCAACTTCCTCGTGTTCAGAACTTTGGAAGTGTTTTTCAGGTTCTGCCGGATTATCCCGATGAGGTGTATGTGATTGTGGTTGAGGAGCCACAAGTAGGCTACGGAGGATAGTGAAGTTGTCATGGATACGAACATATGGCTCGTTGGCGGCCGCTGCGAAGGAAGCGGTGGAGGTGCTACAAACGAGGGTAGTCGGAGGAGGATTTGGTTTGGCTGGTGGAATGTGGGTGGCATATGGATTTTCCCACTGAAAGTATGGATAGCTCGGGGCACTTGTTGAAGGATCGATGGGCGGATGTTCCGGAGCTGAGGCGAGAGTAGGGCGGTTTGGTGAAGACTGTTCCCTGGCCCAGGCCAGGTGCATCTCCGTTATCTGTTGTTTTAACCGGTCTACCTCTTCTTTCATGATTTGTAGCTCGGATTTTTCTTCCTCGAGACTCTTGCCAGAACTCGACATGCTTACTGTAACTGGTCCTTTGGATCTAGTACGGTAGTGATGGCTGGCCAGGATATTCTGTCAAACCAACTGCTAAACTTTCTGGAATACGCAACAAACTTGTTAGTTCACCGAGTTTGACAGATATGTTATAGCACGTTGGATGCAATGCACCTAACCAAGTAACCCTTTCTACGTGTACTCTTTAACATGCGTCATTCTGGCCCCTTTTTTCTTTTCTTTCTTTTTCTTCTCTTTTTTTTTCTTTTTCGACTATCTTTGCAAGCCTTATTGTTATTTAACCTTTGGATTCTTTTTCTTTCTTTTTAGTGGTGGTCGAATCTTATGTGGATTGCCTACGTATCACGACCCCGCGTGAATCAGACCGAGCGTAGTTCTGGCGACAAGATTGTGGCAAAAATCAGTAACTTTTATATCAAATAAAACCGTGTAGTTACAAAACACGTCTTACAAAATCAGCAAAACAAAAGAAAATGCTTGACTTGGGAAAGTAAAGATAAAAATGCCAACTAGCTTGACTCGACATTTCAAAATACATTTTCAATCAAAAATCTAATGCCCTAAAATCCCTGGGGGCCCGCGAGGCATCATTCGGCCTTGCCGCAGGCCTTGGTGTGAGGTCCTTGTGCAGTTCCCTCAACTCTTCCATGATCCGATGAACATAACCCATAATTGAAGCGAAAAGGTCGGCGCGGGGCATTCATTCACAAGCTAGGCACTTCATGGTGACATAGTGCCCGATTTCTCCAATTCTATCCTTGATCATGTCCCTTTCTCCGAGTAGCCGCTCTATTTGCTGGTTTTTCGCTCCCAATCTTCGAGCATTGTTGGTGACTTGATCTAGGAGCCTATCCACTTGTCCTTGCAGTCGGGCCATCAAATTGTGGCAGCGGTCGAGGTCTGCTCCGGCATCTTGGGCTTGCTTGAAAACCCGCTCCCTAAGGACAACATTTGCTTCCCTCAGGTTAGTGATGATATCGGTGTAATCTTCTTCTACCCGCTTTAGGTGAAGTGCATGTTGATGTGCCTCCTTTTTCCAGCTAGCACGGATCCTCGTTATTTGGGCTTTTGACTCGTCCAATTCTCTTTGGATGTCGGTGACTTGGCTTCTCAAACCCCTTATCAATTTTTCGTCGGCCCGACTCCTCGATTGTCTGTCAGCATCTCTTTTCATTTGTTGGATTTGAGCTCTCAAGAAGTCATTTTCTTGTGCCAACTTCTTTTTGTCTCCTTCGTCGGTGGCGGCTTGCATGTTCTTCTCAAATTGGAGGTCCCGGACCTGCTGTTCTATCCTGCCAATCTTCGTCCTGTACCCCTCCTCCTTTGCTAACCAATCCCATTGTTCCCGTGAATCTTCTGTGAATTGTTGGACATGGGCTCTTTTAGAACATTTCCGACGAATCTGAAATCTTTTCCCGAACCACGCGTTGTACTTTGGATCCACCTCTCCCTTAGATAGTTCCCGGACCATGGTTTTAGGCTCAAGGAACCGACATTCGTGCCACGGCCTTCTAACCTTCTCTTCGGGGAAGACAACTCCCGGGCTCAACTCAATGGCGTACTTCCTTAGGTCTTGATCGGTAGGAATAACCTGAAACCTTCCTAGTTGACGTAATACACGGTGAGGGACATATGGTTGGACACTGCGGATCCCCATCAGAAGGATATAACACTCCTCGGCTGCCATATATATTACTTCAGTATCGGGTAACCACCCGAATGCCCATTCAATCCGATCGGCTTCTATTGAGCTCAGTCGTGCAAGCCATGCCTCGACGCCTTCAGGGAATACAGCACCCATCATCCGTTCTTCGAAACCCCTGATACAGTTTTTTCCGGTCAACCCATGGTTCATGTATTGTGTTCGGTGATGGAGGTGTTCTTGCATCCATAGTTGAAGTAACAGATTGCAACCTTGGAAGAAATTGCCCCCTTCTCGGCATACAGTCAAAGCTCGATAGATTTCGGACAAAACCAAAGGGACCACCGTGCTGGTAGCCTTTTTGATTGCAACATCGGCTATTCCTACCGGACTTATCTCTATTTTCTTATCTTCGCGCGGACAAATCACAATCCCCAAGAATGTCGTTATGAATGCTAGAATTCGTCTGGCCTCCCAACTTGGTTCTATTCCCTGCGTGAGTCAGTCCAAGGTTTGACTCTTCAAAACCCCGAGGAGTGTCGTACCGTTGATATAAGAATTGAAGATCGCAATACCCTTTCAACAGATCATCATTTTTCACCTTCCGACTAATGCTCAGCAAATCCAGAAACCCATGTGGAGATACCGGTCTTGGTGAGAGCAGGTATTGCCCTCTTAATTTCCCATTAAGTCCTGCATAGCTCGCAATTTCCTCTAATGTGGGCGTCAATTCAAAGTCAACAAAACGGAACACATTGCGGGTCGGATCCCAGAAAGATACCGGTGCCTTGATGATGTCCTCCCTTGGCTCGATATTCGACAGATCAACCAAACCTCCCAAAATTCTCCCTACGACCTTTTTACTACTGTCTTCCAAATCGTTCCACCATATACGGAGCTGCTGAGGGATCTCACTAAAGATTGAAAATGATTTATTCTGATTCGTGCTCATCCTGCACATTTATTAAGGTGATTTAAATAAGAAAACAACTTTGTTTTGCTAAAAAAAAATAAAAAAATCAGTTTTCAATCACGGCCTTTCAACGTCTCGGGGACGAAGGCTTTTAAGGCTGTGGGGTAAATTGATCGAAATCAAAATTGACCCAAAGGTGGCCGTTTATACGAAATTAGCCTTCCGGCGTCCCTTTCGGGAACATTCGGCTATTTTTAAAAACGGCGTCACCGACTTATTTAGTACAAAAGTTAGTTTTGATTTTTCGGCCATTTTTTCAAAAAGTGAAGTTGGACCTGATGGAGGTTGCCTACGTATCTCACATCCGATGAGAATCAAACCCACGTAGTTCGGTTTTGACGAAACAAACGGCATTATTTATTTATTCACTTTACTAAAGGAAAACAAATAAGCTATTTCTATCTTAAGAGCAAAACACATTTTTTTTTTTTTTTTTTTTTTTTTAATCTCTAAAAGCCGGTCGGCATGCAAGTCTATAACAGATAAATGCGCAAGACAAACGGGATGCAGCAGGATAGTCTGTTCATTTCAGGTCACCTGTCCTAGACGGACCCAACCCCTGTGTTGAGTCCCCTAAGCCAAAATGCGACATGATGCAAATAAACGTTTCCTACTAGGGATCCGGCATGAAGCTTTGTTATTCTAGGTTTAAAAACCTGGGTTTATCTGTTCTAGACTTGGCTTACCCGAGCGGAGAGCTCGAGCCGAGGAGGAGGCAGCAACCCGGGAATACAGAAGCTTCACCGGTTTTGCAACTTATCCAAACCTCGTTCTAAAATGGGAATTAGACACTATACTGAAAAGAAGTCACACGAAGTGCACCCTTCTTCATGATTTAGAAGACTCAGAGAGGAGATTGGTTCCGGCACAATTTATATATACAGTTCACACAATATCAAAGCAGTAAAAACAACATTTTGCACATTGATGCCAACATGTAAAAAAATCAGATAATAAAATATGCCAAATACAACAATTATTCCGAGCTCGGATTCTAAAGAAATCCCAGGCAGAGTCGCCAGAGCTGTCACACCTCTTTTTTACGCACCCGCAAGGATGCAAAGAGTTTTTCCAATTGAAGGACAATCGAGACGGGACTTATTTTAATTACTTCAGAGTCGCCACTTGGGAGATTTTATGGTGTCCCAAGTCACCGGTTAAATCCCGAATCGAGGAAAAGAATGACTCTATTTAACAGTCCGCGAACCAGAAATCCGGATAAGGAATTCTATTAACCCGGGAGAAGGTATTAGGCATTCCCGAATTCCGTGGTTCTAGCACGGTCGCTCAACTGTCGTGTTTGGCTTATCTATCTGCTTTTTACAATTATGTACTTAGTGCAAGTTAATACCCTTTTACCACTTTTATTATTGGTTGTGATTTACGAAAGAAAAAGTTGCTTAAAAATATGCTTTCGAATCACGTCACATGAAATGCACCCGGATCCTCAACATATTCTTATTCAACATTTCGGGGTTTGGATTTGGGTCACATGAAATGCACACCCGTATTTAAAAAGGTAAAAACTAAAGTATGTGCCCGGATCGACTACTTATTTACATTGTTGAGAAAGGCGTGATATTCGTTAAGAAAACGACGCATCTCGAAACCTAAGTATTTATATGTACATTTATGACGGCTATGTGATTAGTGTAACTATTGGGCGAGGCGTACCTTTGATTCAAATCTAAAGCGAACTACATCTCACTGTATCGTACTTAAGAGTTGATTCCAGATTACTTAAAACTTGCTACGAACCACATCGCATGAAATGCGCCTGTGGTTCATGTCATGCTTTATTTACTCTTGCCCGAAATTGGGGTCGGGTCACATGAAATGCACCCCCGACTCTTTTTAATCTAATTATGTCATTCCGTTGAGTAACAACTCCCTATCTAATCTTGCTTGTAACATAAGGTCTATCATTTAACAGGTTTGGAGATTACACACATGAGTAGGGAAGATTGAATAGAGATACGAAGACTAATTCAGGTTTACATGCTTATCTAATGACAATGTATCTTTGACCTAGCTACGCTTTTCCATAACAAAACCAGTAATACAGATTTAATTAGACAGTAACAGCACGTAATCAAGCATAGACTTTGGACGACTACATGATTCAACAGACTTCAAACATGAACTTCAGGCTTCATTCTTTTTGAACCAAGGAATTACAATAACAGAGATGTGTACCTGGAATGCGGAATAACAAGGAAGAGTGAGCAATGGCAATGCAGCAACAGCAACAAGAACAGTAACAGCAACAGTAAACCAGTAACAACCAGTGAACCAATAGCCACTCAATATACCGACCAACAACAACAAACAGTGGCAGCAATCAAACAAACTAACAGCAACCACAATTAATGAACCAGTGGTTAACTTGAGACCAACAACAAACAAATAATGTCCAATGAATCAGCCAACAGCAACACTACACAGCAACAACAACAATGACTAACAGCAGCCACAAACACTGGAATTACCACAGCCCTCAAACTGAACCAGCAGCAAATGACCACCACAGTCACCACAAGAGACCAGCTAAGAACAATAGACCAATAATAAACTGGATTGACAGCAACCAAACGACCCAGGCAGCCACACACAGACCAGCCAGCAACACAACAGTGAAACAACAACAACAACCAAACCAGGCAGCAACAAACAACCAGTGGCAACAAACTGGACCAGCAACACCACAGACCAACCAAGCCACCAACAATGGAACAAACAGCACCAAATCAAACCAGGCAGCAACAAACAAACACACCAGCCAGCAATGAAGACACGACAACAACAACAATGTCTGCAACAACAACAACCCAGGCAGCAACAACTACACACCAGCCAGCAACCACACAGATACAAACACCACCACAACACTGGCCAAACACTCAATCACTGAAGCGATACAATCGAAACAGTGACCCAGGCCAATGGAACAGTAGTTTTCTTTTCTGTATCTTTTGTGTGTATAAGGAAATGAACCCCTGCTCCTACTTTCTCTCCAGGTACTCTGAAAATCTCTACTGTATGTCTATGTTCTCTCCAGGTATTTTTGATTATCACACTCTCTAAGGTCTGTATGTATGAATCCTTACAGGTACTCCCCAAAAATGTCCTCTCAAGTCTGTATGAATCTCTATCAATGTATATCCCTCATACATGTATGAATATGCCCTCTTTATAGCCAATCTCCTCTACTTTGGCTGGCCAGCAAGTTAAACTAAGGTTACCCCCTACCCTGACTCCCCTCTGCCCATCCCTATTCCCTGAACCCCACTACCTATTGTCCAAAGTATGGACTCAGCATTAAACAATGCTGGTGGCAGTGTTCAGTGGGATGCCCTGCTGTGCTCAGTTCCACTAGCCCTTGTATGTGTGTGTGATTAAACAATTAGTCTGTTAACTACAACCAATTAATTCCCTCTAATCTGAATCAAACAGTAACCAAATCCCACACTTGCATACGGGCAGGCCAGGGCAAATTACACAAACAAATTGGATTGTTGACGACATTAATCACATTGAACCTATGATTCAATTTAACTACTGAAAACAGAGGGAATTGGCCAAATAAAAGGCCTCAAATGAGAAGAGCAGACCAACGGGTATGAGAAATTAAAAGCATGAGAAATTGAAACAATGAATAAAACACACACATATTCACACAATCGAATTAAAACGAACAAAGAAGGAATGAATACCTCATAAGAAAACTGCCAACCAAGCTTCGAACCAAAATTTGGAATTATTGAAGCCAAACGGGCTTTAATCGAGATGTTCTCGATTGAGAACACCTAAACTAAAGTCCCTTGGACTTCAATTGCGGCTAACCCGGCTTGAATTGAGTTACTTCAAAAATTAGGGTTCTTGGGCTCGGATTTGGGGCTTTTGTATTTTTGGTTAGATTCGAAGCAAACCAATGTCAATGGGAGTGTGGGGGAGGTGTGAGGAGACTGTGGTGTGAATTTGGGGTGATTTGGCATAGGTTCGAGTTTGACTCGAATCTTCAAATGAAGATTCGAGGAGCTCCGGCATGATTCGAGGTTAATGGAGGCTGGGATCGTGATGGGGGAGGTGAGGGGAAGGTTTTGGCGTTGGTTTGGGTTTGATTGGCCTACCGGAGCCGCCGTGAGGCGATTTCCGGCAGGCGGAGGAGGGCGGCGTTACACCGGGCTTTGAGAGCTTCTGAGGGAGATGAAGGGAGAGGGGGGTCTGGCTTGGGGGGGGCGGGGTATGGAAAGGAGTTTATATATGTTTTGAGTAGTTAAATCCTGATCGTTGGATCAAACTTGATCAACGATCAGGATCCTCTCACTTAAACCAAACGGTGCCGTTTGGTTAAGTCCTAGGCTGAATGAATTTTGGAATTAACGGATTAATCTGGGCCGTTGGATAATAAAATCCAACGGTCCAGATCAAGCGTTACATAGGCTGAAGCTGGACGGATATTTGGGCCGGATCAGAAGCAATTCATTTGGGCCTGGCTTTTAGACTAAATTTGGCCCAGCTCGGATCTTCATGAGGTATTATATGCATATGTATATATATATATATATATATATGTATGTATACATATATATATATATATACACACGTATGTATATATACCAACCTATAACACCGCTGTTTTTACTACAATTAACGCACACAATTACATATTACCCAAAAAAAATGTAAATCACATGACTTCGATATCAAACACTGAAAATGCAAAGCCTAGCATATATTTTTGTATTTTTAATTTAAATAAATAAACGTGCACACAAAAGATAAAATTAACACAAAATCACACAAATCATGCCCAACACGAAACTATTTTTATTTTGAATTTTCTGGGAGTACTTCTCAAGTAAGGCAAAAATCACGTGCTCACAGTATCCACTAATGAAGGCTTCCCTCAACTCAAGATCATATAAGGCTTTTGAGGATTCATTGTGAAGGCTTTTGTGTAAGGGTAGGATATGCCTTTGTTCACATTGGTTCAATCTTCCCTTAAGCACTTATTTTGGTTCGTATTGGAAGACTTTCTTGACTCATTTGAGTATTTCTTCTTTGAAGGTGTTAGAGGGACACCATGTCACTCTTTCTTTTGCAATTCAAAACCTTTTTCCTTTTTGTTCACCTTTTTTCGCATCTTTTTCACTTTTTTGTTGACTTTGGATCCCATTTTTGGGTTTTATTCACCTTTGTCTTTCTTTTGCGTTTCTCTTTTTCATTGCCTTCCTTTTTCTTTTTGCTTTTATACCTTTTTACAACATTTGTGCATTTCTTTCCTCTCCCCCAAACTTAGATATTTGTCATTATGCAAGAAAAGATTTGGGTGCCAAGAGAGGGTTTCATTAAAACGGGTATAGGCTTGTAACTTTTGGTTCATGAAAGAATAAGGTTTAAGGCTCAAAAGGGGTGAACTAGGGATCATTATATTGGTAGGTCATGAAAAGGATCAATATAGTATTTTTGGATCAAGGAGAGCCTACAATCACTTCTCAAGTCAAGTTACACCTATGATTTCGCCTCAACAAACATTCGGGGGAAGTTCTAGACCTTTGGCACGGTACTTGGGCTCACAAATCAAGTTCTCACCACCCATACACTCAAGGATTTCCAAAAATGGAGTCGAGGGCCCACAACAACATCGAATACAATTCAAGCGCACAGTGGTTCAACATGACTATATGATGATTGTTTGGTCAACACAAGAGTCTCAAGGCCACGACTTTCACCATCCTATACACAACTTAATGTCTTTGACCATGAGATCAAAGGCAAATGTGCTAGGCCCAAGTGAAGCTTTGCTTGAGGAACCCTTAACTACCAAAAAACTTGAAAATCAAAAAGAAAAATCAAAAACTGACTCAACCTTTATGAACCTTGTCACGCTATATATCATTGGGAAGAGCCACCCGGTTCACACAACACTTTACCCTTGGAAAGAACCGTGACATAAAGAAAACCAAGGGCATATTGCAATACCCAAAACGAAACCAAAACAAGGCTACGAGCCTAACCTTGCAACTAAAACGAAAAATTTTAACGAACCACACAAACTAAAGAGAAAACATCAACTGATAACCAAATGAATATGTACACCAAGAGAGTAGAATATACAACTAAAGGAATTTAGAATTAAAGTTTATATACAAGCCAACTATGTCTACAAATGTACTGAAAAGAGAAAAAAATATATACAATAATCCTGTCATTCCAAAAGTTCAACAAAAAGTAGGGCCACACCCCCACGAATAAGAGCTAGCATTGTCCCTAATGCTAACTACCAAATATAACATCAAAAATAAGGAGCAAAGGATATAAAAAATGGCCCCTCAAGCCTCATCCACTGGTCTATGCTGCTTGGTAGCTCCCATGTCCTATGTACTGGCAGGGACCTCAGACTGGTCCTCAGTATGCTGCTGCTGTGCTACTGGGATAGGTGCCTGCTCCTGGACTGGCGCATCAGCTGAATGGGCACCGAAGGGATCCTCATGCTCTATGTCTACTGCAATCACAACTCCCTCAGTGTTGGGAAGTTTCCTTTTCTTCCTGGGCCTATGCTCCTCAACTGGTGGCTGCTCGATAGGGGTCTCTATAGCTGGCTTCTCAAATAACAAGTCTAGTGGCAGCTGATCCGCCACTAGCTTGTCCACCTTCACCTTCAGTGCTGCTACTGACTTCGTTGAGGCTTTTGTTTTCCTCAACTTCATGTGCTCCTTAGCTAGGCTCTTAAGTTCCTTGCTATGCTCACCAACTACCTTCTCCAAAGAGTCCTACTTTTCCATCATATGTTCCTGGTTGGCCAAGATTTTCTTCAAGGTCTCATCAATAGAAGAAGGTACCTCAATATTTACCGGTGCTCTCTCGTCATGTACATCTGTTGTCAATGTGGACACCTTAGATGTTGCTGCTGACATCTAGTTGTTCCGACTGGCTAATGAGTGCATGAGTTGGTTGGCGGTGAGTCTGTGAGTCTTGGACACCGAAATCACTAGCTCAGCTGAAGTAGGAGGTGGTGTTGTAGAAGGCCCTGGGTCAATGAAATGGGATCAATGGGCTGCTCAGAGGCAGCTGGCTCATCATACTGGCCAACTGCGGAAGTAATGGAGGCCTGACCCTTCTTGGCATTATTCAGGTTGTCAGGGCCCTTTTGATCATACCATGAATAAGGGCTCACCGGAGGTACCTTTACATCATATTTCTTTTTTTCTACCCTTAGCTCTCGGAAATACATAGTCAATATGTTGGGGAAGGGGTAGTTGGCCTTGGTTTCATTGCCCACCGTGGAGAGCACCCTATGCATAATATTTCCCACATTTAATGGGAACCCAGCCATGATAGAAGCAACTAAGACAGCACGATCAACGGGGATGGAGTGATCATGTGTGGTCGGATCAAGCCGATTGCACACAAATGTCAACCACCCTTTTGCTTCGAATTTGAGAGTGTTCCTGTATATTTTCTCCTGATCCTTGAGCCACACCGGAACTGTACCTGGAGCTGCTAAAATCTCAGCTAACCACGGGAGAGCTTCTTGTTTTAGGGCCAACCTTTCCAGGTATTGTGACTCATCTTCCTCTACGAACCCCAAGAAGTCATTAAGGGACTTCCCATCAAAGAGCACCACCTTATCCCTCACTTTAGTAGCTGCGGACCCCCGAACGACATGGAAGACATTGTTGTAAAAGTCTTTGACCATATGCTCATTTGCCATATCCACTCGTTCCTTGAAGAAGTCCCAACCCTCCCTCGTATAAAATTGTGCTTGTACATGAGGGTTGTGAGAAAGCATATCTGTATCAATAAACCACCTCTCCAGGATGAGTTTTCTCTTAGGCCACCATTCCATGAACCAGTGGAAGGCAATCTGAATAACGAACCTGTCCTCCCACACTTCAGGCTTCCTTGTCCGCTCTACATCCCCTTCCTGGGCTCACCTCCCTCAGCTTGCTCTTCACTTTACCCTGCCTGTTCTCCACACTCCCCTGATAGTGAAGTTGTGGGAGAAGTGGAGTATTGGCTGTCCCTGTCTACTCCGGACTCATCAGCTGAATCCGATACCACATTTGTTGGCTTTTTGGAAATGGCAGCAATGCCTTGATCTCGAGATGCAGAGTCATGGAGGCCAACTGATACAAACATATGTGTGGGGGCAGACTCTGAATTTGCACTCCTGGAGGGTGCATACTCACTCCCTGTTGACTGGGAGGCAGCCTTGTCAGCTTTTCGGAGTAGCTTCCGAGTTTTCTTTATATTGGCTCTAGCCTCGGGAATGAGTTTGACCACCCTTTTTCCTTTTCCCTCTCGGGAGGAACCACCTCTCCCTGATCCTCCACGTTATTGTGCACCTCCACATTTTTTCACCATTATCTGCAAGGGAAACAAATCTAGAATTGTTAGTAGAAGCACATCATAAGTAAGCAATGTAACAGTGAAATCATAAGTTCAGATAGTGTTGCAGTCTGTGCTCACATAGACCGCACAGAAATGTCACGCAGTCCGCACAGGCTAACCACTTAACCAACCAACTCTCTGTAAATGACCTACGTAGATCGCACAAATATCCCATGCGACCGTGTGGGTCCAATGCGGACCGCACACAAATGGTATGTAGCCGCGTAGGTCCAAGTTCAGAAAATGACAACTCTATGATGATAGGCCAACGCGGTCCGCACTATTTTGTACCGCGGCCATGCTAGAGTCATGCGGACCGCACAAAAATGGTCATGCGAACCGTGTAGAGCAGTTGTGTAAAATTCCAATCAAACTCACGTGGACCGCACAAAAATGTTGTGCGGACGCATAGTGCAAACTGTACTAGGTTGGTTCTTTTTGTTCTTTTTGGTCCAGTTTTAACAACCTAAATGTCCCTACTCAGTGTTTTTTACAAGAAAATTATGCCAATTTCGACATGAATTCACAAACCCTATTCTAACAGTCAATGCAGATGAAAATAGGAAGAAATTAAGAAGTTATTCTATTAGAAATCATATAAAATGAACGCAAATTAAACTAAGAGATAATGTGAAAATGAAATGTTACCAAGGATTAATGGAAATGCAAATATGTGCACAAGATTGTGGATGAACAGTGAAAATGTTGCTTCAAATGAAAAAGAGCGAAAAAGTTTAAAGGAGGTCCAATGTCCCTATTTATAGAGAACCGTGGGGCCCATGTCTTACCTATCTGCGCGGCCGCACATAAATGGCACACGGACTGCGCATGATTTTTCACCTTTTGCTTCTAAGGACAGCCCGTGCACATCGCACTGTTTTAGTGTACGACCGCGTGGCAAAACTTCAGAGAGTTGCTAATTCAACAATTTACACACGAACCGCACTATTTTGGTGCGTGGCCACGTGGAAAACTTTAGAGAGATGGCAACTTGAGTTCAAGCTCATGCGGACCGCAAAGTAATGTCACGCAACAGCGCTGGCTTCACGTAGACCACACACAAATGGTCACGCGGCCGCATGATAACTGATCAGATACTGCCTAATTTTTATTTTGTTCTGCACTGTTTCAACAACATCCCTGCAACACTTCACAAACCATCAGCTCAAAAATCCTACTGTACAAAGGAAAAATAAAGAAATTCAAAAGACATGGGTTGCCTCCCAAGAAACGCCTAATTTAACATCGTAGCCTGATGTGGGTTACCACCATTTTTACTTCAAGTGAATAAGTGCCACCACGTGGCTATCATCAACCTTGACCAAGTAATGCTTGAATCGATGCCCATTAACCCGGAATACTTCACCATTTTTGTTCTTGAGATCAAGGGCACCGAAAGGAGTTACAAAAACCACTTCAAAAGGCCCATTCCATTTGGATTTGAGCTTCCCCGGAAATAACCTTAGCCTTGAGTTGAAAAGAAGGATCATATCACCAATCTTGAATTCTTTACCCCGAGCATACTTATCATGTAGGTACTTCATCTTGTCCTTGTACAAGGATAAGCTGGAGTAAGCATGAAGGCGAAATTCATCAAGCTCATTCAATTGTTCCACTCGGAGGTTGGTCACAACATCCCATTCCAAATTCAAACTTTTTAAAGCCCACATCGCCTTGTGCTCCAGTTCCACCGGGAGATGACAAGTCTTACCAAACACCAATCTATATGGAGATATACCTATCGGAGTCTTGTATGTTGTCCTATAAGCCCAAAGAGCATCGTCCAGCGTCTTTGACCAATCAGTCCTATTCGCATCACTATTTTGGACAAAATACTCTTAATTACCCTATTAGAAACCTCCACTTGGCCACTTGCTTGAGGATGGTATGGGGTAGTCACCTTGTGGTTAACTCCATATTTGGTGAGCAAAGAGTCAAATGCCTTGTTACAAAAATGGGACCCCCATCACTAATGATAGCATGTGGGGTTCCAAACCTAGTGAAAATCTGCTTCTTCAAGATTGCCACGACACTCCGGGCTTCATTATTGGGAAGAGCCACGGCTTCCACCCACTTGGAGACATAATCTACCGCCACGAGAATCTACGTGTTCCCGTAAGAGCTAACAGATGGGCCCATGAAGTCAATGCCCAACATATCAAAAATATCAACCTCTAAAATGGTGTTAAGAGGCATCTCATCTTTTTTAGAAATCCTGCCGGCTCGTTGACATGCATCAAACCTTTTAACCAAATCAATTGCATCTTGAAACAAAGTCGGCCAATAGAACCCACAACTTAGAACCTTTGATGTTGTTCTCACCCCCCTCCCCATGATGACCATCATAAAGAGAAGAGTGTCAAGCTTCCAATATGCTCAATTACTTTTCTTTCGGGACACAATGATGAATCATACCATCGGTGCAAATTTTGAACATATAGGATTTGTCCCAATAGTAATCCAAACTATCCCACTTAAGCTCCTTCCTTTGGTTAGAAGATATCTCATACGGGATGATACCGGTCACAAGTTAATTGGCTACATCGGCAAACCACAACATATCATGCATAGACACCGCAAGGAGTTGTTCATCAAGAAAAGCATCATTAAACTCAACACCATTGCTTGGTCTTCCTTCCTTCTCTAGCCGGGACAAGTGATCCGCAACTTGATTTTTGCTTCCTTTTCTATCAATAATCTCAAGATCAAATTCTTGCAATAATAATACCCATCTCATCAATATTGCCTTTGAGTCTTTCTTTTTCATCAAGTACCTAAGGGCTGCATGATCGGTCTGAATAATCACCTTGGCCCCCATAAGGTATAGGAAAAACTTCTCCATGGCAAACACAATAGCTAGCAACTCCTTCTCGGTGACTATATAGTTCTTTTGAGCCTTATTCATCGTCTTGCTTGCGTAGCACACCGGATGGAACATCTTGTTAATTCTTTGATCAAGCACCTCACCAACCGCTAAATCACTAGCGTCACACATTAACTCAAAAGGCAAATCCCAATTTGGTGTGGTGATAATGGGAGTGGTAGTCAACTTATGTTTCAACAATTCAAAAGATTCCATACACTTCTCATCAAACACAAAATTCACATCCTTCTCCAATAGCTTGCACCGGGTTCACAACCTTTGAAAAATCCTTGATGAAACACCGGTAGAATCTGGCATGGCCTAAGAAACTCCTCAACCCCTTGACAGAGGTGGGGGAGGAAGCCTCGTGATAACCTCTATCTTCACTTTGTCAACTTCAATGCCATTCTTTAAAATCTTATGCCCCAAAACAATTTCTTCTTGCACCATGACGTGACATTTCTCCTAGTTTAGTACAAGATTGGTCTCCTCACATCTTTTCAACACTCTATCCAAGTTCCCTAAGCATTCATCAAATGAGTCCCCCACCATGCTAAAATCGTCCATGAACACCTCCAGAATGTCCTCCACCATATTGGTGAAGATTGCCATCATGCATCTTTGGAAAGTTGCCAGAGCATTACAAAGTCCAAACAACATCCTTGAGAAAGCGAATGTGCCATATGGACAAGTAAATGTTGTCTTTTCTTAATCCTCCGGGCAATGAGAATTTGGTTATACCCCGAATAGCCATCAAGGAAGAAATAATAAGACCGCCCCCCTAAACGATCATGCATTTGGTCCAAAAATGGTAGAGGGAAATGATCCTTCCTAGTGACTTTGTTGAGCTTTCTATAATCCATACACACTCTCCAACCAGTGACCGTGCGGGTCGAAATCAATTCATTGTTTGCATTTGTGACCACCGTGATACCACCCTTCTTTGGAACATATTGGATTGGGGAGGTCCATGAACTATCCGATATTGGGTAGACTACAGCGACATCCAACCACTTGATAACCTCCTTCTTGACCACCTCTTGCATAGCTTCATTTAATCTTGTTTGGTGTTCAAGTGACGGCCTTGCATCATCCTCCAAAATGATCTTGTGTATGCAAAAGGCGGGGCTTATGCCCCAAATATCCGCCAAGGTCCATCTAATTTCCCGCTTGCGCTTTTGTAAAACCTCCAAAGTGGCGTCCACCTGCAAGTTAGTTAAGCAAGACGATAGAATAACAGGCAAGGTGAAATTGGGACCCAAGTTACCTAAGGTGAGGAGGAAGTGGTTTCAACTCCAACACCGACGACTCCTCAATAGATGGCTTTGTTGGAGGGGTCTTGCGATTCTCAAGGTCCAATGACAACTTTCTCGGCTCATAAGAGTACGAGCCCATATCACGCAAAGCGTTTACACATTCAATTCTCCTGGCATCATTATTAGCTTTCATATTCAAAAGCACCGCTTCAGGTGGATCTTCTATATTGATCATTGCAATGTGTCATCCACTATCACTGTTGTGACAATGTCAACAAACGAACAAACTTCGATACTGTTTGGTTGCCTTACCGATTTGCACATATGGAAAATTACTTTTTCATCACCAACTCGGAAAGTCAACTCTCCTGCCTCAACGTCAACCAAAGCTTTCTCAATCGCTAAGAAAGGCCTTCCAAGAATAATTGGGACTTCAAAGTCCACCTCACAATCAAGATCACGAAGTCGGCCGGCAAAATGAACTTATCAACTTGAACAAGAACGTCGTCGATGATACCCAAAGGCCGCTTCATAGACCTATTCACCATTTGTAGCCGCATTGATGTCGAGTGAGGTTGCCCAATCCCCAAGGTTTTTAACACTGAATATGGCATTAGATTGATGCTTTCCCCCAAATCACATAGGGCTTTTGCAAAATTGTCGCTTCCAATAGTGCATAGGATGGTGAATGCTTCGGGATCCACAAGCTTTGGAGCCATGGAATGTACTATTGCGCTCACATAATGTGTCATTTTGATCGTTTCACACTCCATCGATCTCTTCTTCGTGACCAAATCCTTCATGATTTCGCATACTCGGGCATTTGCTCTAGCGCCTCCACCAAGGGCACATTTATGGTCAAGCTCTTCATCATGTCAATAAATTTTTTAAACTGGTTATCACTCTTTTGTTTCGCCAAATATTGAGGGTAAGGCGGAGGAGGCCTAGGCAAGGGTGCCTTGGTCTTTTGCACTTCCGGCTCGGGCATATCTATGACATGTTCCCAAGATGGGTTCACGTTCTCTTGAGTCTCCTCCTCAATTTCTTGAATGTCAATTCTCACCTCATCTCTTGCACTTGTCTCCACAACATCATCAACCCCCATAGGTATGTCAAAACTAGGCAACTCATCTTCCTCCACTATGGCTTGATTCTCTCTTGAGGCATTCACATCACCGCCTCGTCCACTCCTTGTGGTCATTACCATTACGTGGTTGTTTTGCCCACCCTTAGGATTCACCACTGTGTCACTAGGTAGTGCACCCTTTGGGCGAGTATTTAGGGATTATGAAATTTGTCCAAGTTGTACTTCCAAGTTGCGGATGGAAGTATTATGTGAAGCTAATTGTACATTCGAGTCTTGATTCCTTTTCATCATTTGTTCAAACATTACTTCGATCCTTCCAAATTCATTGCCCGAAGAACTCGGCCCTTGTGACTGATAAGGTGGTAGGTTGTTTGGATGTTAAAACATCAGGGGCCTTTGAAACGCTTGCCCCCGATTACCTTGGCCTACACTGTTTTTTCCAATTGTTGTTGTTCCAATTATTGTTGTTTCCGCTCCAATTGCCACTATTATTGCCTTGATTGCCCCAATTGCTTTGATTACCCTCATTCCAATTTCCGGCGCCTTGGGGTTTATTATTTTTCCAATTGCCACCACCTTGTTGATTATTCCAATTCCCTTGAGATCACCATTATTGGTTGCCTTGATTTCCTCTATTCCCTTGAAAGTTGTTCACATATTGGCAATTTTGCTCAACATTCATTTGAATACCCACTACCATCATCATAATTTTCACAAGCTCCTTGTTGTTGTGGCCCCCTTTACCTTCTCTTCATCATGTTTACCCCTTCCATAGCATTGACTTGTCTTGGATTTTGCACTTGTTGCAATTGTGCCATTGCTAATTGATTCATGGTTGTTGTAAGTTCGGTAATGGCTTGGTCGTGGTCATGTAACTCCTTGTGCAAGTGTATAACATTTGGATCGCCTTGAGGAACATCAGCCCAACTTTGCCATGCCGATGAAGTATTGGCCATCTCATCTAGAACTTAACATACTTCATTATACGGGAGCTTCATGAAGTTGCCTCCTGCCAATTGGTTAACAATTCATTGGTTTGTTGTGTTAATACCTTTATAGAACGTCTGTTGGATCATCACATCATTCATGTCGTTGTTCGGACACTCCTTTACCATGGTTCTAAACCTCTACCATATTTCATGCAATGGCTCTGTCGGTTCTTGTTTGAAGGCTAAAATCTCATCACGGAGCACCACCATATGACTTGGGGAAAAGAAATTTGCCCGACAATTTGTCCCATGTAGTAATTGAATGATTCGGTAACCTCTCCAACCAATCGAGTGCTTTACCCCGAAAAGAGAATGGGAAAAGTCTCAACCTTAAAGCATCTTCAGAAACATTGGTTTTCTTACTTCCCCAACAAGTATCCACGAACCCCTTCAAGTGCTTGTATGAATTTTGATCGAAGACGCCCGTAAAATACCCTTGTTGTTCAAGAAGTGTCAATATCACATTTGTAATTTTGAAGTTCCCCGCCCAGATCCGGGGAGTAACTATTGCACTTGCATAACCTTGGTTGGAAAGAACCCTTGGAGCTACTCTTGGTGGAGGCGGAAGAGGGTATGGAATTACATCATTAGGATTAGCATTTGCGTTTCTACCTCTCCTTGGTATTTGTGGTACCTGGAGTTCCTCTAGTTCTACATCATCAACCTCCTCCCCCGCGACCACGTTGTCAAGAGGGATATTCCCGTTCAAAGCCATTTGTACTTGTTGGTTTGACACTAATAAAGTAGTAAAAAGAATGAAAGAGAAGCTAAACACTAAACTAGTTACACAAATAGTCGGAAACTGTAAGCTCCCCAGCAACGGCGCCAAAAAGTGATCATCGTGGAATCAACCCTTAGGAAAAGTGGGCGCTAATAACTTTTACCTGATAGTGGTTTTCGGGGTCAATTTCCTCAGGGTTCTAGTTGTGGGAGTCAAGTATTTGTGAAGACTAAGAAAGTGTTTTAGCTTCTAATTTGACTTATAATATTTTTTATTTTCTTTGTTTATCAACTAAATATATTAACTACAATTATGAACTAGATTATGCTAAATTGTGATTCTAAGGTGTATGCAATAAGGAGAAGACACTAGGGTCGTAATACTCGCCTACATGAATAATTAACGGGTATATAATGCTAATGCAAGGATGATAGCTATGGGAAAATTGGATAACCGTTGCACTTTAGTACTCACTCTCACACGTCTCGGTAGAGAGAGTGATTTTGCCCAATTTACTCTCGAGAGACCAATTGGGTAAGCTAATTTGACCAAGCAACTTTAAGGTTCAAGTTGGGTAATTACTCTCTCGTGGTTTAACCCGTTACTTAGGACTACCATTCTCATAGGTCCATCCTAAATTCTTGTTGGGTTGATTGAGAGGTCATAAACTCTCTTTCTCAAGAAAAGTCAAAACCGACTAAACTAGACTTAGTATTTGCAACCACAAAATCTAAATGAAAACATACAATCAACCCAAAACCAAACACCCAATATCATCCAAACATTAAGCAATAATACCCATTAATTACCCACACTAGGGTTGAGCCACAACCCTAGCTAATGGGTTTAGCTAGACATGGAAGAAGTAGAAATTGAAGAAATAATAGAAGAAATTGACATAAACATGAACTACAAATTTGATACACTTAATTCCATGTTAAAATCTAAAGAAAATAGAACCAAATAGGCCAATAAATGTTGCCTCGTGCTCCGCTGCTCGTACAAAGTAAAAAGAAGTTAACCTGAAAAAGTAAAATATGTTATTTATACTACATAGGAAAAACTAGACAAAAATACCCCTGAGGGTCTGTCGCGGATCGCATAGAAATGACATGCGACAGCGTAGGGTAACTGGCCTTCAATTTTGAGCTACTAGATCTTATAACGCGGACCACCTAGAAATTCCATGCGGCCGCGTAGGTTGAGTCACGCGGACCGTGTGGAAATGATGTGCGGCCGCACAGTTGATTTTTCTCCAGTGTTGACTCCCTGATCATTCACCCATGCGGACCGCATAGATATGGTGTGCGGCCACGTGGGATTATGCCTTGTATTCTGAGCTTCTGTTTCTTCATCATTGCAGACCGTGTAGAAATGGATGCGGTCCGTGTGTAATTATGACCAAATTGCAGGTTCTCTGATCATTACCTGCGCGTCCGCGTGGCAATACAGTGTGGACCGCGCAGGGCTTGCCTGGACTTGGTTATTTCCAAAATCCTCTTATGAGGCCGCATGACAAAAGGTTGTGGTCCTCACAGGTCATTTAATTCCCACTTTAGCTCATATCATGACACTTGCCAGATTTTACTCCTTCCTGAGCCGATTTGTGATCTTTATCATCTAGTCGCTCAAACCTGCAATCAAGCGCAACTTGTAAGCAATTCAGGACTAATCTATATCAATTTATGCACAAAGCTTAGGCAAGAAGTGGTATATATCATGTAAAAATCACAGTTACATATGAATAGTGTTTTCAGGCCCTATATTGAATCCTCCATCATTGTTTTTATTGATGACATCTTGATATATTAATATAGCCTAGGGGAGCACGAACAACATCTGAGGGCAGTGCTTCAGACCTTGCGAGAGCAGAAGCTTTATGCTAAGTTCTCCAAGTGTGAGTTTTGGCTAGAGTCAGTGGCATTCTTGGGGTATATCGTGTTAGGAGAGGGTATCAAGGTGGATCCCAAGATGACCGAGCCAGTTCAAAGTTGGCCATGTCCTACTTCAGTGACCGAGATCAGGAGCTTTCTGGGTTTGGCAGGCTATTATCGGTGATTATTACAGGGTTCCTCATCCATTGCGTCACCTCTGACCAGATTGACCCAGAAGGGGGTCCCATTTTGTTGGTCCGACTATTGTGAGGAGAGCTTCCAGAAGCTCAAGCCGGAGTTGACCACGACACCAGTTCTTGTATTTCCTTCCGGTTTAGGGACGTATATAGTAAATTGAGACGGTTCTCGCGTCGGCATGGGATGTGTATTGATGCAGGAGGGGCGAGTTATTGCTTATGCCTCTCGTCAGTTGAAGGTTCATGAGAAGAATTACCATGTGCACGATCTAGAGTTAGCAGCGATTGTTCATGCTCTTAAGATATGGAGGCACTATTTATATGGGGTGTCATGTGAGGTGTATGCAGACTATCACAGCTTGCAGCATTTTTTCAAGTAGAGGGACCTTAATTTGAGACAACGCATGTGGATCGTGTTGCTAGAGGACTATGACATTACCATTATTTACAGTTCAGATTTTAGAGGATATGCTTAGAACATGTGTGATCGACTTTGGAGGGCAGTGGGATCAGTTTTTACCCTTGACAGAGTTTGCATATAATAACAACTACCAGTCCAGCATAGAGATGGCCCCGTATGGGGCATTCTATGATCGGCATTGTCGTTCTCCTATCGGATGGTTCGATCCCGGTGAGACTAAGTTGCTTGGCACAGATTTGGTCCAGGATGCCCTGGATAAGGTTAAGTTGATTCAAGAAAGGCTCCGCATAGCAAAATCCAGATAGAAGAGCTACGCAGATCAGAAGGCGCGTGATATATCATTTGCGGTTGGTTAGAAAGTCCTCCTGAAGGTTTCGCCCATGAAGGGCATTATGAGATTCGGGAAGAAGGGCAAGTTAAGCCCAAAGGTTCATTGGCCCTTTGAGGTTTTGAGGAGAGTTGGAGAGGTTGCCTATGAGCTCGCATTACCTCCCTGTTTATCAGGAGTTCATCCAGTCTTCCATGTATCGATGCTCCAAAAGTATCATGCCGACTATTCACATGTGTTGGATTTCAATACCATTCGGCTAGATGAGAGTTTGGGCTACGAGTAAGAGCCAGTTGCCATTTTTGACAGGCAGGACCGCTAATTGAGGTCCACGAGGGTTTCTACAGTGAGAGTCCAGTAGAGGGGCCAACTGGCAGAGAAGTCGACCTGGGAGTCTGAGGAGGACATGCGGAGCCGATATCCCCACTTATTCAGCAGTCCAGGTACTTTTCTATGACTGTTCGAGGATTAACGTTTGTTTAAGAGGTGGAGAATGTAACAACCCGACTGGTTGATTTACATTTTCGAACCCTGTTCCCTTAAATAATACTTTCTGCATTTGCTTTAGCTAGATTATGACTTGCGGGGGTGGGTGGTTCAGAAGTTAGAAGAATTTCGGGCAAGAATAAGCCTAGTTACTTCTTTTAAGATTCTTTAAAAGGCGAAGTTTGACTTTGGTCAATATTTTGGGAAAACGGGCCTGAAATTGCGATCCTGCAATTTTTGAAGGTCCGTGGGAAAATATAGGACCTGGCTGTATACTCGGAATTGAATTCTAAGGTCCCTAGCACGAGTAACAGAATTTTAGGTAAAAATTGTTAATAAGAAATTATTGTTTTCATAGGTATCGGGTTTGGATTTTGATTTCGAAATTTGGTACAAGTCCGAAATATCAATTAAGACCTGCTTGCAAAATTTGGTGTCAATCCGAGTAGTTTAAGGGCATTTTGACCCGTTAGTAGGAAGTTAAGAACTTTAGGTTTATTAAATTTAATCAATTGGTTTTAAGGTCCGCTTCATTGATTTAAAAATATTTTGGGTGTTCCCAGGGTTCGACTAGGTCCGCCTCATGATTTCAGACTTGTCGGTGTGTTCCGGCGAGGTTCGGGAGCCCCGAGCATCAAATGGTCGAGGTTTGGGCGAAGTCGAAATGTTGGAAGAAACAAGTCTACTGCTTCTGCGGCTTCTTGAACGCATAAGCGGTGACCGCTTAAGCGGTCCTATAATCATGGAAGCGGAAAGGGCCAGGCCCAGGGGAAACCGCAAAAACAGACCCCAAGACCGCAGAAGTGGTAGGCCCAAACCGCAGAAGTGGTTGTTTTTCCACTTATGCGGACTAGCAGAAGCGAGTGTTGGACCGCATAAGTGGCCTAGTCTCCTTGGGCCATTTCCAAAAAAGCGTTCAAGTGCCCATTGTTGCAGAACCCGCAGAAGCGGGATTTTTCTGTAGAAGCAGAAATCACAGTGGGTCAGAAGCCTCATTTAATTCGAGCTTAGGCTCATTTCCCCCATATCTCTCTCAACTTTTAGGCAATTTTGGTGATTCAAAGGGGAAGTTTCAGCATAACATCTTGAGGTAAGTAATCCTCACTCGTTTTTAGTCCAAATACATAAACATAGGGTAGATTTAACACCAAGGATTGGGTAAAATCAATGAATTTGAGCTAAACCCAGGGTTAATGAGAATTTAAGTTTTAACACAAAAATTTTCCATGCAATGAACAAGAAATCATATATTTGTGATTCTTAGATGATAGAGAACAACTTCCCTCGAAAAAAATCTCGGAATCCGGGCACGTGGGGCCGGGGTCAGAATTTGGAAAACTAGTGTTAATGGCTAGGAAATTATTTAAATAGCTAGAATTCGGTCTTGTAAGACTTTATTTACTAGTTCTTGCTTTGTTTGATTAGCTTGGGATTATCCGGCTTCGAATTAGGGACTTGAGCGCGTTCTTGGGGATTTGGAGAGAACTTTAGAGCTAGGTGAGTCCCCTTTCTAACATCGTAAGAGGGAAATTGTCCCCCTAGGATTTAAATAAGTAATTGTTGCTAAATGCAGGGACAACATACGTACGGGGTGACGAGAGTCCGTACATAGCTACTATATGGAAATTGTTCGGGTAGCTTAGGACCCGCGCATGCCTACTTGGGGAAATATTTCATACTTTGTCGTAGCCGATATGAAGGTTGTAATTGTTAGAGACTTGAGAACATGAAAGCAAGCATATGAAATTACTAAGTCTTAGTAGAGATTTCCTTGTACATATAGTTGAGCCTTATGTGCTTTCCTTGATATTGTCTTGATAATTTTGGACTGGGCCGATCGCTTTGGTGATAATAGATGCATCTATGGTTCGTGTCGCTCGACCCTCGACAGTGCACATTTACTTTCTATTGGAGTGGGCCGTCTACCTCGGTATGTTTGTGCATGATTTACTTGTTGATGTCAATTGTGATATTAGAACTACTTGCTAATTAAAGAGAGAAACCTGGAAATTTGATTAAGGCAAGAATATGAGTAAAAGACCCTTCTGTGGAAACTGTCTATTCATAAATTTATCATGTTGTTTGATTCTCCTTACTATGTCATATTATTTGGACCTTAGTAAGTATCAACTCGACCTCTCGTCTCTACTTCTTGAAGATTAGACTGGATACTTACTGAGTACATATGGTTTATGTCATCATCCTACACTTTTGTACTTAAATGTACAAGTTTTGAGGTAGGTGGATATGGTCAGTATTCGGGTGCGCAGCAGTGAGCTGACTCAGGGACTTCTACGGTGAGCTGCCTTCTTTCTCACATCGATCTGCAGCTGAAGAAGTCCTTTATCTTGTAGTTATACTTTTCTGTCTATTTTGATTCAAATAGTAGGACAGATTTTTGTATATTTTGTGTATACTCTATGGGTCGCCCGTAACTAGTGACACCGGGTCTTGGCACACACACTGTATGGATGTTCCTTCACTTTTTTGGGGTTTATTTCTACTATGTCAGTACTTTGTAGTTTTACTAATTTTCCTTACTTTTCTGAAAGTCTTAACATGTTGGTTTTAAGTTAACATGGGTATTTAAATCTTAATTCCGCACTTGGCTGGCCCAACTAGGGCATTTGGCGCCATCATGATCTATTTTATGAAAAATGGGTCGTGACACTTCGTGTTTTACTTTCCTTCAATATGTCCCAATCTTTTTGTGCCATACAACTAGGAAGCTGGTAGTTAGCTTTGATTGAAATGTATTATAGACATATTTCAAGAAAATGAAATGCAATGACCTCGAAGGTTTTGAGGATAGAAAGACTCTGAAAGGAGAAAGAGGATATGACTTATCTGAGTGGAAAGGATGATTCCATTGATCTTGCCATGCATTTTGGATTATCTAGCCTAGTCTGTCCAACCAATCAACTATCAATTGCCACATTTGTTGTTCCATACTTCACAACCCAATCTTTACCAAAAACCCGAACCTCGCTTGCTTTGTCTTGTTTCAAACACCTTTCAACTACAGACTTCCTTCGATTGCCCATCTGAAAACTTACTTTCGCCTTACGGTGCCCGTGAGGGTTTTCACAAATAAGACTCTCTTATTTTAGTATCTCTCAACTCACGTCGCCTTACGGTGCCCATGAGGGTTTTCACCAATAAGACTCTCTTATTTTTACTTCTCTCAACTCACATCGCCTTACGGTGCTCGTGAGGGTTTTCACCAATAAGACTCTCTCATTTTCAACTTTCTTTCTTCTGGTACAAGAGTGTAGTCCACAATATAAATCACCTTACCTACTTGTATTGACATTTCTTAAAATTGATCAGAAGGTATTTCTTTGGACCGTAATGTGTCTATTGGATGGGCTTAGAAAGAAGGGTATAAAGGCTCAAAATATTTCAACGTGGGTTCTAAATTACAACTTTCGGAATCATATCATTCAACAACCATAACTTCTGCCCCAATTTCATTATTGGGGATTCTTGGACATTCCTTTGGTTGTGACTGAACCTCAGTGAGGCTGCCTACGTACCCTTTCGGGATCAAGTCAAACGTAGTTCAGGCCATAGAATCGCTTCATTGTTGCGATGTTTCCTTCCTTCCATTCTTCTTCTTTCTTTTCTTCTTTTCTTTTTCTTTCTTTTCTTCTTTTTTCTTTTCTACTTTTTCTTTTTCTTTTTCTTTCTTTTCTTGTTTTCTTTTT
This sequence comes from Nicotiana noctiflora, assembly GCA_032618575.1. Lineage (NCBI taxonomy): Eukaryota > Viridiplantae > Streptophyta > Magnoliopsida > Solanales > Solanaceae > Nicotiana > Nicotiana noctiflora. The sequence continues at coordinate 6,817 of JASVEL010000782.1, read as the reverse complement.
TTTTTCTTTTTTTTTCTTCTTTTCTTTTCTTTTCTGTTTTCTTCTTTTCTTTTCTTGTTTATCCACTTGATTTCCCCATTCAATCCTTGATTTTTGTCGTTGATTCCGAAAGAGCGATATGAAATAAAATATAATAAGGCTCAAAGGGATAGCAAAGGATAAAGTGTTTGGATAGCAGAACAAAATGCCTTCATCATTTCAATCTCAAAATAAGTCGAATACAATCAGATACACAAAGATAAAGAAATCATACATAATATCTCTTGACTGCATCAGAATTGATAGCCATTTCAACAAATTTCCCTTCCATGTCTATTAGATACAATGAACTATTGGACAACACTCGTGTTACAACAAATGGTCCCTGCCATTTGGGAGCAAACTTTCTTTTCGCTTCAGTCCAATGAGGTAGTATGCATCTCAATACCAATTGCCCGACTTCAAATTTCCGTGGATGCACTTTCTTATTATAAGCTCTTGCCATTCTCTGTTTGTACAACTGTCCATGACATACTGCTGCCAATCTCTTTTCATCAATCAAGCTCAATTGTTCTAGACGGACTTTGACCCACACATCATCATCAATTTCCGCCTCTGCAATAATTCGAAGGGAAGGTATTTCAACTTCCGCAGGTATCACTGCCTCCGTGCCATACACCAATGAATAAGGAGTTGCCCCTACCGAAGTGCGAACAGCAGTGTGATATCCCAGTAAAGCAAAGGGTAATTTCTCATGCCACTACCTGGATCCTTCTACCATTTTCTGAAGTATTTTCATGATATTCTTATTAGTTGCCTCAACTGCTCCATTCGCCTTAGGACGATATAGTGTGGAATTGCGATGTGTAAGTTTAAACTTCTGACATGTCCCCGCCATTAGATGACTATTGATATTGGCACCATTATCTGTGATAATCACCTTCAGAATTCCGAACCGGCAAATGATCTTTGCATGTACAAAATCAACTACTGCTTTCTTGGTTACTGATTTGAAAGTTTTCGCCTCAACCCATTTAGTAAAATAATTAATTGCAACCAGAATAAACCTATGCCCATTAGATGTTGCTGGCTCGATTGGCCCAATGACATCCATACCCCAAGCAACGAAAGGCCATGGTGTCGACATTATATGCAACTCGGATGGTGGAGAATGGATCAAATCTCCATGTACCTGGCATTGATGACACTTGCGCACAAAGCTAATACAGTCTCGTTCCATAGTAATCTAGTAATAAACTGCTCGAAGAATTTTCTTTGCCAACACATACCCACTCATGTGTGGTCCATAGACTCATGTATGTACCTCGGTCATAAGTAGCTTTTTTAGCATCCATACACCTCAACAAACCAAGATCTGGAGTTCTTTTGTACAAAACCCCTCCACTGAAGAAAAATCCACTTGCCAATCGTTTGATAGCTCTCTTTTGATCCCCCGTGGCCTGTGCCGGATAAACTCCCATTCTGAGGTATTCTTTAATATCATGAAACCATGGCTCACCATCAAGCTCTTCTTCCACCATGTTATAGTAAGCATGCTGATCTTAGACCTGAATTTGTAATGGGTCCACATAAACCTTATCCGAATGATGCAACATTGATGCCAAAGTGGCGAGAGCATCAACAACTTCCTTGTGAATTCTCGGAATGTGCTTGAATTCTATGGACTGAAACCACTGGCAGAGTTCATGCAGACATTTTCGGTATGGTATGAGCTTTAAGTCCCGTGTTTCCCATTCTCCTTGAATTTGATGTACCAAAAGATCTGAGTCGCCCATGACCAAGATCTCTTGGACACCCATATCTATAGCCTCTTGTAACCCAATATACATGCCTCTTATTCAGCCATATTGTTGGTGCAAAAGAAACAAAGCTGAGTTGTAACATGGTAATGTTGCCCTGTCTCTGAAATAATTACTGCTCCTATCGCGACACCTTTGTTGTTGGCAGCCCCATCAAAGAATAGCTCCCACCCAGGTTTCTCATCTCGTTCTGATTCCTCAATATACATTGCCTCCTCATCAGAAAAATATGTTTTCAACGGTTCATATTCATTTTCAACTAGATTCTCCGCTAGGTGATTAGCCACAGTATGGGTCACAAACACAATATCAAATTCTGTGAACAGGATTTGCCACTTAGCAAGCCTTCTTATAGGCATGGGCTTCTGAAAAATGTACTTTAACGGATCCAGTCGGGAGATGAGATAAGTGGTATATGCTGATAAATAGTGTTTCAACTTCTGTGCTACCCAAGTCAAAGCACAACACGTCCTTTCCAGTTGAGTGTATTTTACCTCATAAGATGTGAACTTCTTGCTGAGGTAGTAAATTGCCTGCTCTTTCTTTCCTGTGACATCATGATGCCCCAGTACACAACCAAAAGAATTATCCAATACTATCAGATAAAGGATCAGAGGTCTTCCTTGCTCAGATTGACCCAATATAGGTGGATTGGCCAAATACTCCTTGATTTTATCAAATGCTGCCTGGCACTCATCTGCCCATATGACTGCAACATCTTTCTCAGCAGCTTAAAGATAGGCTCGCAAGTTGATGTAAGCTAAGCAATGAACCTGCTGATATAATTCAACCTGCCGAGCAAACTCATTACTTCTTTCTTGCTCTTTAGTGGAAACAATTCCTGGATGGCTTTGATTTTTGACTGGTCTAATTCAATACGACATCGGCTTACCACAAACCCTAACAACTTCCCTGACGGGACTCCAAATGTGCATTTTACCGGATTGAGTTTGAGATTGTACCTGTGGAGCCTCTGAAAAACTTCCTCGGCTATTTAACATGATCGCATAGCTTTCTTGACTTTATAATTACATCATCCACATAGACTTAAATCTCTCAATGTATCATATCATGTAACATAGTGGTCATCACCCTCATGTATGTTTCCCCTACATTCTTCAACCCAAACAGCATGACCCAATAACAGTATGTTCCCCAAGGTGTGATGAATGCCGTCTTTTCAGCATCTTCCTCATCCATTAAAATTTGGTGATAACCCGCATAACAATCCACGAAAGAACCAATCTCATCTTTGGCACAATCGTCAATCAGTATGTGGATGTTTGGCAGTGGAAAGTTGTCTTTTGGACTCACCTTGTTGAGATCACGATAATCAACACACACTCTGGTCTTTCCATCTTTCTTTGGCACAAGCACGACTTGGCTAACTAGGTGGGATATCTGGTAACCCGTATAACCTTCGCCTCAAGTTGCTTATTGACTTCTTCTTTGATTTTCACACTAATATCTGTCTTAAATTTTCTCAACTTCTGCTTGACATGCGGACATTCCGAATAAGTGGGCAATTTATGGATGATAATAGGTGAATTTGACTATAATTATGCCCTAAATAATCACACTTTATTGTTGATTTGATATTGTTTATGATGACAAAATGCTTTTAAGTGTTTTTGGTGTGTTATGGGTACACACGAGCTATTGGAGACTAAAAGAGCAATATTGGAGTCATAAGATGGTAAAAAGGCCAAGTGTAGAGCAAGAGTGAAGTTTGCATTGAAAAATAGGAAGAAGAATCTGCGACACTGTTTAGCCGCGGTTCTACCGTGAACGCGGACGGACCGCGGTTCAAGGGGCTCGTGGAACCTCATCAAAATCATAGGAGTGGATTTTCCGCAGTCAATATGTAATTTTTGTAACCTAAACCCTCTATATAATTATAGGATTCGCCCAAGAGAGGCAAGTATTGTATTATTCATTACTTTTGCAAGAAAACTAGTAAGAGAGAACTCTCTCAACATCTTTCTTTCGTTTACATTGAATCTTTGATTATGAATTCAATTATCTATCTTGTTTCTTTGATTATGAGTAGCTAAATCTTTATCTAGGTTTTGATGGAACGTATTGAGTGATGAACTTTTGGGTTATGTGATTACAAATTGTTAGCTAGATTTGTATTTGTTCAACTTCGTTCTTGTTGTAGTTAATTGATAGAGCTCTCAATTAGATGTGCCTATTTAGTGTGCATAACTTGGAAAAGAGTGCATATTTAGGTAAATTATTGAACAACACCATACCTAGATTATAGGAGAAATCTATAATTGTAGGCCTAAAGATGGGGTTAGGAATAACGAAACCTTGGGTGCAATCTAAAGTGAACTATTCAAATTAAAGCTAGCTAGGGTAGCTCGGGAGAGTGCACTAGTTGTGAGCACGTGATTTTTGCCCTAAGCAATCAAATTCAATATAAATATAAAAATAAGATTTTTGATGTGCAATTGTGTGTTTTAATTGAAATACTTGTGTGTTTGTTGTTAAAATAAGTTTGAAATTAAAACTACAAAAACAATCAATTAGAAAATGTCACAAAAAATATGGAAAATTAGAAAAAATCAACAAAAATAAAAAAATACCGGAAAAACAAAAGAAAATGGCAAAAATATCATAAAATACCAGAAAAATCAAGAAAACTAGGGAAATAAAAGAAATATAACAATTGAAAATAAATACAAAAAGAGAAAAATTAAATACAAAACAAAATATCAAGAAATAATTAAAATACAAGAGAAAATACAAAAATAAAATAAAATTTGGGCTGAAGTATAAAATATATAGGCCCAAACGTGTATAAAGGCCAAAGAGACCAGCCGGCTAGTCTAAGCCTCTAACCAAACAACGGCGTATAGGGCCAATTCAATCCTCACTGTTGATGAAATTAATCCAACGGATCACATAAGGCGGCTCAATTAAGAACCAAACGACGCCGCATAGAAAGATTAATCCTGGTCGTCCAAAAGAATGATCAGACGGATGTTTTTGAGTCTTGGTAGGAGTTAAACGACGCAGTATAAAAAATTGGTCCTGGCCGTCCATGTTTGAGCATCTAACGGACACAAGGAAACATCTTACTTAACTAAACGACACAGTTTTTAAGAAGAAATCCTGGCCATTGATCTCAGTTGATCCAAGGGCCAGGATCACACAAGAACAAAGGGGTATATAAATGCTAAGTCTCCATTCAAAATAATACATACACTATCATTTTGTATAACTGAAACCCTAGCCGCCTTTCTTCGTCTTCTTCATCCTTCGTCTCTCATGGAGACTGGCTGGACATGCCATGAACGATTGCTGTCTCCGGCTCAAACAACCACCCAATACCTTATCCCTAACCCCCATACATCACAACCACCATGAAACCCCAATAAACCAAAAAATCTCCTTCCTTCTTGAAAATCCGGTCGCCGGAACCCTAGCCGGCGACCTCAAACCTATGAACCAGTTTCCCAACTTTACACCATAAGACCACCTAGAAGAGACTTTTCACCTCACCTAGGTGGCTAGTCTCGAATCTGGCTAGAACTATTCGAATATAGCAAAGAAGCTCGCCGGAACCCTACTCCGGCGAGCACCCAATACAAACCCCACCCCCAAAACCTCTCGAACAATACCCAGACAACCCCTTACCCACCAAAACTCCAAAAAGAAGCTCCATCGGGAAAAGCTAACATTCAGAAGACTTTAAGTCTTCAAGAACTTCTGAGGTCTGGAAATAACGAAAGAAAGAGAAAGAAGAAATAAAGAAGAAGGAAAGAAAGAAAAGAAAGAAAGGAAAAAGAAAGGAAAAGAAATCCTGGAAAGCTAATTTCTTCCTACCCTTCTTCTTCTTTGACTGTTTGTCTTCTGAAATATTTTTTTGGTTATATGTTATTGATGTTCTTGTTACCCTGTGTTCGTTGCATGCTTAAGATCTATTCTATTTCGTTACACATGCCTAATCTGTTATAGCATTTTTAGGGGTTTTAATGATTATTACACATGAATCATAGTTAGATAGGCTTCTTTATGTGTTTGTTGCCTTGTCTGAAATTATGCTTTGATTAATTGGGATCCATTATCAAAATTTCTCTTTGAGTTCTAGTTGATTGGAAATTGATTTTACGATTAAGGCTATGTGTGCAATACAACATGAATTGGGTATATTTGTAATCTGATTCATCTGTTAGACAATTATGAATCATGTGATGCTTTTATGATTTTGGCTATAGCTGTAAAGATCTAGGGTTAGTTCTGAAAGCTAAAGTATATGTGGCTATTTTTGAAATGGCTAAGCCTGTTTGTTAAAATAGCCATCCTTGATATGAATTGGTTATGCTGTTAGTTGGTTAATTTTGCAAACTTATCTCTGATAAGTGACTTGTGGTTACATTTTAAATAAGATTGGGTTTGTTAAATGGGGTTAAATTTGAAAGGAATTTGGGGTCTGAATCAGGCTAAGTCTTAAAACAGTTTTAACATTGGCTATTAATTAAATAGGCCTTAAACCTAGTCTGCCAAGACCTTAGTAGGTCGGGTAAATAAAGAGAAACAGTGAGGGTATAATAGGTAATAATAAATGGCATTATTGAGGATTTAATAGAACCTATAGGGTTAGAAAAGACTTTATTGCCTAGTATTCTTGAGATTAACTAAAAAATAAAGGGTAAACAGGCATAATAAAAAGGACTATTGCAATAACACTTAACAAGTGAGGGTAACCTAATAAAATACCCCTAATAGAACATAGAAGAATTACCTAGAACTTTCCAGCAAGGGCTAGAAGGCATTTCGACACACAATTCAGCGAATTAAACTGTAAATAATTTAAAAATAAAGGGGAGGGGATTAGAAATAAGTTATTTGAATTTCCCCCTCAAATTTCACCTCAAATTAGTCTATAAATAGGCTTCAAGTAAGCCTGAAAAGGGGGTTGAATATTCTGCATTCTAAAAAAAGGGTTCTAAGTTTTAGATACTAAAGTTCTGGTTGCCTGCTTTGGGTATTAATCTGGAGTTCCTGTT